>CALNHX010001975.1:0-197662 GCA_940337035.1 Agriotes lineatus | reverse complement strand
AAGAAAGCCAAAGAATGTTGCAAGAAAATATAACCGAATTAAAAAAAGTTAGAGAAGAAACAATAAAAAGAGAAAAAGAAATAGATAAAGAAAAGGAAGAGTTATATAAGGAATTAAATAAATTTACAGAAAAGGTGATCAAGTTTAAGAAAACACCGATATCATATACGAAAGAAAAACTTCTAAGCTTACAATTCAAAAGGAGTAGCGAGAAAGAGAAATATGAATGGAGAATAAGAACCACAGAACTAAAAATTAGGAAGAAACAAAGAAGTAAGAATAACAAAAATAAAATATATTTCGCAACATCGAATCTACAAGGTATTAACGCACCAGGAGCACTAAAGAATCTTATTAGAGAAGCTAAAAGATACGAAGTACAATTGATGACATTGCAAGAAACAAATATAAAAGCAGAATCAGAAAACGAACACGAAGACTATATATTCCTGTAACTACGGAGGGAACAAAAATAAATTAGGAACAGGATTCTTAATCCACAAACTAATACAGGATACAGTTATAAGTGTAAAAGGAATAAATGAAAAACTGAGTTACATAAGATTAAAAGGGAAACAAAGAAAAATAAGCATAATAAACGTACATGCACCAACAGAGGAGAGCAGTGACGAACAAAAAGAACAATTTTACGAAGAAATGGAGAGAGTGTACGACAGTTGCCCAAGATTCAACGTTAAAATGTTAATGGGAGACTTTAACGCTAAACTAGGAAAAGAAAAAACTCACAAAGGTATAATAGGGAAATATAGTAAACATGCCAAGACCAATGACAATGGAGGGAGACTTCTGAACTTCGCTGCGGAAAGAGAACTACTAGTCAAAGCCACATACTTACAAAACAAAGATAAGGGGACTTGGATCAGCCCGGATGGACATACCATAAACCAGATTGATCACGTATTGATTGAGGCAAAGCATACGAACAAGGTAGCAAATGTAAGAAGCAAAAGAGGAGCGGATATAAGCAGCGACCACATAATGGTAAGAATAACAGTAAAGGAAGAAATAACCCAAGTAAAGAATGTCAGACCAGGAAGAAGGAAGCTAAACATAGAATCCCTAAAAGAAAAAGACATAAAAAACAGATACATAGAAGTAATAAATAAAGGACTAGAGGAGATAGATAATGAAATGAACATTAATGAAGAATGGAGAGAAGTAAGCAAACTAATGAATAAAAAAGCAGAAAAAACACTAAGGAAAGTGAAAAAAGCCAAAAACGGATGGTTTAACGAAGAATGCACAATTGCAATAGAAGAAAGAAGGAAAACGAAATTGTGGTACTTAAAAGACAATAGTAAAGAAAATAAAGATTTATATAAAGAAACTAGAAGATCAACAAAGAGTATAATTAGAAATAAAAAACGACAATATGGAAATTTACAAATCGAAGAGATAGAAGAGAATTTCAAGCAAAATAAATTAAAATGGTTATATGCGAAAACGAGAGAAATGAGAAAGAAAAAACACCAACAAATAACCATGGAAAAAGCAGGACACAAAATAGCGAATAAGAATGAAATCAAGGAACTATAGGTTGAATATTACGAACAAATGTTCAAAGATGAAGTGGAATTTAATTTAATTCGCACTCAGCCAACAGCCGTTAGGCCAATTATAGGCGTCGCTGTGCAGTTATGAGGACTTCCAACCCCACTAACGACTGTCATGATGTTGTATGACCGCCGGGACCAACTTTTTTCCTTGATAGCCGTACCACGAGGCGCCGAGAAGTGCAGCCGTGGAACTCCCATCCAAGTTCTGACCAGAGACAGCGTTGCTTAACTCTGCTGATCGAACGTGGACGCTTGTTCAGGCTACACCACTCGGGACCCAATGGGAAAAAGAAACGGAAGAAATGGAAGAGAATCAAAATTAAGAAGTCCCAAAGCTAGAAGAAGTGGAAAAAATAATAGCGGAACTAAAAAACAACAAAGCAGCAGGAAGAGATGTAATATACAATGAATATTTGAAATATGGAGGAGCAGCACTAACGGAAAAAATCTACAAGTTGATAGTGAAGATATGGCAGGAAGTAGAAATACCGGATGATTGGAAAGAATCAGTAATAATACCAATCTATAAAAAAGGAAAACCAGGGAAATGCGAGAACTACAGGCCAATAAGTTTACAAAATGTAGTATACAAAGTATTGGCAAAAATAATAAATCAGAAATTAAAAATAACAACAGACCAACATCTAGGGGAATATCAATGTGGATTTAGGTCAAATAGATCTACAATAGACCAGATCTTCACTATTAAACAAATTCAAGAAAAATGTTGGAATAAAAATATAAAAATTTATGCGCTCTTCATTGACTTTCGACATGCCTATGATACAGTTAAAAGAAGCAAGATAATAGAAGTATTAAAACAAATAAACTGCTCCAAGAAACTGCAAAGTCTAGTAAAGCTAACACTAAAAGAAACAATGAGTAAAGTAAAAACGAGAAACATAGAATCAAAACAATTCCCAACATACAGAAGGCTAAAACAAGGAGACCCAATGTCCAGTACACTGTTTAATCTAATATTAGAAGAGGTAATCAGGAGAAGTGATATTGAAAGAAATAGTAACATACTCCAAGGACCACATCAATGTTTAGCGTTTGCTGATGATGTACTAATATTAACGAGAACAAAATATGAACTACGGAGAATAGCAAAAGCAATAATAAAAAATGCAGAAGAAGTAGGCCTCGTAATAAATGAACAAAAATCGCAATACATGGTGATGGGAGAAACGAAAGAAAAGGAGTCGCTGCAAATCATCGAAAACAAAGTATACAATTTAAAACAAGAAGATAGTGCAATATACCTAGGTACGGAAATATCGTCCAATGGGAGATTAAGTGATGAAATAAAACGTAGACTAATAATGGGTTCTAAGTGTGTGGGAGTGTACAAAAAGCTATTGAGCTCAAAAGTTCTTTTAAGACCAATAAAAATTAAACTCTATAAAACAATTATAAGATCGATAGTTACATACGCGAGTGAGTGCTGGGTGATGACAAGACAAGAAGAGAGCAAAGTAGAAGCCTGAGAGAGGAAAATATTAAGATTCATATATGGAGGAATAAACGAAGGGGATATTTGGAGAAGAAGGAAAAATAAAAATAAAGAATTAGAAGACCTCTACAAAGACGCTACAATAGTTAAAATAATAAAACAAAACAGAATAAGATGGATCGGTCACTTACACAGATTAGAAAGCAAAAGAACAGTTAAGGAAGTATACAAATCAGAACCGGAAGGAAGGAACAAGCGTGGTAGACCAAGGCTAAGCTGGATGAAAGAAGTAGAAGCAGATTTGAAGAAACTGCAAATAAAAGAATGAGAAACTGTTACACTAGATGGAAAGGCATGGAAAGAAATAGTTGAAAAATCCAAGGGCCTTTAAGGCCTGTAGCGCTGTTGTATATATATATATCGCCAGGACCTATCCAAGGTTTTGTCGTCTGGGTTCCAATAACTCATTGTTTGTCCATTTTTTTTTTTTAATTTCTAACATAAAAATTAAAATAATCCCAATGATGTTCTTTAATATTTATATTTACTGTTCTATGGAAGTAAGGGCGAGATGGTCAAACGTCAATAACTTTCAATAAGTAATTTTCAGCTTCTACAAACTGGAGAATAAAAATCAAAACAAAATGATTTTGTTGAACCGAAATCTTCCCGTTTAACATGTATACATACTACACAGGTTTCGGTTGGTACAGCAAAATCGGAATTGATAAATTCTAAGGCGAATGACTAATACTAGCGAACTGGAGCTCTCATGTATTCCAACAAATTTTAAATAATGATTCAATATCCAATAAAAACTTCATTATTCAGTTTAAATATTTATAACATGCTGCTTTATGCAATTGTAGTGTTTATATACGTTTATGAAACTAAACTTTGTTGGAAAATATGAATGCGTTTCAGTCATTATTTTTGTGTTACTTTGGAAGCTTTTAAGCGTTTATAAAAGTTATGTTGTTTAATAGATGTATTTAAAATACTGATTTTGTAATTATTTTTTTGTTGATTTTTTATTTTTATTGCCACTATTATTGCTACAGTTCTATTTGCTGTATTAAGACTCGAAGGTTATTATAAATATACCTACCTACCTAGAAAATATCCTGGATCGAATGTATAGCAGTACTTTTGTATACGATACTGCCCCGAACCGATACTTTTAAATCGATACGAT
Source organism: Agriotes lineatus (assembly GCA_940337035.1). NCBI lineage: Eukaryota > Metazoa > Arthropoda > Insecta > Coleoptera > Elateridae > Agriotes > Agriotes lineatus. The sequence continues at coordinate 193,434 of CALNHX010001975.1, read as the reverse complement.
TGCACCCGTACTTTTCAGTGTATCAAACATCCCTACAACACTACAGACTGGCAAACGCTGGCGCACGGTCTCAACCAGTGATGGGCATAACCGGACAATTTTCATAACCGAATTATTTGAATTCGAATGATATTAATAACTGAATGATTATTTGAATAATCATTCGAATACATTTTGGCTCTCGATTCGTTTTGATTTCGCCGGTTTGCCGGTTACGCGGTTCAGCGTCATCTGCATCGGCATCGTAACTTGCAGATAGCAGAGGAACTCAGTTAATCGTTAATTATAATAATTGTATAAATGATTTTTATTTGATTCCTAAGGAGTTTGTGCAATAAGTAATTGTGGATATGAATGAAATATATCTGGATACACCTTTATTGGTTTCGATTGCTGGCGATTTATAATAATATAATAATAATATATTGTTGTATTTGTATAAGTTTAACAACTCGCAATTCTGCATTAGCACAATTACTCCTACATTCTTCCGATCTATAACCAAAACATAATATGTCCATTATGTTTTATGTATTGGAAATTAAAAGGTATTTATTAAGTGTAGAACGAAAGAAATATGCGGGACTGCTTGCTAAGCCCAATAAAAAACAGTGGTAAAACGTTTATGTTTATCAATCGGCCGGGTTAGAGGCGGCAAAAAATTGATTTATGTTCATATCATATGATGACGGATCGACCGCGAGCCTCAGCTGGCAAGGAAGCAAGGGAGAAATTTGTAGAGCGAGACGCCCAAATGGTGTTTTCAATACAATCAGCCTTGCTTATGCTTATGAGTTATGAATGACGTATTATTTACAGAATTTTGATCACTCGCAGGTCGCTGAGATATGGCACGTAGTACGTATCAGGATGAGGTTATTTTTCATTCGAATACTTGGAACGAAAACCGAGTTACATAGGTTATTTCAATAAATGGATAACCAGTTATTTTTCATTCGAATAAGCCCATCACTAGTCTCAACCACTGAAATGGGGCTGCGCATTATGAATTAACGCTACCCTAGCATAGCGGCACACTATAATATATCACTGAGATTGCCTCAGATGTTCTGAAGATTTCCTCAAATATCCTTGAGATTACCCAGAGATATCCAAAGATCTCCCGATATCTCCCGAGATTTCCCCAAACCTCCTGAGATTTCCTCAGATTCCCCTAGATATCCCAAAGCACTTCCGATATCTCATGCAAGTGTACACAGGATATAATAATAATAATAATAATAATAAATGTCTTTTATTAATGAAAATACAAAATAAATTAAATTAAAGATGAATATGTTCTTTGAGCAAAGTTCAGCAAACGGGCTACGTTTGCTGCTCTTCCACTTAACCCTTAATCTCGTTGTGAGTAACCCCTCGGTAATAGGTATTGGAAACTAGAGTGTAAATTGATTTCATAGAAATGTAAATGTATGTAAGAATGTAAAACACCATACACCGAAAGGTAAAATGAGCAAGACTATATATACAATAGAGACCGCTTATACCAAACCTGCTTGTAACTCTCTACCGGTTATAAGGAACTAAATTAAAAGTCCCGCCAAAATTCCCATTACAATAATGCTAAAATGTTTCTGTTATACCGAACCCACATATAACGAACTTTCGCTTATAACGGTCCATTTTTTACGTGAAAAAGAAAAACGTTTTCTTTTATAGCAAACCTGGCTTGCAAGAACTGGTGTGAAGTCCCAAATTTATTATGGCTAGTGAATCGTTTAGGTAAGCAGATTGTGTAAGGAATGCAGATTGTGCGAATTGATGACAGAAGTTTGTATGTATGTAGCAGTTTTAACTGAGTATTCAGAGAAGACGGTTGTGGTTCAAAAAAATCGCGATTGTCGTTCACTTTAAAAACAAAATACGAAATTGTACATGAACTCGACCACGGTAAAAAACAAAGTGAAGTATGCCGTGAACATAATATTAGCAAATCGAAGGTTGCTACCATCTGGAAAGACAAAACAAAAATTATTGAAGCATTTTAAAAAAATTCGTCTACTAAAAAATTGCGTAAATCAATTCACAAAAATGTTGATAATGCACTTTTAAAGTGGTTTACACAGCAAAGACAGGCTAACGTTACCATTAGTGGTGCTACTTTAAACAGAAAAGCAGATGAGTTGGGGACGCAATTAAACGATGGACAAGAATTTTCTTGCAGTAGAAGTTGGGTCGAAAGATTCAAAAAAAGATACAATATTTGTAGTGGAAAAATTATAGGAGAAGCTGCAGATGTGAACATGAATACCGTGAAAACTGGCTGCAAAATGTATGGCCGAAAATCAGGGAAAACTTTAACGACAATAATATATTTAAAGCAGAAGAAACGGGCTTGTTTTACAAACTTACATCTGACAAGACACTACAATTCAAGGGAAAGTTGTGCATTGGAGGAAAGTTATCTAAGGAATGGATCACAGTATTGGTGTGTGGTACCGAAAAAAGGAAATTACTCGTGATTGGCAAGGCAAAGAATCCACGCTGTTTTAAAAATATAAAACACCTTCCAGTTAATTACAAAACGAACAAGAAGCCTGGATGACGTCGGACCTTTTTACAACTGAATTGCATGAATGGGATGAAGAATTGCAGCAGAAAAACCGAAACATCTTATTACTTGTTGATAATTGCCCTGCACATCCGGATGTCCAACATTTACAGTTTATTAAATTGGTTTTTATGCCTCCAAATACAAGCTCAAAACTTCAACCCATGGATCAGGGTGTTATACATTCCCTAAAAAGTTACTACAGACAATTTCTTATTTTATAAATAATTAATCGCATTGATGAAGGACAAGATACACACTTAAATTTGCTAGATGCTATAAATTTTGTTCATAAAGCCTGGCAAAAAGTATAACAGAAACGATAGCTAATTGCTTCAGACATGGGGGATTTTTTAATACAGAACAAGTACAAGAATATGATTCAGATGACAAGTTGCCCTTGTCCGAGCGGTTGAATAAACAACGTAACAAAGAAAGTGATGACTCGCCTGTCTTTATTTCAACGATTGACATGGGTAGATTTCAGAATTGTGACCTTGAAGCTTACATACTTGTGGACGAAAATATTGCCACTACAGAATTTTTAAGCGACGAAGCTATTATCGAGAAACCAAAAATAAGCAAGTCGAAGAAATTAGCAGCGAAGGTGATGATGAATCGGTTTCGGGGGAAGGATCTTGTCATTCCAACAGTACATGAGGCAATTAAGAAAATAAATGATATCCGCTATTTTCGGCAATCGTGTAATATTCCGGATAGTATATTAAATAGTTTTGCCGAAGTAGATGCTTACATAGACAAACTTTATTCGACTAGTAATACTAAGTAGACAAAAATATCTATTAAATACGTGTTTATAATTCTTACATAAATGTTTATATACTTATTGTACAGATGTGGCCAATTATGGATAATAAAGTAAGTTTATAATAACTCGCACATTTTTTGTTGTTGTAACTCTTGTAACGAACTTTGGCTATAACGAACCAATTTCTACAGTCCCTCGAGGTTCGTTATACCGGACTTCACTGTATATCTACTAGCAGGATGCCGTTCTTCGTATGGACTACAAATGTTTGTTTTTTCTTCTAATCTTAAATGAATTCTATAGTGCCCCCCTGCCCCCCCCCCCCACTCAATACGCTAAACTAACAAATGCTGCAATACAATATTGTAGATAAAAAGGAAATGATATTCTTCGGTAAAAAGTAGGGATGTTGGCGGGTACCCGGGCCGACCCGAATATATTTTCAGGACCCGGGTACCTGACTAGTGTAGTAAATTATGTAATTTTATTAAAAATAATAGGAATAAGCGCTAGAAAAACATAGCCATGCAGTAATAACAAGAATCACCTCATCCCATACCACATTATGTTGTTTCACTTCACGGAAATATTCAACCCGTCAATAGTACCACTAATAATTGAGTCAGTATGGGATGAAGTAACATAAACATCCTCTGCTACCAATTTGGACAAAAAGTCACGCACTTGATTTTGATAGCACCTGGAAGTGTGAAAATATTTACGAATTACAGACGACTTGCAGTTTGAATTGCAAGTAGGTACTATTTCAATTAGTTCAGTTTAAAACTTGCGGCGTAAAAGAAAGAAATTGTAGTTACCTCAGATCTTCAAATGTACGCTAACATTTTTGTTATATATTTCGGGTACTTGGGAGTACCCGGGTTTGATTTTAGCCCATGTACGACATCCCTAGTAAAAAGTTCTCCATAACTCTTTTATGTTTCACGTACCCCCTTGAAATGTGTATACAATTGTCGTTCTTCTGTATAGATTGATAAAACTATAGTTTTAGTATAAAAATGGAAATAAAATGATATAGGTACTGTTATAATTGATAGATATAGTATTCCCTACCATATCCAATCTTCTTCGTAAATTTACCATATCTTCTTGTTCTTAAAATTTATTTTTTTCTCCTTCTCGGTAATTTTATTTTATGTAAACCCTTCCATAGACCAAATAGATATAAAAATTTTATTACAATAGGGTTATTTTCAAATTTTTGGCATTTACAAATTAGTTTAACATGTTTTTCAAATCAAAATTTTATACGTGTCTAAAAATAGCAACATTTTCCATAATAATTTGCTTTATGCCTATTTTATTTTAATTTGAACACTATATAATTATTCTATTTCACTTATTTTAATACCCGGTATTTTAAACCACTTCTCCCAAATAAATATTTAATATTCATTTTCTTCCACTTTAATTTAAATAATTTTTACATCATATTATAGACCAGGGGTGGCAAACCAATGGCACGCGGCAAAATAATTTGGGCACGGCTTTAATTAAGGAATTTAGGTACCTCATCGAAACAATTTATTTTTTCGTCTACATTTGAGGTCATAGTAACAAAGTTCATTGTAAACCAGGCTACCTGTGCCGGAACGGCAACAGACTGCGCGACAGAGATAGGTAGATTTTGCGCGAATTTCTGACCGAACGGATGGGAGTGAGCTATAGAGTGAGCTAGCACGGGCAACGCGGAAGGACGGCGAGAGGGGTGCTGTTGCGCTTAGTTTGTAGTTCGCATGCAGTATTTGGAATAACTAGTTGGATTTTACTTTAAGCATTTATTTTGTAAGTTCTCCCCTGGATCGTTAGGCAGCCCTATTCACATTTATTTTTAAATATTGAATAAATTTTACCCTGCGTAGCTAGGCAACCCTATTTTCATCTTGTGATAACATTTTTCAGCAAATTACAGCTATGTTGCTATCAATTTAGACCACTCTGCATTCCAATAGTTTTTCTGGTGGTCCTTTTCCAATTTTTGGGAGATTTTGATAACCTGAGTTGAAACGCGTGTGGTAGTATTTCTCGACCTTTTCCATCTCAGCCTTCGCTTGAATAAGTTGGCTTCCCCTCGGCTTCGTGCTTCACCAGCTTAATTATAGCTTGGTTCATTTGTGAGGGAGAATTTGGAAGCAACGAAAGCCCACTGAACGTTAGGTTAATTGTTTATTGTTGCAATCTTTAGGATCACTACGCTCTTGCGAAATTTTGGGGCCCACTTTCGTTGTTTGCACGGCACTCCAGGCTGTCCGCCACCTCCAAGTTAGTCTTTTTCAGCTCCCGTCTTTTAGCTTGGTTATGTATCTAGGAATATGTATTTTTAGCCTATTTCTACCTGGCATTATTTGATGGCACGTCATGGCCTTATTAACCATTTATTTAGAAAAAATGGCACGTAGAACAATAAAGGTTCGCCACCCCTGTTATAGACCCTTTCTGTTTCTTTTATTCCAATACTTTAATCCAATACATATATTAATAATTCTAATTTTCTTTTTAAATAGGTACATAAAATTCATTTTTTGTTATTTTATAATAAAATATTTTTTATCATTTTAATAATATAATATCAAACTTTCATACTAAAACCATTACAATATGTACTTATTAAATGTTGTATTCATAAATTATAGCAAGATACCCATTTCCACCCTTTTGGGGTCAGAATTTCGGAAGTCCTATTTTATTCTCTTTTTAACCCCTTTTTACTTTTACCCCATTTTTACTCCTTTAGGGATGAAATTTAGAAAAAAAAACTTTCATTCATTCATTCATCATAATCGATGACTTCTTGTACCCGAAGGTGTCGAGATATATTTCCTCTAGCGGTTAGTTTCCCTCTACGATTTTACGCCACTCCTTTCTGTTTCTGGCCAATTGCTTCGCCGCGGTCCATGTTTTTTCCTCTTTTCTCTAAGATCTCGCTCACACTGTTGTTCCACACTTTCCTTGGTCGTCCCCTTCGGTTCCTCTCCTTCATTTTTGTCATAGGCCCCCACCATTTCAGTTTCTTCTCTTCTATTTCGGTATTCAATGATTTTACTTTTAGTTCATGTCCGATATCGTCATTTCTTCCTTTGTCCATTCTTCTCACTTCTAGTACTTTTCTCAAATATCTCATTTCGCCGGCCTGTAATCATTTCCTTTGGCTTTCGTTCAGGACCCAGTTTTCAGCCCCGTACGTTAGGATTGGTAGGTACACTGTTTGATACACAGCCATTTTTGTTTTTGTTGTTATCTCCTTTCTATTCAGAAAGTTTTTATATAGTGCATAATATACTCTGGTTGCTGTATTTATTCTGGAGCCAATCTCATCTTCTTGTGTTCCTTTATCATTTAGCATTATTCCTAAATACTTGTACCCATCTACTTGTTCTATTCTACTTCCATCTATGTCTATATTTATATTTATCTTATTATTTGTTACTGCCATCATTCAGAAAGTTTTTATATAGTGCATAATATACTCTGGTTGCTGTATTTATTCTGGAGCCAATCTCATCTTCTTGTGTTCCTTTATCATTTAGCATTATTCCTAAATACTTGTACCCATCTACTTGTTCCATTCTACTTCCATCTATGTCTATATTTATATTTATCTTATTATTTGTTACTGCCATCACTTTTGTTTCCTCCGTGTTTATTACGAGATTATATTTCTTTAGCTCTGTAGTCCAAATTTGTATGTTATTTTCTAGTTCTCTTTCTGTTTTTGCTATTAGTACTATGTCGTCTGCAAAAACGCATGCTTCGACCTTCACTGTTTGCATATTTCTGTACCCTACATTGTACTTTTTTGTTTTTTCCCAGCATTTCTTAATCACTTCATCCATAACACTTATAAATAGTAGTGGGCTTAATACCCCTCCCTGTCTCACTCCGTCATTGTTTCTAAATGTTCCTGTAGTTCTATTTCCCGTTCGTAATTGGTTCAGCGTATTTTCATATAGGCTTCGTATTACCACTATTAGCTCCTCTTGTACATTCTTATTCTTTAGACTTTGCCAAATTCCTGTCCTGCTCACCATATCGAATGCTTTTTTCATGTCTAAGAATGCTAGAAGTATTTGCTCATTTTTTGCTAGCGCTTTTTCTGTTACTTGTTACAGTGTGAAATTATGATCGTGTACGCTATGCGCTGGTCTAAATCCACTTTGGGAGTCTGCTAGTTTTGGTTCCAACCTCCGTCTTAATTTATTTTCCAATATGATTTCGTAAACTTTCAATCCTGCACATAGTAGTGATATTCCCCTGTAGTTTTCGCAGTTCTTCGAGTCGCCTTTTTTATATATCGGTAGGATTGTTGCTATATTCCATTCTTTCGGTATCCTTTTAGTTTCCCATGCCATGTTTAATATTTCTAATAGTTCTTTCCTCCCGTTTGATTCAAGGTACTTTAGCAGTTCCGCATCTAGTTGGTCACATCCTGCTGCTTTTCCTATTTTTAGCTTACATAGTGCTTCTTCCAATTCTTCCAGTTCTATATTATTCTCTTCCTTTTTTTTTCATTTGTATTTTTATAGTTACTTCCACTTTCGTATTCTGATGTACTTTCGCTAGGTATTTAATAGCTCTGTAAAATATTCTTGCCATCTTTCCATTATTTTCCCTTCATCTGTTATAATATTTCCATGCTGGTCCTTTATTTGTTTGAGTGCTATTCCATTCTGTTTTTTCATACTTCTTAAGGTTTTATAAAATAGTTTTTTGTTTTCTTCACTGTTTTCTTGCATTTTCCTACCAAATTCCTCCCAAGATTTGGTTTTTGCCTCTTTAATCATTACTTTAACTTTATTTCTTTGCATTTTGTAGCTTTCATGTATTTGTTGTTTTCTACTTTGTAAGTACTTTTTCCATAATTTTTTCTTTTCCTTAACTTCTTTCTTAATATTTTCACTCCACCAGCTTGTTTGTTTCTTATTTTTTCAGCTTCTACTGTATCCGCATACTTTTCTTGCTATTTTTAGTAATGTTTCTTTAAATCTTTCCCATTTATCTTCCAGGTTTGTTATTTGTTCATAATTGCTATATTTATCTATTTCTTTTTCTGTCTCTTCTACATATTCATACCTGATTTGTGGGTCTCGTAGCTTAAAGCTCTTAATTTTTTCTGTTATATCACTACTTTTATTTTCTTCTATGTTCTTTATTATGTTGTTCGATTTAATTTTAGTCTCTAGTAGATAGTGGTCCGTACCTGCTTCGTAGCTTCTTTTAAGTCTGACGTCTTTTATTTCCTTTTTATAGTTTCTAGATGTTATTATATAGTCTATTATTGCGCGTTCATTGCGTGTGTGTACTTCTCTTGTTATTTTATGTATCCATTTGTGTTCATGAAATGTATTGTTTATGATCAAATCGTTGTCGATGTAGAATTAATAGTCTTCTTCCGTTCTTGTTTATGGTGTTTTCTCCGTGCTTTCCTATTACTCCCTGCCATTTCTTATGTTCATTCCCCACTCTTGTATTATAGTCTCCAAGTAATATCAAAGTACCTTCGCAATTTTCAATAGTTTGTTGTAGTTGCGTCCAGAATTGGTTCTTTACTTCTATCTTGTCGTCTTCTCCTGGTGCAGAGTTTATTATCATTGTTATTATGTTATTTCTTTCAATTTCTATTATTACTTTTAATATTCTATCATTTATATGTTCCCATTTACTTAGTTTTCCTACTTTGTCCTTTGGGATTAGGCATGCTACTCCCGATGGGCCCATTCCTTTTCGTCTACTCCTCCATGTATTAATAGGTTTCCGTCTCCTATCCACTACGTGCCGCAGCCTTTTTTCTTAGTCTTGGTGATAGCTACTGCTGTAAAATCTTGCTTTTCAAATTGTTCTACTAGCTCCATTTCTTTACCACTAATTCCTCTAATATTCCATGTTCCTAGCTTTTACTCCCTATTCCTTTGCTGTGGTTGTGTATAGTAATTCCGTTTCATATCCGTATTCCTAGTCCGATCCGTTACCGTTTTACCTTCAGCTGTGGTCCTTATAAGTTTTTTGGGGCCCGAACTTCTTTCTTTATCAGGCTTCCACCTTCTTTTTCGGACCATTCATATATAGTATCATTAATTTCCACTTTTCTATACCCCACTTTGATCTTCTTTCCTTTGGCCTTCTCATCTCTGGCTACCTTTCTTATAGCTGCCTGTATCTTCTGCTCTTCTTGGGTTAGGTCGCAATCTATGTAAATTTCCTGTTGTCCTAGTCTTCTTCTTTGTCTTAGTACCTCTATTTTTTGTTCAAAGTTCTCCAACTTTACTACTGTCACCTTCCTTTCTTGGATTCCTATCTGATATACTTCCGCTATATTTGTGGTTACTCCTATCTCTTTCCTTATAAATTCTTTCACTTTTTGTTTGGTGTTTATATATATATATATATATATGCACAACAGGCTTTATAAGCCTAGGGCTTTGAATGTAATCTTCCTCCATTCCACTCTATCGTTTATAATCCTCTGCCATTCTATCACTCCCAACTTCCTTAAATCCTCTTGTACACAGCTCTGCCAAGACCTCCTCGGACGGCCCTTGCGGTTCGTACCCCAAGGTTCTTCCATCATAATCTTCTTTGGCATTCTTGTGTCTGACATTCTTCCAACATGTCCCAGCCATCGTAGTCGTCCCTGCTTTACTACATTCACAATGTTGGGTTCCCCATAGATGTCCTCCAATTCCTGATTTGTACGTCTTCTTCATCCTTCGTCGAATTTAATGCCTCCAAAGATTCTTCTTAGTATCTTCCTCTCCCAGATTTTTAGCTTTTGGATGTCCTGTTGCCTTAGTGTCCACGTTTCGCTACCAGATGTCACAACCGGTCTTAAAATCGTTTTATAAATACGCACTTTGACTTTACGCGAGACACTTTTTGCTGTTATGAGTTTGTGAACACTCGCTGCCGACCTCGATCCTGCTGTTATTCTTCGATCAATTTCACTACCGATGTCGTTACCACTATTCACTTCTTCTTCTTCTTCTCTAATCCTTAATGCCCTTTCGGGCGTCGGATGATGGTCTCTAGTCCTGTATCCAGCTTTTCCATCTTTTTCTGTCCCTCGCTATTATTTTCATTTCATTCACTGTCACTCCCTTTTCTAGTCCTATTTCTTTGATTTGTTCCATCCATTTTCTTCTGGGTCTGCCTCTCTGTTTTTTGGTTGGTTTTCCCGCTTCCATTATTCTTTTTGCAATTCTGTTAGGTTCCATTCTTGTAATGTGCGCGTACCACTTTAGTTGTTTCTTTTTAATTATTTCCATTATTGGTTCCTGTTTGGTTATTTCTCTTATGGTTTCATTTTTTATTCTGTCCCATTTAGTTTTTTCTGCCATTTTCCTGAGGTGTTTCATTTCCATAGCATTAATTTTAGATTCGTCTTTTTTCCTTATTGTCCAGCTTTCACAGGCGTATGTTATAGTTGGTATTGTTATCATTTTATGTATTTTCTTTTTCACCTCTATGTCAATGTCTTGATGGCCTAGTATTGTTTTATTTATGGTATAGTAAATTCTTGTCGATTTATTTGCTCTATTTGCTAGTTCTGCATCCATTCTTCCGTCTTCCGTTAGCATACTTCCTAGAAATTCATAGGTCGATACTCTTTCCAGTTTCTTGTTTTTACATGTTATGTCATTATTCTTTTGCCCTTCTTTATGCTTTTCGTTCACAATCATAGTTTTTGTTTTACTAATGTTCACGTTCATTTTCATGTTCTCTATTTCTTCTGTCCATATATTGACTAGCCTTTGCATTTTGTTCTTGGTGTTTGATAGTAATATAACGTCGTCTGCGTATAGGAGGCTGCTTAGTTTAATTGCTTCTAAGTTCTTGTAGCCAATTACTGTATCCAACTGTTTGTGTTTTTCTTTTATTTGTTTGGTTATCTTGTCCATTAAACTTATAAACAGTAAAGGGCTTAATTCCTTTCTCCATTTCAAACTCGTCTGATCTTTGTCCTGCCAATTGTACTTTTGCTTTAACTGTGTCGTATGTACTTCTTATTACTTTTATCAAATTAATGTCTACTTTCAGTTCTCTCAGCGTCTTCCATATTTCTTTTCTATCCACTGTATCGAAAGCAGCTTTCAGATCAACAAATGTTAGATATAGTTCTTCCCCTTCTTCAATTTTTCTTTCTATTATGTTTCTGATTATATAGATATTATCATTTGTTTGTCTATTTGGTCTAAAAGCTGCCTGTTCTTCCCCTAATTTTGGTTCGATTTGATTTCTTAACCTCTTTTCTAATATTTTCGTGTATGTTTTGTAGCTAGTTTGGGCTAGGCAAATTGGCCTATAGTTTTCACAATGTGTCTGTATTCCTTTCTTGTAGATTGGAATTAACAGGTTGTTTTCCCAGTCTCTTGGGATTTTCTTCTCTTCCCATACTTGTCTGCATATTATCCAAAATCAGTCTATTCCTTTTTGGCCCATCCATTTTAACATCTCTGGGGCTATGCCATCTTCCCCACAGGCTTTACCTATTTTTATTTTTTGGATTGCATCCTCAACTTCTTCCCTCGTAATTCTTTGTTCCTGGTTTAATTGTTCTCGAGTTATACTATCTTCCGATTCTACTGTCGTATAATACATATTTTTGTAAAATTCTCTCCACGTTTCTAGAATTTCCTTTGTGTCTACTTGTATTTGCCCCTGGTTATTTTTTATTGCTTTTATAGTTTTCCTTTTATCCCCTCTTAATCTTTTTATCCTCGTCCAAAAATTCCTGGCATCTATTTTGTGTAATTCTGTTATCTCTTCTCCCATCTTTTTCCAGGATTCTTTTTTTGCTATCTTGATTGCTTCTTTCACTATGTTTCTCTTTCTTTTGTATTCATCTTTATCCCTCATTTCTTTTGTTTTTATATATCGTTTCCATGCTGTTTTCTTTTCTTTTACCTTACTTCTTATTTCGTTAGTCCACCAGCTTGTCATTTTCATGTGATTGTTACGTTTACTTATTCCACATATATTTTTTGCTACCTTCTTCAGTGTTTCCTTAAAAATTCTCCATCTTTCCTCTAGCGTCCACGTTGTTTGGAGATTCATCTTGCTTTGAAATTCTTTGTCTGTATCCTTCTGCTCCTAAATAGGTTACCGTGCTTGTTTGTGCAAATCTATATATTTTGTTACCTAGTGTGTTTGTCACTTTTAGTTCCTCCTTTTCTTGATTATTCGTTCTTCCTAAAATTATATAGTACGACTTTTTTTCATTGATTTGGAGCCCACATTTACTAGCTGCTTCCTCTAACTTGTTTATACATGTCTTCAGTCCTTCTCTCGTTCTTGCCATTATTGTGACATCATCTGCGTATGCCATGACTTGATAGGAGTTCCTAAATATACTGCTGTCTTGTAATAACCCACTTTGTCTTAAAACAGACTCTAACACAATATTGAATAAAGTTGGAGCCATTGGGTCTCCCTGTCTAAGTCCAGTAGAGATGTTAAAGCTGTTCGACAGCTCGCCCTGGATCTTAACTTGGCTACTAGTTTCAGTAAGTGTCATCTTAACTAGATGGATTAGTTTCTCGGGAAAATTAAGTTCTTGTAATATCCTAATGACCGCTTTTCTGCTCACTCTGTCATATGCTTGTTTAAAGTCTATCATCATGGTGTGAATCGAAATGTTTTTCTCCCAGCATTTTTCTTGCACTTGTCTGAGCACAAATATTTGATCCGTCACAGAACGGCTAGGACGAAAACCACACTGATATTCACTTATAACCTTATCTGCTATCACTTTCAGTTTATCATTAATAATTGTTGCTAGAATTTTATACGCTACGTTTATGACAGAGATGGGTCTGTAATTCGCACATACTAGTTTATCGCCCTTTTTATAAATTGGTGAAATTATTGCTCGGTTCCAATCACTGGGCATTTGCTCCTCCTTCCATATTTGCTTCATCAATTTATGTAGTTCTATTTTCAACTGATCGTTTCCGTTTCTGATGAGCTCTAATTGAATACTATCACTTCCAGGGCTCTTATTACATTTCATTCGTTTCAGGGCTCTTTCAAATTCCTCACCTGTGGGTTCATTACTTACTCCTACTTCTAATTGTGTTATCATGCTGTCTCCTCCCGAATCCCCAGCTTCATCGTTCATTATATTCTGAAAATACTCCATCCATCTTTGTAATACTCCTTCTTCTTCTTCTTTTGCGGTGCGGGAGTTGACCCCGCGGCACTCAGGCCTGAGGCCCATTGTGCGTACCGTTTTTTGTAATACTTACTCCTGCTTCTCCACTTATTAAGTTTCCCTCTTCACTTTTGCATAACCATGTTTTCGCCTGGTAACCTTTGCGGATGGTTGAGATTTCTTTATAAAAAAGCCGCACCTCTTTCTTGTTATATCGTGCCTCCAGGTTTTCAATCTGTTGTAGACAGTGTTGGTGCTTTTTACTCCTAAGTAAACTTTTTGTGGACCTTCTTATTTCTTTGTAATTGCTTCTGGATTCTAAGGTTTCTTCTGCTAGCATTTTTAGCCTGGCCTCTTTACGCTTTTTTAGCATCTCTTTGCATTCTTGATCAAACCAGTTATTATAGTTTTTGTCCCTAGTTGGAGGCGGTTGAAGGTGTATCTGTGCTGCATGTCTAATGGAACTTTGCATTAAGTTCCACTTAGTTTCTACGTCCATTTCAGGTTCTATTCTGCACAGTGTATTGTTTAATTCTTGCATATAATTACTTTTTTCCTCTAGGGGAGGGTGGTACTAATTGAGACTAGGTACTAGGTAAGACAAGCTTGTTAAAATTTAAATTACCCGCTCAAATCGTACGTCAATTGCAAATTATATGTGGCCAGTCTCGCTCTATGAAATAGTGAAAGGTTGCACCTGTGACATCTTTGCTTATAAAGTAAGAAAAAAAAACCTGTTTTTTATGGTAGACAGTTGCTTAGTGCATGTTTTTAACGCAGCTTTTAACAGATTGATAGGAATATTATGTTATGAAATTTGCACCAAGCTATGAACAATAATGTAAACATAACCTATACAGCTGGGCAGCTATAAAGATTAAGCCCATATATAGTTTTCAATCTTTAAAATGCTGACGTCACAGAAGTACTAACTGAGACAACAGTGGCAGTACAAAGTGAAACAATGTCTCAGTTAGTACCTACTTACAATTATTTCTTTATTTTCTCCCACTACAATCTGTAATTTATTCTCCAGATGCCTCGTATACGGAAACCACGTAACCACGGCACAGCAACGGCCTAATCCATGTCGAAGGCTGTTGATCTAGTATTAAATGAAAGCTATTCACTAAGAATGGCAGCAGAGCGGTGCAATATTAAATATCAGACTTTGCAACGATATGTGCAAAAGAAGCGAAATAATTTAGAAGGAAACATAAGAATGGAACCTAATTATTATCATAGATTAATATTCAAAGATGAACACGAAGAGAATTTAGCTGATTATTTAGACACGTGCAGTAAAATGGCATACGGATTAACAACAGTAGATGCAAGAAGGCTTGCCTTTGAAGTTGCAGTGGCAAACAATCTGAAGATTCCAGAGTCCTGGAAAAATTGTAAAATGGCCGGCCAAGACTGGCTCAGAGCCTTTTTAAGACGGCGAAACACTCTAAGCATCAGAAAGCCCGAAGCATGCAGTCTTGCAAGATTGACGTCATTTAATCGACACAACGTGCAAACATTCTTTACCAACCTCCGTAATATCCTGGAGCAAAAGCAAAGCTTAAGTGATGGCTCCAGAATATTTAATTTAGATGAAACGGGGACTACCACCGTGCAATCTCCAATAAAAATAATAGCGTCGAAAGGTGTCAAGCAGGTTAATCATTGTGTTAGTCGTGAACGTGGCGAGCTAGTAACTACATGTGGCATTATATCTGCATTGGGAACTTTCTTGCCACCTGTTTTAATATTTCCGCGCAAATTTTTCAAACCGCATATGCTTGCAGGAGCTCGGCCGGGTACACTGGGATTAGCAACTCCATCGGGATGGATGAACTCACAACTTTTCATTCAGGTCTTGGACCATTTTGTAAGATATTCAAACAGCAGCAAAGAAAATCCGAGTTTACTTATCTACGATAATCACGAGAGCCACATTTCCGTACAAATAATAAATAAAGCTAGAGAAGCCGGAGTCACAATTCTTACCTTACCACCACATTGCAGCAACCGTATGCAGCCACTTGATGTGGCTGTGTATGGGCCTTTCAAGTCGTATTTCAATGCTGCCTGTGATACATGGATGCTGAAAAATCCGGGCATTCCACTAACGATTTATAATATTGCGGAATGTGTGGCCGAGGCACACTGCAAAGCATTTACTCCAGCCAACATAACTTCAGGCTTTCGTAAGACAGGAATAATGCCATTTAATCCTGACATATTTACGGATGCCGATTTTGTGCAATCAGAAGTTACTAATCGACCATTGGACAATCAGGAAGTCGCAGAACCATCTAATGCCAATTCTCAAATAGATCCATCGTACGTTTTGCCCCGAGAAGTAACTCCACCAAGATTTATCTCACCAGAAAATATACGAGGGCTTCCTAAAGCACAGCCCAGGAAGCAGTTAAGAAGAGCAAGAACAAAAGGCAGGAGTTCAGTAATAACTGATACCCCAGAAAAGCGCATATTAGAAGAAAAAGAAAATTTAAAAGCCTTAAAATTAAAGAGCACAAAAACGATTGCAGCAGTTCTGGATGAAGATAATGAAAAACCCAAAAATACAAAAAGAAGAAAAATAGCAACACAAGAAAAAGTAACAAGTGATACAAGTAGTGATGAAGAAGAAACTGTGGACTATAAAGATTCTTCTTCAGACTGGGAGCCTGAACAAGAAGACGAGAACAGTTACTTCACTGGTGATATGAACATTGTAGAAGGTAGATTCGTATTAGTAAAGTTTGCAGGTGGAGTTCATTATGTGGCTAAAGTTTTAACTGACTTAGATGAAATGGGAGATTGCGAAGTTGCATACCTTCGAAAAAGCTCTAAGTGTTCTAATTCCTTTTTATTCCCGGATAACTTAGATGTTGCCTCAGTTAATAAATCTGATGTAACCTTGGTTTTGCCGAACCCAAAACCATCGCAAACGAAAAGACAGTCAAACATATTTAAGTTTGAGATAAATTTTGTCGGTCTCAACGTACGTTAAACTGTATTAATTAATACGCTTACTACCTACCATTATTGTTTTTGTTTGCTTGTTTCGTTTATTTGGCATATTAGCACATGTTTCACTGGCTATTTGGTATTGTTTCAGTTTGTACCACTCCTGGTACTAAGTGAAACATTTGCAAGAGTTTTTCTTTAATTTTTTTATATGGATATGTTATGTTTATTTCCAGTATTTTTCTGGTTTTAAGTTAGGATAGATTCCATACTTTGACTTCTTACTATTAAATTTTGTATAATTAGCTAAATAAATTTTTTGCACTGCAATATATACTTTTTGTCTCACTTGGTACCACCCTCCCCTACATTCATGAGCTTTCTACAGTCCCATTTCCTTTTGATCTGTGTTTTAATTCTGTTCACTGGTGAGGGTAGTTGTAGTTTTACTTTAACTTTAACCCAGAAATGATCCGAGCTAGTATCAAAACTTCTAGAGCTTTTAACATCTGTAATAAAGCTGTAATGTTTATCTTCTATTAAAGCGTGATCTATCTGATTGATAGTGTTTCCATCGGGACTTCTCCATGTGCCCTTATGAATTTTTTTGTGTGTTAAAAAGGTAGCTTTGACTCTGAGATCATGTTCTGTTGCAAAATTAATTACTCGTTGTCCGTTGTTGTTTGGTGTTTACTTTGCTAAAATCTGCACCCCTGATAATTATGTTATTTCTCTTTTCGCTTCTTTCTTGGCTTTCCATCTTCTTCTTCAATTGTCTAATTTTGCTTCTGAGTTCTGATTTTTCCTTCTCCCATTCGGCTTCTTTCGGTGACTTTCAACTACTTTTTAAAGATCTTAGAAACACATATTGCGATGGTCTTTAGCCCTCAAATCGGCTCTGATTGCAGTACAAACAAATGACAAATTAAATCATTAAAGCACAGAGTTGTAATAATGCAAGCATCACGAGCAGCCCGGGGAGCAAGATTTCAGCCAGATTCATAACAACGAAGCCCAGCTACGACAACCAAAGTGAGAACACGAAAATCGTGACAGTTCCCGTGGATGGCGAAGTGTATTCCCAGGATTTTCAATTAAAATCGTCAGTTGGAGGCACCAAGAAACAAATGCGAATACGGCGTCCTTTTTAAGAATGCACCAATAGCTAATGATCTGGAAAAACAAAAGATTGCCTAAACGCCGCTTGAAGGCAATTATTCAAAATCTTACCATCAAAATTTGTTCATTTAATTGTTGATAAATCAATTTCACACGCGAGCTGAAAATAACTCGAACTTGGTTTGATAGAATTGACATTTCAGTTTAACAACGGCGCATCACGCCTACATTTTAGACATTCTGCCTACAGTTCAGAGGCGTACCGTAAAAATTTTAACTAGGAAAGTTTAGGAACCCAAGACCTGAGTTTTTGAGTTTTAATTTCATGTCTCTGTTAAAAATTGAGCTAGCAAAATTAGTAAATCAGATGAATGGATTAGGTAAAGGGCAAACTACCATAAGAGTAATTCTCAATTTTGGCGTACCCAACGAAATAAATTAATCAGTTAGTTTGATTTTAGCAAGTGGTAGAACTAAATTAAATATTGTGTGGTGACTCTTTTTATTAATTAAATTAATTATAAACATACAAATATTATACGATTAAGGGTCATTGCATAATTAAATGGCTAGCCCAAAACGTGGGGCAAAACTAAATTAAATAAAATTAATCCACATTGTTATCGCATAATTAAGGTCTATCACAACGGGGGCCTTGTAAAGATTAGAATAAACCACGTATTGGACTATTACAAAATTAAATGGTCGCCTAATTCATGGGATTTTTATAAATTCACTAGGCGCTCAATGCTGTTAAAGAATTTAAGTAACTAAATAAATTGATAGACAGTAGGTAGGTGGAAGTTATTAAGATTTAAAATTTTGAAAAGCTTTATTCGTGTGGGTGTTTTGTCTGTGGGTGTGAGTCACATGATGACTCGAAGACAGCAAAAGAAAAGCGAAGGCGAGGAACAGCAAGCCGAAGAGGTTACGGAGGCACAAGAGCCACCGACTGAACAACAAACACAGGGTGACCAGCCCGAAACACAACAACCCCAAACCTCGAAATCAGATACGCAGGTGGGGGGAGCTATAGAAGCGATATTTCGGAAAATGGAGGATATGGAAAAAGCCCGCAGGAAGGAAGCAGAGGAAAGGGAAGAACAAAGCAGGAAGGAAGCAGAGACGAACAAAAAGGAAGCTGAAGAAAGGGACAGGAAATTACAAGAATCACTCACACAGACAACAAGAATGATACAAGAGCTTAAACAAGATGCCGAAAGAACGGTACAAGAGCTCAAAAAAGATGCCGAAAGAACGGTACAGGAATTGAAACGAGATGCAGCGGAAAGAGAGAATAGGGCAGAGCAACATGCAGAGATCCTGGTCAAAGCGGTAGAAGGAAAATTGGAAAAGAATAAAGAAGAAGTACAAGCAAAAATAGACGGGTTAGAAAAGAAACTCGAGGATTTCAAAGAAACAATGAAGGCGGAAATACAACAAGAAGTCTTGCAGAGGGTTGATGAAAGCCTGAAAAGAAAGGACGAAGAAATTGAAGATAAAATGTTAGCATTACAAATAGCAACACAGGAAAGGCTGGTTCAACAACAAGATGAGACAGATCAGAGGCTAGACAGGTTGAAGACAAGTGCAGAAGAAAAATTCAAGAAAGCAGGCGAGGAAAGGAAGCAAAATGCAACAAAGATCACGATAATAGACAACCGACTTACAAGGGAGTTACAGGGGATTAATGATAGGTTAGAACACACACAAGAATATCCGGTTAGTGTGGCACCTCCTAGCTTCAGCACAGAATTTATCCCGAAGTTCGAGGGGAGATACGGGGAGCTCCCGATGATTTTCCTAAGTAAACTGGACGATATCATTAGAACAATAACGACTGAATGCAGACGGCTACAGGTAATCAATATGGCTTTAAAGGGAAATGCTGAAGTCTGGCATAGCATCATAAAATCCAAATATGCAACGAATGATGAATTTCGGGCACTCTTCGTGGAACAATACTGGAGCAATTCCCATCAAGCTCAAGTAAGGACGGAACTAACATCGGGCAAGTACATCGATAAAGGAGGATCTCGCGAAATGTACATAATGCACCGTTTTAACAAGGCACAGTACCTAACTCCTAAGTTGGCAGAAGAGGAAATAGTACAACACCTGTCACGACACCTTGAGGCTGAAATAACAAGAGCGGTGGCAGTCCAAAACGTCAAGACATTGCGCGATTTGTTGGAAATTGTGCGAAATTATGACATGCAGTTTATAACGAGAGAGGAGAAACACGGACAGCAACTCATCAAAATTCAAGTTATAAAAGAAAATTGGATAACACTTTAGAAAATAAATTTCGGCCAAATAACAATTTTAATAATAATAATCAATATAATCAACAAGACAGAAGAAACGTGGGAAACTTTAATAGAGCATACAATCAAAATAGGGGATATTACAATAATAATTGGGGTAACCAGAACAGGAATAATTTCAGTAGGGGGGAAGATAGAAAGAACTACGACCAGCTTATTGCCGAACGTAATAAGAAGAGATGTCAAGAGATGGAGCAGACACCGAATACGGACAGACAGTACGTCAACACATTATTTACCGAGCGAAACACAGATAGAGACAATGCAGAAAATTTGAACCGAATAGAGATAGCCGAGGTGCACGAAGAGCCTTCGGGGGGTAAAAAAAAAACCCAATTTTTGTAAATATAGTTAGTAATAGTAGTTTTAAGTATGTTGCGAATTTTGCTATCACCTGGGACAGAACGGGGGAATATTTACTAGAGGAGAACGAAGAATATGCAACAAACTCGTGTTTACCATTTATAAAATTGCAAATTTTAGACCAACAATATTATGCGTTGATTGACAGTGGTGCAATGGTTTCCTTAGTACAGGAGGAAGTGATAAATACTCATATGAATAATTTAAGAAGCAACATTATAAAAGTTAACAAGATCGATCTTTTGTCCGCAACAAGAAGGAAAATTTCAACAACGAATAGGGTATTGGCAATAAAGATATGCATAAATGGAAAAGAATTTGATGTCCGATTTTATATTGTAGCAGCTTTGAACGTACAGTTTGTAATAGGTGTATATATCATTCAGAAAGTAGGGATAAAAATTGATGGAATGCGAAAGAGCATTCAGATTGATGACATTATAAAGCCTTGGTCTATTGAGGATCACGAGCTAAGAAATTGTTGCCCAGCTGAGATAACGGCGGGAGACGATGATATAAATTGTTGCCGAGCTAAGAAAGCCGGAGACGAAGTTATTATTATAAATAATTATGCGATAGGGGAAAGAATACTGGATGATAATCAGATAGGAAGGGATTTTATACAATATAAAGATAGGATCATGGAAATAATCGATAAAAATGAAGATATAGTAAACCAGAAGACCGGACAAGCGAAGGAATATTGCCACAAGTTATTTGTAGACAAATCACAAGTTGAAATCACATCCTATACCATTTGCACAACGCAAGAAGGTGAGACACGAAAAACAAGAAATGTTAGACGAAGGGGATAATAGAACACTCTAGAATAAACTTCATGAACCCAATGGTGGTAGTAAAAACAAAGCGACGGTAGTCTTAGCATATTTGGAAAATATAATTTAGAATAGAGTAGTTATAGGACCAATGTTGTACCACACACAATAGTTTAGTTAGAATAGGAGATAGGTTAGGCATTTTAGTAATTTAAGGTAGGATAGTAAATCATCAAATATCAAATGAGACTGATTAATGATAACAGTTTGAAAAAAAGCAATGAATAATTTTGTGTGAATTAAAATAACAACGCATTACAACCTACTAATGAAATTAAAAAGAAAACATGCGTAGTGATTTTAATTAACAAAAATTAGGGGGAATTTCATGCGATGGTCTTTAGCCCTCAAATCGGCTTTGATTGCAGTACAAACAAATGATAAATTAATTCATTAAAGCACAGAGTTGTAATAATGCAAGCATCACGAGCAGCCCGGGGAGCAAGATTTCAGCCAGATTCATAACAACGAAGCCCAGCTACGACAACCAAAGTGAGAACACGAAAATCGTAACAGTTCCTGTGGATGGTGAAGTGTGTTCCCAGGATTTTCAATTAAAATCGTCAGTTGGAGGCACCAAGAAACAAATGCGAATACGGCGTCCTTTTTAAGAATGCACCAATAGCTAATGATCTGGAAAAACAAAAGATTGCCTAAACGCCGCTTGAAGGCAATTATTCAAAATCTTACCATCAAAATTTGTTCATTTAATTGTTGATAAATCAATTTCACACGCGAGCTGAAAATAACTCAAACTTGGTTTGATAGAATTGACATTTCAGTTTAACAACGGCGCATCACGCCTACATTTTAGACATTCTGCCTACAGTTCAGAGGCGTACCGTAAAAATTTTAACTAGGAAAGTTTAGGAACCCAAGACCTGAGTTTTTGAGTTTTAATTTCATGTCTCTGTTAAAAATTGAGCTAGCAAAATTAGTAAATCAGATGAATGGATTAGGTAAAGGGCAAACTACCATAAGAGTAATTCTCAATTTTGGCGTACCCAACGAAATAAATTAATCAGTTAGTTTGATTTTAGCAAGTGGTAGAACTAAATTAAATATTGTGTGGTGACTCTTTTTATTAATTAAATTAATTATAAACATACAAATATTAATACATAAAGGGTCATTGCAATATATATACACAAAAACTATGGTCTGATTCAATAAGTACAGGAAATATGAATGAATCCTTTTTCTCACCTTTAGGAGTTGATCTGTGCACAATCCTGAATTACATTTTTAGGAACTTGTGTTGATAAACATTCTAAGCAAAACCCAAATTGATATATATTATAGAGCCTTAAAAGAGATATTGAGAAATTCGTGAAAATAAATTTTACCCCTTTCCTTCCCTTTAATGGTGGAATTTCGAAAACTCCACTTCGTTACGTAACTAAAGGACCCTTTTTGCCAAATTTCAAAAATTCCTGGTACCAAGGATTATTACTGCTCTGCATTGTTAAGTCGGTGCTTTATCTTTTATACATATACAGGGTGATTCACTAGCATCTTTACAAAACTTTGGCAACGGGAAGTAGACTTAATTTCATGAAAATTATTTCATACAAACATAGGTTCGGAAATACGTCATACTCATAAGGGAGCTACAATTCTGAGAAGGGTAACAAAAAAACACGGACTTTATTTAATTAAAATAGTATAGATAAAGCAAATTTATTGTAATTTGGTATATTGCAATGGTATGTATAATTAGTGTTGTAATATGTTATTAATTTAATTTTTAAATAAGGGTACCATGCAAATATTTTTCGTATTCGTGTTATCAAATCTTAGGTTGATTAAAAGTTACTTGTAAATTGATAGA
This sequence comes from Agriotes lineatus, assembly GCA_940337035.1. Taxonomy (NCBI): domain Eukaryota; kingdom Metazoa; phylum Arthropoda; class Insecta; order Coleoptera; family Elateridae; genus Agriotes; species Agriotes lineatus. The sequence continues at coordinate 170,491 of CALNHX010001975.1, read as the reverse complement.
TAAAAATAAATAGTTGTATGCCCTTTATAATTTTTATAGCTTTTAAATATTCCCATGTCACTGCACTGATTAGAGTATTTAATTCGCGCATTTCCTGTACTGGCTTCCTTTGAATTCACTGTTTTATTTTCCACACATTTTTAAGTCCATATACTGTCTCCTTTTCTGCACTTTCTATAACCCCTGGCCTTTTGATTCTTATGGTTTCGTTCAAATGCTTTAATGCCTTCATTCTTATCTGCTCGTTGCATGTTCTTAAGCTTATCCATCTTCCAATTACCTTTCTTATAAAACCCTGACTGTACCTGAATTCTACGCTTCATTCCCTTGCGTTTGCGATCCATCTTGTAATTATTAAATTTCATTCGGCTTGGCATGTACTTTAGCACAAACCTAATCAATTAACTGAACTTCCATTCAACTTAGATCCCTGTTCAAATTGAGCATTGCTTATTGCGTTCATCAATTAATTATTCTGCAATAACTGGCATCTCATTACAAATGTATTCATTCTGGCAAATTCAAGTTTTAGCTTTGCAGTTATATAAAATATCTCACTCTGAGCTTTCATGAAATGTCCATTAATTTGGCAATGCTTAGAGTTGATTGGTAGGGCTTAAAACCATAGCAATATATATGCAAATTTTTACTCTAAATTACATAACAGTGGAAAAAGTTGATATAAGGTTCAAAAGAGGTAGTTTATGCAAGGGTGGGGAGGAATGCTTTCTTTAAATAATAGAAAAGATTAGACTTTTTACATACAAAAAGTACTCTTATTTGGAATCGCTGAGAGCAGTAGTTTTTGAGAAAATTGAAGCTAAAGATTGAAATTTGCTATTAAAATTTGCTAAAAATTTGGTATCACCTTTTTTTCTACAACTCGTGATAGAAAGATTTGACATAAACAAACAACTATTGTTTACACGTTGTCAATTAATAGATGGTTACTAGCTTTTGTTTGTTAAATCATGCTAGGTACCTTTTTCATTAAATTAAATTTATTTTCAGTTGCCAAAGTTTGTAAAGAAGCTCGCGAATCATCCTGTAGATTATAGCAGAATACCTGTTTCAACCACGTGTGGGTGGAATTTAAAAAAATCTCTTCTACCTACAATTTGCGTTTAATTTAAAAAATTACGGTTTAATCTGAGTAGGTAGATCTTCCTGAAATTTTGTATACGTTCATAATTTATCATTCTGATCAACTTTTCTTGGTAAAATGTCGCCGTATCATGAACAGAAAGGGTAGTTTACCTGAATAGAAAATAGTTTTCGCTTCGCTGTCAAGGCAGACTTGTTTTTTCAAAAAGTGAAAACATTCTTAAAATTCTCTTCAGACCAAGCAGGACCGAATCCCAGAACCTTAAAATAAAATTCAAAAATGTTTAGCCCATCTCACCTCTTGTAACATCAATCCTGGGACACACTGTATAATACATTTTATGTACTTTGCGTTTGTACTGAGGCTGTTACGGTACTCGTTTGCGTATCGTAACAGACAAAAAGGGATGCTGTAATAAAATACTAACAAATTTTATTTTTTTGCTTAAAAAAGTGTTAATGTAGATAAAATACTGTACGATAACTCGTTTATAAGGCATTTTGTCACACTTACTCCTTTAAATCCGTGCGTGCTACAAAATGCTTCTTATAAAACTCGTATGATAATATACTAATATGAAAAAAAAGAGTAATTTCTCACCTTAACTTATGACAAAACACTAAATCAAAAAATAGGTTCTAATATAAAGAAAATATTTATTTTGAAAGTCAACATGTTTACAAACAATATTACTAAACCTATTACTATCACTTCTACACAGAATGATTTGCTTTTGAAAAATACAGCTTCAAAATAAGAGTATGAATACGAATATGTACACTACTAATTTATGACTCGCGCTTTATGTTAGTAATTTAAAGTATAAAAAGTAAAAAACAACATTGTAATTATTCTAGGCCCTCACATAAATTAATAGCAAAAAATGAATATATTATAGATATTCTATCTCTAAGTCAGTGCAAATGGACGGTTTGTTTTGAGACTACGAGCACTAACAGCTCATCTGGTTACACCACTACCAACAAGCTAACCTTAGAATTATTGATGGGACAGCCAATACTTCATGCAAACATTCGCAGAAATTGACAATTTATGTAAACAATTCGAAGAGTATTTACAGATTTTGCATATCATTGCATTATTTTCAGATCAAAAAGCCAAGTTTCCATAAATTCCCATTATTGGCGGATGCTCCAGAAATACTACCGTAAATATAAATTCTCAAGAACTTAACATCGCTACTTACAATAATACTTTTAAACTAATATAAAATTATGATCTGTTTTAATATCATACAGTCAATGTTTAAAATATATTACATGAGTATCCACCATATGTTTAACAAAAAACATTTGCATCTGATATGAACACTATAGCACAACTAGTTGTTGATATATGACATTAGAAAAAAAAAAATGGACGGGATCTGAGACTATAAAATACTGTCATAAAGAAATCAATAGCACACCCATTCTTGCTCGTCAATGGCCTTTCTAGGCCTTTGCTTTAGGATTTTAAATTACTTATTTTAATATCGACAAAAATACTGTTCTCATCTTTATATTTTGATTGATGTGGACCGAGATTCGTAAAATAAAGTTATCAACATGTAACCTCATTTACACTCATTAAGCAAGCGTTGTCAGGTTTGAATTTGTCAGTTTTACCTTATTCTGATTCACTTACAACTATGAGGCACTGCGTAACATATTTTGTACTTAATTAGAAGATTCATATTGGCTGTATTCAATATAATTCCCTCATTGTGTTTCTTTGTTGTAGTAGCAGCCTGTGTGCATACTTTGATGGATTTACCGCAGTATAATAATACCAGAACATACAATTATTTTAAACTAAAAGTTTGCTTCAGCTTAAAAAAAGTTACGCCAACTCTGAATAGGTACATAAAATAATACCTATGTTGTAACAATCAAAAACTAACTGAACACAGCCACTAGAGTACTATTACACCACACAAACCAGTACAAATTCAAACTGACATCGCTGGCAGTTTTATTTTTGAGGAATACATACATAAAAATTCACATCTTTGTATCCTTATTTCTATACACTTAACATTAAATTATGACGCCTTTGTGTAGCCTCAAATGTCTTACCACCATTACAGATACAGTAACAAGTAACGTAAGAATAGGGACGGGTACATTAGCTGCCATGTTGTAAATAGAACAGTAGGGACACTGACTGCTACCACAAACTTCGCAAATGTTCAGCAGGTACGTTGTTAAGGCATCGAATATCGTCTCGTTGAATCGTTCTGCGAGAAATAAACAATTTGAGTGCATTACCCTACAGAAAAATGTCATATCAATGGAAGGAAAGAGTTAACTCGAGAGAAGGAAGGACAGTAAACACCTAGGTCACGATGGAAGGACGACACAGTGAACGAATTAAAATTGATGAAGGCAAAACTTCAAAGCAAAAAATTATTAACAGAAAAAATGGAATAAATTGGTAAAAATAGGGGAGTTTGGTAATCAACTCACTGGTATATGTTTAATTTTCAGTTAAAAATCTTTAGGAATATCTGCTACAACTGTAGTTCAAATCCTACACAGAATTCATTAGTAGACACAGTCTACTTTATGTTCTGGGAGCACTGTAAATGTATTATTAAATGTAATTTACTCTAATTGATATTTATATTAACTACAGTTCCTGGTTAGAGGTCAAATCTATTAAACAAAAACAAAAGTTTGTAGCAACGTAAAGCTTTGAAAAGTGGAAAATTGGTATTAGAAAAATGAATAAGAGGAACAATAAGAACAATAATAGGGTATAAATCTTGTTATGAAATTCATATACATACCTGGTGCATAATAATCGTAGACCCGAATAGGGAGGTATCTGGACATGTTGGCCACAGGGTACCACCGCTCAACAGTTAAATTAATACATGTTTCCTGGTTGTCCAACTGCAGCAAAAAGTTAATAATTCAAACATGAAATTATAGTTTACTAAAACTGAAAATAGGAATACTTCAAAAAAATTGTAGAAAAGTATGAAGCCTCATCTGTTACTTCAAATAATTAAACTGTATCAAACCTGCATGAATCATCAGAAATTGTATATAAGGAATCGTATGTAAATGCATATTTTCCTTTATCATAAATTTAAAAAAAAATAGACTACACACAATACCATTGGTAAACAACTTTGTTCCAAATTTATGGGTATTTTATCAGTAAATTAATGGTTTTTTTATAATGTTTTATGCTTTTTACAACTTTTTTCCCACTGCCAAGAAAACTGAAATGTTTACAGCAGTACCAACTCCTGTTAAGTAGGTTGCCTACATACGTCCTTAATCAGCGTTCGTTCATTTCTGAAGGCACTGTACTAGGGGTAGTCAAAAAATAAGTATTCTTGTTCATAACTACAAAATACCAAAACGGAATGTAATAAAATTGTGCAAACATTGTATACTGCACTACCAATATGGTTGAACCTTTTAATGTACTATCCATTCACAAAACTCGTGAACTGTCAAAACGCTGTCGAGTTGGTACCTTGTTTAAATTCTGTTTTAGAACTTCTGCTTGCTGATTTTGGTAGCACTGAAATTTGTGAAATTTAAAAACTTGACTTATGTCACACTTTTTTTAATTTTTGTGCATATACTTCAATTGCAATGGAACAGAAACAAAAGAGGGTTTTATTATTGAAAAGGGAAAAAAAAATATTCCAGGTGTCTTAAAATGAATTACATCTAGTATGCTTTGAATTTCCCATAATGCAATCTAAAAGTTTACTTGAAATTGGCAAGACTGTAAGTCTATGTCAAATTCAAGGTTAGCAGGTTAGATTTTGCGTCAGTTTTGACACAGACTAATGCAAAACCTAACCTACTTACCTCAAATTTGACATCGACTTACAGTCTTGCCAATTTTAAGTAACATTTTATATTGCATTATAGGAAATTCAAAGCAAACTGTAATTCATTTTAAAACACCCGGTAGTTAATTATTACAAGGAAAAACTTTTGACACATGTAACATAACCTAACTTTAAATATTACTAGAAATCACTAGATCTGAAGTACATTCCCAAAAAAACTGTAATTCCCAGGTACACTCAGCAAATATTAAAAAAACATTAACTGACAGTTCACGAGTTTTGTGAATGGATAATAACATGTGAGCAAACAAAAATGAAATCAAGCTTGGCTTTGAAATATTTGTTGTATGAATAATATGTTGGTGCCACTGTAAGTCTATGTCAAATTCGAGGTTATCAGGTTATGTTTTGCGTCAGTCTGTGTCAAAACTGACGCAAAACCTAACCTGCTAACCTCGAAATTGACATAGACTTACAGTGGCACCAACATATTATTAATACAACAAATATTTCAAAGCCAAGTTTGATTTCATTTTCGTTTGCTCACATGTTATATTTGTTCCTATTTAGTAGGGAGGCCAAGAGAATTAATAATTATTTTCGTGGGACTGAGTAGGTTTATACCTACAAGTGGTACCATCGTAATTAGCGGTGTTTCCTCAGTAGAAAAACTCCTGTTGTCGCTTTCTTATCCTGTGGGGTGAGGAGCTATGACGTCACAAAGGTGGTAAAATGGTAGGTTTCAACAGTTTTTTGCAAATATCTCGTTACCTGTGAAGTTTACTGTGAACTTTACCGTATACAAAATTAATCTACATTTAATTTACAATAAAAATGGCCTTATGCATTTTTGCAGTCCAGTAAAGGATTACGGAGATATGGAAGGGGTAAAAATGTAACTTTTTCTGTTTGGCAAAAATTCAAAAATTACGCATATGAACTCGTAATATTCGCTCCAAGTATAAAGGGTTCAAGGAAGTGGGGAGGCGAGATGGTTATGGTGAAGCACCCAGCACCAAAGACGACATACTCGTACATTTGCGCAGATCATCCACTACTACACATGTTGAAGTGAAAGTGGAAGATGGAATTAATGTAACTCTTGGACAAGCAAAATTTCTAACTAATACTAAAAACAAGATGCAACTGATGGCTCTATAGTGATTCAGGCAGAAGGTAGTGCTGACATCAAGATCGTTTTTACAGCAATTGGTGAATCAAAGAAGTAAACAGAGGCTATCGTAATTGGCAATGACACCGATTTATTGGTCTTGTTGGTTGTTCATGCTCCAGCCAACAAATAGTTGAAGATGGTTGTACCGAAGAAAGGTATAACCAAGAAGACAAAGTTTACTGCACTAGTACATACAGCGCGGTATCGGGGAAATGAAGGAGTTCTCTTGGCAGCTTACACTTTCGTCGGATGTGATGCCGTTTCTTCAATTTATAGTAAGGAAAAAATAACGCCTTCTGAAAAAGTGCAAAGTGCAAAGCTGTTGACTTTTAACAACCCAAATGCAGACCCAGATGCGCTAGCTGATGCTGGAACCATTTCTTCCTTTCGATATTTGCATCAACAAATGCAGGTAATTTGGATACTCTGCACCGTCAATGTTACTTGCAGACCATTGCAAAGGAACCTGTACACACAAATTTGAGGTTGGCTGTACTTTCCCCCACTTTAGCAGCTGGACAACAACACTTTTATAGAGTTTACCATCGAGTGCAGCAGTGGTTCAGTGTTAATAAAGATTCACTAAAATGGGGCTAGAAAAGGATTGGTGGTTATTTGCGTCCAGTTGCAACCACAAAGGCAGTTGATCCTAAAAAATTGTGCTCCCACATTGTTTGCACTTGTGTCAGAAACTGTGAGCGTCGTCAGAGTGGCTAGAAATGCTCAAATATGTGCAAGAATTGCTCCGGACATAGGTGCATCAACAGAGATGCACTAATTATTGACGACGGCATCGATGAAGATAATCTTAAACATGAAAAAGAGTTTAACGATTTTTAGGTTACTGATTGCTGTAATTTATTATTATGTAACTACCATGTACGTTGTACATACCAATTTCCATTGAAGAACATTGAGTTTACTGAAAAGCATGTATTGTGAAGAAAAAAAATCCATTAGTTATTGTATCAAAGCTTATTAGATAAAGTTTGTAGTCAACCTTGTTTCAATGCTATCCACATGATTTTATATTTTTAGGAAAATTTGACAAACGATGGAGGTAATTTAAGTAGCTTTAATTATAAAAGCTTAAATGGGAAAGAGGAAAACGATATGATGATTTATCTAAAAGGAAAAATACGCAAAATTAAGATAAAAACGACAAAGGAGGAGAGCAATTAGATATATTGTCAGATTCATACACATAGGCGTACATACATACATCCATACATACATACACACATACAAATGTTCCTATGTTAATGATGCGTTACTAAGTACTTTTTATAACGAAACATGCCCATTTTCAAGTGATTACGGTGAATCCCAAGCTAACTAGAAAATAATGACATCATTACCCCCTCAATATCTCCGTAACTCTTGTCTAGAAGTCAAAAATGCATAAGACCATTTTTGTTGTAAATTAAATATAGATTAATTTTGTATAAGATAAAGTTTGCGCTAAACCTCATAGTTAACGAGATATTCGTGAAAAACTGTTGAAAACTACCATTTTACCACCTTTCTAGCTTTCTACCCCCCTCCTGCCTAAACCCGACGCGCAATGTTGTGCAACTTTTTACCACTTACTAAGAGGAGGGTACTAAACGGTTTGCTGCTGGGTAGAATTTTATTTTTGGATGTTTGGGTTAAACCCTGGTTTTCTGTACTAAAACCTGGAACCAAGAATGGCCATTTTTGTGACGTCATAGCTCCTCACTCCACAGGCTGAGAAAGCGACAACATGATTTTTCATACTCAGGAAACACCACCGAATAAGAAGATACCACTTGTCGGTATAAACCTACTCAGTCCCATGAAAATCGTTATTTGACGAGTTAATTTAGTTTGGCCTCTCTACTAATTGGAGTTCATTTTTATGTCTGTTAAACTTGTTTGTTTTTATAATGTAATCTTTATTTACAACTTATACAGGTTGTTTGAATCCGTTTTGAACATAGGAAATTAATGAGTGCGACAAGGAAGTCATAAACAAAATGAGAAGCAGGACAAAGACAGAACGTAATCATGGCTAGCTAAATTTTTAAACTAAAATTAAGTCTAGGAAACAAACAAACACAAATATTTTAGCTGTTGTTAAGAGTATAAAGTGAGGTTTAAATATACTATTGTTTACTATTCACATAATTATTTTTTTCTTCAAACGGCAGTAAAATATGGCATTATATTGCTGGATTGATGATGCTAAACAGTCACTTTATTGCCAAGCGGCAGATAATATTATCTGCCGCTGACGAGATCAAGTAATTTTCTTCGAATTTTGTACACAAAGTTGTAAATAACTTGTTATAAAAACGTTTGAAGAAAAAATATTATATGTTATTCGGAGCAAAAGTATCTTTATGTGGCTCGGCTGTACTTATCTGCTGCCTCGCAAGCTCGGCAGATAACCCGTCCAGCCTCGCCACATAAAATATAACTTTTGCTCCTAATAACATAATATACTATTATCTTAGAGCAGCGCCTATTACCATACATTATACAACTGTTTTCAGTGACTAAAATAAAGTTTTATTCACAAGTGAGTTTTCATTATTTATACTACTGCATTGTTGGTAACACTGTCAAGCTATGTCAAATTCGTAATTTTCAGGTTAAGTTTTGCGTCAGTCTGTGTCAAATAAGAAACAAAACCTAACCTACGAACCTCGAATTTATTATAAATTTATTTCGCGACATATAATTGCTACTGTAAGATAAAACGTCGTATATCACACGTGAGCGAAATGCCATTATAAGCTCGTGAGAAATTGTATCGCTCGTGCTGGGGCACTCGTGATTCAAAATTCCCACTCGCAAATAATGATGTATTTCTCTCACTTATAATATAATCTACTATAATTATTTAAACCTCACTTTATACTCTTGATGACAGATAAAATATTTGACAAAAGTGTTTTTGTTTCATTGACTTAATTTTAGTTTAAAAATTTACCTAGCCATGATTACGTTCTGTCTTTGTCCTGCTACTCATTTTGTTTATGACTTCCTTGTCGCACTCATTAATTTCCTATGTTCAAAATGGATTTCGGACAGTCTGTATAATGTATGAGATATTGAAAGTAACATTGTATGTAACGAAATGGTGAAGATGATTTATTATTATTGTTATTATTACTAACAATTAACAGAACAGCCTTCGTAGATATGTTTTGTTCATTTCAGTACATATTTTCCTGCATCCTAGTCATAAACTGAATTTTGTCAAATACTTTTTTTTTTAATGTCAGATACATTAGTTGTACTACGTTTCCAAAGATCATCACAAACATTACATCAATACTTACATATTCAAAATAGAACAAAACCTTCCTTTCCAAAAACCGAGCACGCTGCAGGTTCCGAACTCGTCGAGACAAAATATATGCGTCGAGTTTCTGCTGTTGGATAATGTAACCTGTAGGTATAGTGACGTCTAATACAGTCAAACCCGATCGCTCCGATTCATCCAAATTGGTCCATCGTTGACAACTGAGATAGTTAATGTGAGAGTGATTTTTGCCATAAAATTCGGCTCTAGTCCACAAGTCAAAAGCAGGAACCGGTGGCTTAGTTTGGAATTTAGCAATATCTACGTTGTACTGCACATGCATTTGTAAAATTGCATAACCTGTGCCTTCACCTTGCACCTAAATATTACAAAATTAGTATTTTATAGTTTAAGTAATTAATACAACTCCTACCTTTACAGTACCCCACGCATTTGGTATGTCAATATGCTGGAATTGACCCCGATTATTTTCATTAACGTACATGATTTGAGTTTTTCCAGGCAAAGCCGTCGCTTCAACTTTCACACTTAACTTAGAAATATCACGAATACGCTGTGCAGATGTGTACTCCGTCAATGCCTGCAAGGCGTAGGCAGTGTCCGAAGTGGAAGCCCAACCAAAGTCATTTAATCGTTGTGTATTCAACCATCGCACGATATAGTCTACAAAAATTTCTTGTCGGGCGACATACACCAACAAGCCATAGGCTGTCGCTTCGATGTTCTCCGAATCATATTTGTAAGGCAGACGGGGCAGCAGGAATGGCTTCTGATTTTCTATTTTTGAGGGTGGCTGCGGGACTCTTTCGCGACCCCAGTACATTAAGCCACCTTCTATTCGTGCACATCTTGCTAAAAGACTGAAAGCCATTTCGGCATTGGGTGCTTTGCTTTTCATAAGAGCGTACGCCACGATTGCTATGTCGAATGGCCGTTGATCTCTTTCATTGCTTCCCACATTTTCACCGGCCTCTCGTCTTGCCTCTCTTTCCCTGTCGCGATCCAGTAGATCTTCTAACAGTTTTAGGTTGCGTTCCAACCATTTGATGGCTTTTGTTTGTGCAATTGCTACTCTTGAACTTAGGCCACCTGTAAAATTTTTAATATAAAAAAAATTTAAATTAGAATGCATAAACACAACCAGGAATTGATTCGAATAAAAATTCAATTATAGGAAAACTTACTTGTGAGATCTTTTACAGACTCCAACATAATCAAAACGTGTGCAGTCAGTGAAATATAGCGATTTCTAATATTATCGTTTGGCCAGTTAATCGTAGCATTATATTTTCTGTTTGGCGACCAAGTGACTTCATAAAACGCTCCATCCTCATTTTGGTGTTGAAGAACCCACTCAACCGCTTTTGCAATTACAACAGGATCTATAAATATGTAATTTTCCCACTCATAAAAACTGGCTTCTTGGAAAACCCGTGCGCAATAGGCAGTTAACCACACGGAAGAGTGTGACTGATTCCTAGAAAGTAAACACTCAGTGATTATTTTAAAGGTAGAAGGAAATTACGAACCAATCGCTTCTAAACAAACTGAAGGACCCATCTGGTTGCATGAAGGATAGCTGCCGCTGATACAAGACGTTCATGTGGTAGAAAGCTTGGCGTTCAAGCGTTCGGTTTCGTTGCTGCGTGTACCTCATGTAGAGAGTTGTAAACATGTTAGCAGCGAATGAAAACATATTTTGTTCGGCAGAATCCTACATGGAAAATTAATGACTAGCTAATTTATTTCGCAGGTTTTATAGTACTTACCATGGGTAAATACAGCATGGATGTGGCATTCATGGGCATGGTTGGGAAGATTGGTCCGACGACGTCTCCAACAATGGACACGTGTGCTTTATTGGACCCAAAAACATAGTAACGATCGTATTCATATGGAAGGATGGGGGTTTCTGTGACATTTACGTGCATGTATTGGAAGGCGTATGCTCGATTACTCAAGTCAAGCAACACAGATTGATGACGGTATTGTGGAAGACCATCCGCCTGTAAAAAAGCGATAGATTAAAACAAAAATAGCAATTTGATCTGATTAAAAAAGTGAAAGTGGCTCTTGATGCTTCTACCTACAGTTATTAAACTATTAGTATAAATCAATACAATTCATTTGAGAAGCGTAGTAGTGTTTTTTGTATGTAGAATAAATAGGCCACGCATCAGGTATTTTAATTCTGATGCATCAGAGGAGTTTTGTAAAAAAAAGTAAAAAACACAATAGGAAAGCACAAAACCGTTACTAATTCAAACACTTTCTTTCAAACACCTTCCTGAAAAATTATTCAAGGTCGATATCATGGATTGTGTATGAGAAATGTGTTATTAACATTTCTAATAAGGTATTTTACTGTGAAACTAACAGTAAAGAAGATATATGCAATTACCTACTTCTTGTATTGTTTTTAAACATTTGTTAGTAACAGAGACTTGTCGTGAGAGGGGAAAAGTTAGTATGTTAATTAGAATGCAAAACTAATTGTTGCCAGCTTTTCAAAGATTATTTTTTAACGTCCTGACCCCTGGCCTAAAAGAAATTATGATAAATATTAATTTAATAATTACCTCAACATGCAGTCTTCTTGTTATTTGATCTTTTCCAATAAGTGTAGTTGCATGAATGGACACATCTATGTCACCTAGTCTCATTGGAACAATGGGGATGTATACAACCGCAGCATCTTGGGCCTGCAACAATTAGATATTATAAAAAACGGTTGTGGCTACAATTTCTACTAAATTGTTTAAAACCTAAAAGATATTTTGTTGTTTACTGTATATTTAGTGCACTTACACCGGGTTCGGCATAAAGTATAGGGTTTTCGATTAAGAGTTGTGATTTTAAATGTTAAAACAGACAAATTTTTATTACTTCCTTTTAAAGGAAATATTGATTCACCCAAAAAATTCAAAATTGAGTTTTCAACAGATCTTCATGTTTTTGTTCATTGGTTTGTCTGTGTGTGTGTGTGTGTGTGTGTGTCTGTCTGTCTGTGTGTGTGCCCGTCTGTGTAGAATATCTCAAAAACGAAAAGAGGTATGGCGTTGAAACTTCATATATAAGTTTTGTGTACTATGTAGATGAGACAGCAAGCTTTTGAAGAAAATCGCATAACCGGAAGTAAAGTCTAGGTACACATTACCCTTTTGCCGTAACATCAGAAATAACAAAATATAGCGTTAAAGCTCGTCTGAAAGACGGACGAAGTATTGTAATCACGAACAAACCACCTTTCGAGATTTTTCAGATCTTCACGTTTCAAGGTTCATAGATGACGAAAAAGAGGTTTTCTCAATTCCATCAGTCTGTCTGTCTGTCTGTCTGCCTGTTGGCAGTATAGCTCAAAAACTATTTGTCGGAGGAAGATGATATTTTGCATGCAGATTATATAACTAGCTCGCATGAAACCAGTACAATTTCATACAAATATATACACGGTGAACACCTTAAAAAAATTAATTTTGTTTATTTTTGTGTTAATTTTGAAATAAAAGGAAGTAATAACTTTCACATGCAAGGTTAGCAGGTTAGGTTTTGCGTCAGTTTTGATATAGACTGACGCAGAACCTAACCTGCTAACCTCGAATTTGACATAGACTTACAGTCTTGCCAATTTCAAGTAAAATTTTAGATTGCATTATGGGAAATTCAAAGCATACTAGATGTAATTCATTTTAAGACACCCGATATACAGGGTGTCCCTGAAAAGGAGGTCAATCCGTTAACCACGTATTCTTTGAGCATAAATATGACGATTTAACTCAACTTACCTGTATACAAAGTTGCCTAGTTTAGCCGCTAGAGGGCTTTAAAAACGATAACTTTTTAAAATTTTTTCAAATAAGTCGAAAAATCTTTGATAGATTTTATTCTTTGGCCATGTGTTTGTACCAGTAAACCACAGCCTTTTGAAGAATAAACCCTATTTTCTAAAATTACAGGGTGTTTAAAAACTTCGTCACAATAAATCATCCAGCCATATTTTTTTAACCCCCTGTATAATCACTTCCAATTTTTCTTTCTGAATAGTTACTTTAATTTAGAAGCTATTTCCTCTCTTACAAAAGCCTAGTTTTACGTTACAATTACTGATTCAGGTTTGTAGAAATTTAGAAAATATTTTTTGTGCCTAAACCGTTTACCCAACTAAAATTTTGTAAGAGAGAAAATAGCTTCTAAGTTAAAGTAACTATTCAGAAAGAAAAATTGGTAGTGATTATACAGGGGGTTAAAAAAATATGGATGGATAATTTATTGTGACGAAGTTTTTAAACCCCCTATAATTTTCGAAATTAGGGTTTATTCTTCAAAAAGCTGTGGTTTACTGGTACAAACACATGGCCAAAAAATGAATAAAATCTATCAAAGATTTTTCGACTTATTTGAAAATTTTTTAAAAAGTTAATCGTTTTTAAATCCCTCTAGCGGCTAAACTAAGCAACTTTGTATACAGGTAAGTTGAGTTAAATCGTCATATTTTTGCTCAAAGAATATGTGGTTAACGGATTGACCACCTTTTCAGGGACACCCTGTATAATAGTACTACAAGCCTTGTAGTCTCACGGCTTTAGGTACAGTCTTTTGCCATTCCTTTCGCCTTGTGGCCCTTTCTCTCCAGTTCGTTACTCCCAGCTGAGGTAAATCTTCTTCTACCTCTTTCTTCCACCTCGTCTTTGGCCTGCCTCTTCTACTTACTCCTCCAATTTCTGCCGCCAGGATTTTGTTCGGTGCTTGCTCCTCGGTTATTCTGATCACGTGCCCCAGCCATCTGATTCTTTGCGCTTTTACCACTCTTATAATGTCTGGCGTCTCGTACAGTTCTTTGATTTCACGATTAGTTCTTCTCTGCCATCTACCATTCACTTTTATGCCTCCCAAAATCTCCCTTAGCACTTTCCGCTCCCACACGCCCAAAACTTTCTGGTCCGTTTGTTTCAGTGTCCACACTTCACTTCCGTACGTGACTATCGGCCTGATCACTGTCTTATATACTCGCATTTTTACTTTTCTCGACACTTGTTTACTTTTTAGCATTTGATTTAACGTGAATACACACTTGCTGCGTGCCACTATTCTTGCTTCAAGTTCGTCTGTCATTCCGCGTTGTCTTGTTATTACTATTCCTAAGTAGGAAAATCTGTCCACTTCTTCAAATTTGTACCTTTTGTTCTTTGCGGATGTTATTGATAGCCATCGGTTTGCTTTGAAATCCTCTTCATTCCATACCATATACTTTGTCTTTTTTTAATTTATAACTAACCCCATTTCTTGTGCGGCTTGTTCTAGATTTCGGACCACTTCTTGTAATTCTGTTTTACTTCTTGTTATTATCATTAAATCATCAGCAAACGCTAGACATTGATGTCGCTTGTGATATATTGTACCTGTTCTGTTCACTTTACTTTTCCTGGATATAGAACCTGCTGCTTTGACTGAGTTTTCAGTACCTTCCAACGTCATTTTCGTTAGGTTGACTGGTTGTATTAAATTCTTCCACTGCTTGAAACAAGCGTGTCCTGTTAACTCTGTCATATGCTTGCTTGAAGTCTACGAACAGTAGGTGTGTGTTCAATTTGTGCTCGTAGCTTTCTGCTTGTATTTCTCTTAACACGAACAGTTGGTCGACTACTGATCTTCCTGACCTGAAACTGCATTGGTACTCTCCTATGATCGTTTCTGCCTCCCTTGGTAACCTAGTTTTTATACCTGTGGCCATTATTTTGTAAGCTACATTCAACAGCGCCACTCCTCTGTAGTTATCACACTCCGTTTTTTGCCCCCTTTTTATGTATTGGACAAATTATCACCTGTAGCCAATCATTCGGCATTTTTTCTTCCTTCCATACTTTACATATTAGCTCGTGTATTCTGCTGTGCAATTCTCCTCCCCCGTATTTAAACCATTCCGCCACCAAGAAGCCTGGATTTAAAATGTTTAGAGTTTTTCTTGTGGGGAACATTAAAAGCATGTGTGTATGAAGTGGAAATTTATATTCAAGAGCAACTTCAGCAACGAATAAATGAAGCAGTTATAAGGATTCAACAAAACAATATTCTTCGAAATGTAGAAGAGAGCATAATACGCAGTTGTATGAAATGCATAGAAGTTGGGAGTAGCCACTTGAGCACTACTGTAATTTAGAATGTATTTACAAAATAAAATCCTTGAAACGTAGTCGATATTTCCTTACTAGTTATGTAGTGTTAATTTAAAGATGCAAACAGCAAACTGCTTTGTGGGTACTTTAAACATTCCCTCGTTCTATAATTCATTGGTTACACCTTTAGTACATACATAATTCGTAGGAAAAACTTATCTCAGAAACTAAAATTGTTAGAAAATTAACATTGAAATACCTTGATGTAAATAAAGAATTGATGTTCTCCAAATGAAGTCCTAGGATTGTACGCCCTTACAACACCATTTTCTTCAACGTGCACAAATTGGTAATCAGGTGAACCATTCAGCACTACAGTGGCTTCAATGGCGTCAGTCATATAGTTGAAAACACTAACACGTACTCCTACTTGTTCTCCTTGCATACACGTCGTTGGCATTTCCACATTTATAAAGAATGGTAGAACCCCAACATACTGAAAACACAAACATAAATACAAGAATATTGAACTGGGAAATGCCTTTTTGTTGTATTTTACATAGATTTTCACTTTTAAGCATTAAAAAAAACCAAAATTATTGTATTTTTCTTAAACTTGAAAAATTTACTATAGTTGTCAAGTCTTGGAAATTGATATTAGCATGGTATTAAATGGAGGAATATTAAGCAGTCTCCCTGTATATTTATTATATAAAATTCCATTAACTTTTTATCCACCTTAGATAAAAAAACTTACTTCGATGGCTTTCTGTAACATTCCAAACCCTAGCGACGGACTCATGGAGAAAGCTGAGACCATCCAGTGTGCAGGTCGACTGGGGACGTCCACATTAAAGATGTACCGTCCGTGGGGCCCAATATTGACGTCCTTCCACAACCACACGTTTTCGTACTGCCGCTGTATGCGATTGAAACGGAACTTTCGGAAGAGAGCCAACTCGGTCCCATTGTCGTAATTGCCTGCACGTGTTTTAGGTAATTGAAGATGATCACACAGAAACAAGTTCAAGCTTACATCCAGTTTCATCAGTCCCGTCTCTGCAGTCTAAAACTCCATTGCACCTAGCTTCAGACCTGTAGCATTCGCCGTTAAGGCACTCCGACCAGCCTTGGGATTCGTTGCAAAAGCTAAGACGTCTTGGGACCTCTGTATCACTGAAAACCACTAGCCCTGCGAATTCGAAGGTGCGATTTGCGTCAATTCCGTAGGTGGATGAGGGGAAATAGACCAGTTCTTCCGGGTTCCCTTCGTGTGAAATCCACGAATAGCGATGTGTACCGTTGGTTTGTTCGTCAAACGTTGCCATTTTTGTTAGCACCTTTGGAACGTGTTACAAAGTTTTTAATGGTATTTTAGGAACAATTATTTGATCAGATAAATTAAGCAGAATTTAGTACCTAAACATTTAAATATAAATCACTCAAAAATGTATACAAAATGTATTAAGTTTGTATTACTATATTACGTTTTTCTCTTAAAATTTTTTTAAATATCATTAAAAAGACTGAATTTATACTAAATATCAACTTAATTGGATGAGAATTTTGAAAAATAGATAGTTTTAATCACAAATTATTAGATTTCTTCAGAAAAGACTAAACAAACAGAATACAATATGGAGAAAATAACTACAAATATGTTTCAATAAAATACTAGTTACCAACCTTTGCGTAAGTAAGCTCATTTCCTGCTTGCATAGTATAGAACGCTCTGTCTAAGCCAGAAATTCCTACATAGGAACCTGGTTCGCCATAAATGGCAACTTCCACCTTGTGTCCCGTTCTTGCTTTTTTATTATTGATTAGAACAGTAAACTACAATACCAATTAATGTAATAAATACAACAAGGGAATAATAAATACTAACATTATTTCTACTAATGCCATTAACAGGGAAAGTCAGACTGTCTGCGGTCACATCTCCGTATTTGCCAGTGTGCCACACAACAATGGTGGCAACTGGGGCCATTTCTGCACTTAATGTTACTGCCATGGTGTATACATAATCCTTCATGTCCTTATCACCAGTTAAGAGAATAATTCCTTTGGAAATAATAAGGTAATTGAAGCGTTCTACATAGTAGTTGCTTCGAATGTGTAGAATTATATATTCGCCAACCTTAAATAGTAGATTACAGATTAGTTGTTTATATAAATGCTAAAATAATTTACATCTTTTTAAATTATGCTAACTACGTATATTTTACATAAGCAGGAAGAAAACTGTGTATGTTTGATGTACAGTTGAGTCTCGATTATCTGGGGTAACGACCAGGACTGTGTACAAGGATAGTTGAGAATCACATACAATGAAAAATACAGAAAAACATCTAGGTAATAAAGCCTTATACAATGTAAATAACTATACCTACAAAATAAATGTTGCTAAATGCAAAACAAACTAATAAAAAAATTAAATTTAAACGCACTTTCCTGTGGATGCATACAAACATTATGGGTGAATTTATTAATGTTAGAAATCATTGTCGACACCTATTGTGCCAGCATGATTAACCCATATACCAGATATTCGACAGTCTACTGTAGATTTTAAATGATAACTTATAGACCAACAGTTTGAGCATGAAGGTTTTCATGAATATGTAATATTTAGATTACCCTTAAGTAAATGCTCCTGAAATCTCTTACCTTTGGTGTTATTGTACTTGTTGTCACTTTAATATGCTCACTATTTGGGGTGTGGTGTGCTAATAAAAGCAGTTCTGAACTGGCTCGTTGACCTGAACCATCTTGGAAATTTGCTAATACCTTTAAACTCGCTGCCAGAAAATACCAGCTATTAAAAGATACATTTATACCATTAAAAACTACTTACAAATCTCGTTCAGTTCATCAAATGCTCGTTCGCCGTGCAAACCAAGATCTGCCTTCAAATCTATTTCAAATTCCCACACCCCCATGTTGTCAGACATTAGCAGTTCCCGGATTGGCACATCACGTCTGCCGCCACCCCTCATTTCAACAAAATAGCTTATCTCCATTCGTCCATTTATTAATTTTTGCTCTGGTAGGGAAGAACCGTCATGATGGGATGTCACAATCTGTTTGAAGGCAAGCATTACGAACCATACAAATGGGTATTTTCACAATCTTACATAAACAGTGACTGGCATGCCAGGTTTAAATACTTGTGGAGTATCTCCAAGGAACGACAATTTAATAGACGAGTTATATATGCGAGCAGTAGAAAAACCATCAATAATTTCATTCAAGAAGTGATCACCAACCGTTGCTGTTATTGACACTTCCATACCATCTAGTGCTGGTACAAATTGAAGCAACTCACGTATGGGATATTTGAACTCATATACTCCATAGAACTAAAATAATTACAAATTTTATTTCAACTAAATTTAATAAACACTGAATACTTACAAATTTCAAATGGGGTATTGGATCATAATGATGTTCGGGTATATTAAACCAAAACGGATATTGCTCATCCTAAAAAAACATATTTAGCACAGTAAATAACCCAAAACAATACCAGACTTACAAAGTTAAAATATTTTTCAAAAATCGGACGATTGTATCTACCATAACTATCATACATGTCAAATGGATAGTTAGGATCATACGGTCTATTTACATCCTCAGGTCTGTTAGAATCATAAGGTCTATTAGGATCATACGGCCTGTTAGGATCATAAAGTCTGTTAGGATCATTTGGATCATAAGGCCTATTGGGATCGTACGGTCTGTTGGGGTCATGTGGGCTGTTGGGATCGTATGGTCGGTTAGGGTCATTGGGATCATATGGTCTATTCGGATCATATGGATTATTGGGATCATACGGCCTGTTGGGGTCGTACGGCCTATTAGAATCGTAAGGCCTATTAGGATCATTGGGATCATATGAATTATTGGGATCGTATCTATTGTCATAGGGGTAATTGGAATCATATGGTCTGTTCGGATCATACGGCCTATTCCGATCATAATAGGTATTGTTCATTTCATATGACCTATCAAAATCATAGGGTTTGTAGCGGACGATCTTGCGAGGCCGCATAGGCCGAATTGGACGTATAGCTGCTCTTAAAGTTAAATTTCCTCTAACAGGAGATCCACTTGTATAGTTGGCCATAATTATTCCGTGGATGTATTCATCTGTAGTGAAGAAAAATGCTGGCATCGTTACGTTTACCTAAAAAGATTGTTTAATTGATTATTTTCTTCTCATTGTTTCCGAAAACTTTTGCAATGTTGTTAGGTGTTAATGTCACAAGTCCCTTAAAATATTTCTAATTATAAAATGACACATTCTATTATTGCACATTTTTATTTATTTATTTGTTTGTTCCTAAACAGGGTGCGTATATGCACCACTACCTAATATATTTTTTTCAGCTAAGTAATCATTCACAGTCATAAAATATTAAATCGTAATTACATAAGGCAATGACATAATTTAGCTATTTTTTACTCTTTCCTTAAGCTGCTTATTTGCATTGTAATAATTATTTTAAAAAAAGTAATTCTCAAGTTTCGCGCATTTGACTAAATAAAATTTTTATAAATCACTACATTTCGTTTTCGTAAATGGATTTTTACTATCACAAATGTCAGTGTACTAATACCAAATTAACAATTTCAAGCAGTTTGAATATTTGTTCTATAAACAACTGGAACCCATTGGCCAGATATGGGTAGTTGATGGATCTTGCACTTTGAAACATGTAGACTGATTTTAGTCTGTGCACACTGTTTTCAGTGATTAATTCAGTCAAACAAGTAAGATAGAAAGATGAAGTGCGTTTTAACTCGTACATACAAATAATGCAAATTACAATTTTGACCACTCTGATGACAAAGGACTTGAAACAAAAAGGCAAAAGGTTAAAAAACGTAAGAAAGGAAAAACGCCAGTATAGATTTGAACAAGGGCTGAGAGAAATTCGCAGTGTTATTCGAGAAAAAACAGAAAAACCATAAAAACAAGTTGATGATGGAGAATGCATTCAAAACCATTGCAGAAGTTAAGGTAATTACATTTTAAATAGAATACTTGTTGTTGTGCAATTCACAAATGTTAAACAAATTTAGTTTTGGCATTTGAAGACATAGTAGTCTACGAATCTATTGTAATACATTTTTTAATAAAAGCATTCGCACGTATTTGTCCTTTAAAATTTTTTTATTGTAGATTGTCTTTCTTTCGTAATAAATAACTTTCTTCTATAAATATGGTACCTAATTATATATTTATTTTAATCAAATGCATATATTATTGCAGGGGAACTTTGCCAATAACGTTGGACAAACCTGAGGCGTAGATATGCCAAGGAACTACATTTAAGGTTAAACGAATTTATAAAAGGCGCGATTTTACAGACACATTTGCGCATGCGCTGTCGTTAATTTCCTAACCCAAAATATGTCTGTATAAATACCTGTTTTTCTTCTTAAGACTAATACTAAGAAAAAAATAGGGCTACTACTACGGTTAGGGCAAAGAAAGCTGTATAAGGTAATCCAGTTTTTAACATTACATTTTTCTACAGCTACCACTTTTTACATTACAACCATGATTTTGAACTTCGCCTTTCACGTATATGTATTACAAATATACTTGCAAAAAGTACAAATGTATCCACAAATTTAGAATTTTTTAATTAGTTATGAAAATGGCTGAATAACAGATAGCAATAGATGGCTTTATTTTACTTTTTCCTTGACTTCTATCTGTAACAGTTGGTATTGTAGTTGAGAAACTATGTGCTGGTGTATAGAAAAGCAGACCAAACATATTAAAATCAGCCCATGATATATATCGAGAGATCCAAAAAAAACTGTTCCTCAGCAGGCTGTGGAATGAAAAGTCACGTCTTTACTTGTGTCAGCTGGAATCCACTACATAAAATCGTTGGTCTCTTTGTATCTTTGGTCACTAGCTCCTCCGACGATACTGGACCGATTAAGCTGTATGATGGCTTAAAATGTTGCTAATTGTTAGACTTAGATCGTAGGCTGGTTTTTATTTTCAAAAAAGGTTTTAATTAGATTGTTTATATGCAAACTAAGCGTAGCTGAGGTGATTCATTATATAGCACTACACCAGCGCGTCGTTCAACAAAGTTCCGTAGCTCAGTGGTAGAATGTTCGCCTGCCACGCGGGCGGCGCGGGTATGATTCCCGGCCAGTCCATCTTTTTTTAAAATTTATATTAATGAATCTATCCTAAATTTGCGAACCGAAGCGTAACACGGGTGATTCACTAGTTAAATAATAATAAAACGTCAATTTTAGGAGTAGAAATCTTTTAACAATCTGACAGATTCGTATAGAAAATGACAACTAATTATTATCTGACACAAGTAACTTTTCATTCCACAGCCTGCTGAGGAACAGTTTTTTTTGGATTTCTCGATATATATATATCACTGGAATGGGAAAAAAATCCTTTTTCTTCAAGGGGCAGTAAAATATGGCATTATACTGCTGGATTGATGATGCTAAACTGTCACTTTATTGCCAAGCGGCAGATAATATCATCTGCCGCTGACGAGCGGCAGATAAAGTTATTATCTGCCGCTGACAACTTTATCTGCCGCTCGTCAGCGGCAGATAATATTATCTGCCTCTGCCGCTCGTCAGCGGCAGATTCAGCGGCAGATAATATTATCTGCCTCTGACGAGAGCAAGTAATTTTCTTCGAATTTTGTTCACAAAGTTGTATATAATTTGTTATAAAAACGTTTGAAGAAAAAATACCGTATGTTATTGGGAGAAAAAGTATCTTTATGTGGCTCGGCTGTACTTAGCCCGTCCAGCCTCGCCACATAAAATATAACTTTTGCTCCTTATAACATAATATACTATTATCTCATGATGGCACAGCCAACTACGAGTTCCATATAAAAAAGACTTTTATTTATTTTCATAAATAAGCGAGATATAGCCACAAAAACAAAAGTAAAAAATCGAACTTTTTTTATAACTCGAAAACAAGACAATAGGCAATTATGGGTTGCATGATTAAGCTTTTCTCAAAAAAAGAGATAAAGGATGGGGTGTTCATTTTTGCAGATCTTCTATAGCTATCGAGATTCCCTACAAAAACATAGAAATTTGCCCACCGTGTACAGTATAGTTTTATTATTATCGACACTGTAATTTCTTGTATCTAGAAAAAACCTTGTACCTTACTTCCAGATGCCACGAAATTATGTTAGAAAAACCATCATTAATTCCTATAGTGAAGATTTACTGCAAATGCAGTCAAAAATGATGGCAGAAAAATTAGGGAAGTTGGAAGAAGTTTTAATATTCCGGAATCAACGTTAAGGAAAAAACTTTCACTAAATCAGCGTAAGATTTCCCATCTAGGACGACAGCCGATTTTCACAGAAAAATTAGAGGCAGAGTTGAGGGATTATGTTCTCACACTTGCAAAATTGTTTTATGGTATAACACCCAAGCGACTGATACAGCTAGCATATAGATACGCCGAAGAGAATAACATTCTTCATAATTTCAATAAAGAAAGGCAGTTAGCAGGGAAAGATTGGCTGTACGGCTTTCTTAAGCGAAATCGTAAAATATGATTGAGGCAGCCTGAAGGAACCAGCCTAAACAGAATTGCTGCATTTAATGGAGACGAGACAAAACGTTTCTATTCCAATCTCAGAAACGTTTTAGAAAAGTATAAAATTGGAGCTAATCTAATTTTTAACATGGATGAGACTGGCATAACCAGTGTCCAGAAGAAATGCCCAAAGGTCTATGGACCTAAAGGAGTGAAAAAAGTAGGGGCTGCTATTTCGGCTGAACTAGGAAGAACCGTTACAGTCATGTGGTGTATGAGTGCTGCAGGATATTACATTCCGCCCATGCTGATGTATCCTAGGAAAAGAATGGCTGTTACGCTGCAAAAGAATGGGCCCATTGGTGCCAGCTACAAGTGTTAAAAAAATGGATGGATAAATTCCAAATTATTTCTTGATTGGCTACAACACTTCCAGAAACATGCAAAATCTACTGAAATTAATCCAATTTTACTCGTTCTCGATAACTGCTCGAGCCATATTTCGATAGAAACATACGATTTCTGTAAAACAAACTATATTCATATGGTGTCTCTTCCGCCACATACATCAGATAATCTTCAGCCACTTGACTTGACCTTCTTCAGTCCTTTAAAAAATGCACTTTACAGAGAATGTGAACTTTACCTAACATCCACAGGCCATGAAAAAATAAGGGAGTATCACATGGGTGAGCTTTTTCATAAGGCTTTTATGAAAACAGCAACGATGGAAAAAGCAGCTTCAGGTTTTCGTTCTTCTGGAATCTGCTCCCTGGATCCTGACAAATTTACTGAAAACGATTTCGCTCCTGCCAACCAGATGAGACAGTTCTTAATAGAAACTACACCAGAACGTACAACACCTAATTCTCCAACATCTGCATCCCGCCCAAATTCACCAACACCTGAACCTCAGAAAAGTTCAAACGGCCCTAAAGACCAACAGAAAGCTCATATGTCAAATGGTCACGCACAAGCTTCACCTGTTCAAAGCAATCTACCATCTACTTCCAATTGTGTTGAAGATCATCTACCATCTACATCTAACAACTCGTTCTTAAAGTTTGCTCCCATTCCAAGGAAAAAACAAACAACAGTAAAAAGAGTTGCTCGTGCAAAGCAACATTCAGAGATACTTACCAGCACTCCTATAAAAGAAAAATTAGAAGAAGCTCAGGAAAAAAAAAGACAAAAGCCTTGAAATTAAAAAGCAAACAAACGGAAAAAGCCAATTGCAGAAAAGGTAAAAAGAACATGAAGAACCCAACACCTGAGCATGATGTCGATGAAGAAGAACTTGAACATGCTGTTTTCTCGATCTCTGCAACGGCCTTCTATGGAAAAGGTAAAGCAAAGAACAATGTAAAAGAAACTCTTTCAAATAGTGTTCGCAGATGTGTTTGTCAGTCTCCAGAAATAAAAATAGACAAGAAAAAACCGGTGACACCTGAATCATCTGAGGTATCTGACGTGGATGCGCTAGACGACATCGACATCAACTCTACTCCCTGTTATGAAGAACCTGAAGAGAAGAATGAAATCTCTAACATCTGTGGAAAACAGGGAAAAGAGGAACTATGGTACAGGTGTGTCGCATGCGGCTCATGGAACCATGCTGAATGTACCGGTGAAGAGTCTGCAAATCAATACATTTGCGATTTTTGTAAACAATAATTAAATCACTCGTTTCAATAAATACTTTTTTCTCATCTAAATTGTTTTCGTATCACGTTACCTATCCTGTTTATATTTTTCAGACCTCCGCGTGCCGTTCCCCACCCTATCACCGCATCATTGCCCAACAGAGTGGGGAAATGTGCGCAAATGCACTTTTGTACCTTTTGCGATTTCATTGGATCATTTTAGAAATTTCATGAAATTACAACGTGCATGCTGAAAGTATAATAACTAGCGATTACATTAATGTTTATATATTTTTTTAACGTTTAATAATTTGTCCACTAGAGCAATTTTGGCTTAGGTGCGCACTATTCCCCCACTTTCCCTTATACCAGGTTAATTTTGTAAACGCCTTATGAAACAACAATTTATATTCTTAGTTAATCTGTGCATTTCATAAATTAAAAATACAATTTATGTTTCTTTTTGGATACTTCACCACACTAAAAAATGAAAAATATTAACTTAGAAATGTTTCTGGAAACAAATCTGTTCCCATTTTCAATGACAAAACAAGCACTAATAATTTGAGAATTATTCCTGAAGTGTTTGTAGGTATTATTTTAACTTTTTTGTGTAGCAAAATATCCAGAAATAGCATGAGTCTAAAGCCACAAAAAGATTTCCAAGATTCAGAATAAAAGACATGTAAGTATAAACTAACCTCAAATCTTGTCTGATAATATTCCTCAACCAGAAAACTAGATTCTTCAACTTGGCTTTGAGCTATAACTCGAATTCTCCATTCACCAAACACAGGCTGGTCAGAGAGGAGGTAATCAAGACTTACAGTACCCAAATTCGACTGCCGTGACAACCATCGTTTCATAATATGGCCATTAGGATCTAACATGTATACATCCACTGCATCATCAAATGCTCTTAGTTCAGTATTAATTGGTATAGTTCGGAAACGTACTAGAAATTAAAAGCAATAATTAGATCACAACCACAATCATTTGCAAGAAACCAAACCTGTCTCTCCTTGCATGTACACGGGTTTATCCAACTGTATGAAGATAGTCATAGATCGCTGAGAAAAAGTAAGAGTAGTTTCGTTAGCAAATGCAGCTCCTCCCAGCGTGTTTTCATATAACCCTTCCACTCTAAGTTTGTATTCCCCAGGAGCACTCGTTGCTGGCACCTAAAAAATAAAACAAAATAATCACAGTTGGCCTAGACATACTTAACCTCAAAATTAGCTGTCGCTTATTTAAGTAGGTTATTTTTTATTGCGATATTAAATGTTACTATGCAGAATAACCCTGTTAGTATGAAACTACCTAGTCAACTGCTGCCCCAAGAAGAGATTGAGAGAATAAATCGTATGTTTGAGAGCCCTAAAAAGCGAAGATCCAAAGAACCTGATTCCTATGTTAACGCTTTAGCGCTAATGTGTCCTGTCATATCCAAACATTTTTATAATGTTAGAACGTCTGAGGTTGATCCTGCACTAGTGAGACACGACCAGAGTTTTATGGGGTACAGGCCTACTGTTTCATCACGATTTCCTGAAGCCACAGCTATGATATATCACACTTTAACTATCGGACAAGGTGCGCACAATGATGTTCAGTTGGATCGTTTTGGAAATTGCAACTATGTATCACCAAAGCATGCAGTTATATTTTACAATGATATAACTCAACAATATGAACTGCTCAACTATTCCTGTTATGGAACGTATATAAACAACACTCTGTATGGTAACAACGAGCAAACATTTAAGGAAGCAACTTATATTGTGCCTAGAGCTCGCAAAACAAAAAAGCACAAAATTAGCCGCTCCAGAAAGCATGCCATCGATGCGAAGATGACTGCCATTGACCGTTTAAGCAGAATGAAGTGTTCCTGCACACCTAACAGTCTTGAAAGTATTAATACAATTTGGGAAGGCTCCATTATTGTTCACCATGGAGCAGTATTGCGTTTTGGTTGCATTTGCTTTGTATTTTCAACTCTTAATTCTGTTGATTCTTTGTAATGATTAATGAGACTATTGAAGAGATCTGAAATGGTTTGTATTCTGTTACCCATTGAAGATATAGTTTATTTATTTCGTTCTAAATAAAAATTTGTTATAGTAGTAATGATTTTTTTTTAAATATTATGTGAAGGTTACACATGCAAAAAAATTATCAAGTATTCAAATGTGACTATTTACATCTTTAGCACAGGCAGTTTATTTTAGTAAAATTTAATTAAATTATGAAATTATGAAAATTACTTGAATTAAAACAGTACAAATGTGCATAGGCGTAACATGGGGGGGGGGGAGGCATTTGCCCCACCTAATTTCTGGCTTTAAATGTTTTTTAATTGAACTAAGATATAAAGCATTTTGTAGGATGTGTCCAAAATAGTTTATAATAGAATTATTATTGTGGCAACTAGTCTGACCATCCTTCTTCGAACACCACCATGTTTGAAACATAAACAGAGGCTCGGAGACTGGGTTTGTACTCAAAAACACAACTTCAAAACGCTGGCGTTTGCTGTATGAGCTATTTGCTAGTTATTCCCCGATTTACTTTCGTAATTACGTCATGATTTGTTGACCTATATGCAAGATGCACTTATTCAGCGGTTTCAGGTTCTTTCTCTCTAGCCTGTTGCAGCAGTTGTTTATCAGATATCACTGTTGTGCAGTGGTTATGAATTGTATTCAAGTGTCGTCTGGCAGCTCTACTCCATTAAAAGTGCTTCTTAATTTTCATTTTTAGCTTTTTTTATAGATTTATTTTATTTTACCGGTACTGTTGTTGAAATTGCGGGTTATTAATATGTAATTCTGTTGTTTGTGGTTTATAAATGCAAATGTATGGAACTTAAAAAATACATAGGAGTAACTGCTAAATTTCTTTAAAAAGAAACAAAAAACGGAGTTTCTGAGTGATAGTAAGCCTACGCCAAGAAGCCAAACCAAGAAGCTAGGGGTTCAGTGACTAACGTCCATTCATCAATTTAACGTAGACATAACAAATAATAGTGACGTATCAGAAGACCGCAATCCTTCAAAAGGTTCAAAAGCAAGAACATTCTTATCCATTAGGGTAGGTCCCCATAAGCCAAAATTAAACGAATATTCCTTAAGCAAAGAAAGAAAGTTTAGACCTGAGTAGTATAATGAATTTAGCTGGTTAAAGGTCTGAACACACATTCCCGGACTGTGTCAGGGCCGGAACACGGCTGTCATCGGGTTATGTCTCGGCCTGTTCATCTAGAAACCATACATGTCCGTGTGACGGCCATGTTCCAGACAGTGTGTCCAGACTTTAAAAAAGTGTAGTAAGAGCATTCTCTGAAAATCTTTCTAAATGAGAAGACGTGTTGACAGAAATCCAAATATAACAATTGGAAGAAAGACAGAGAAATTCAAAAGGCACCAAAGTATTAATGCTCATAAATTGAGTTCTTCAAAGGCCACCGAGTTTCATAACTTTTTGTAATTAGATTTCATTGGCAATTAATTAGACACACATAGGAAGCAAGTGGTAGGTATCTGAAAATTGTCAATATTTAGAAACCTTTATAACTAGTATTTTGTGTTGTGCCCGCCAATGCATTGTTGTTCATGACCATAGGGAAAACGAACAATCTGAAAATAAAGGTAATTTGTTAGAACTTCTCTTCCTGAGGTCTACAGATAATAATGTAGTGTTTCATTATTATCTACAAAAAGAAAAGACATTTAGATATGTCAGTCCTGAATATCAAAACTATTTCTTGGAGTTAATGTCTAAAAGTGTGATAAGCCAAATAGTTGAAAATGTGAAAAATGCAGAATTATGCAGTGATATTATGAATGAAAAGCAATATTTAAAACGTCATGAACAAGTTTCTATTCTCCTAAGATATTGTGACAAAGATTTAAATATCCATGAAAGCTTTTTGGGGTTTTATAGAACTAAAAACACTAATGGCGAATCACTCTTTAATTTATTGAAAAAAGTGTTGGGTTCTTTTGGTTTGAAAATAGAAAATCTGAGGGGCTGCTGCCATGCGTGGCCAATATTCAGGAGTTGCTGAGAGAGTCAGAGATGAAAACAATCTAGTTGTCTATGTGCATTGTTATGCGCATGTGTTGCACTTGTGTATTGTTGATGTTAGCAGTTCTGTAATGACTGTGAGAATTATGTTTGGAGTGTTGAATAGGCTTCACACCTTTATTGAAACATCTTCGAAAAGACACTCGGTTTTTGAAAATATCCAAAAGACTGAAGCAAGTAAGTCTACAACAATTAAGTCTCTGTCTGAAACAAGATGGAACTGTCGTTTAGAAGCCATACGTTTAGTTCTGATAAATTTCACTGTCGTAGTAGATACCCTTCAATCAGGGCCGGACTGGTGAAAAAATTCAGGCCGGGAAAAGAATGACGAGGCGGGCCAATAGCATCAAAACAGCAAATTTGTCAATAACTCTTCACTCTTTGATTAAAATGTTCACAGCTCAAAGAAGAAAAAGTGAAAAATGCAACTCGATTTTTTTATTTTTAATGCACAAAACATGTATTTAAAAATGACAATACGTAAATGAATCATTATAAAAAAATGTGGGACCAATCGCAATACAGTAGAATAGATAATATTCGTATGAATTTAAAAGAGTAACTTTTTTTTAGAAGTTTGTTCTTTTGAGCAATCAAATTTATTATTTTTTTCATTATACAAATCACTTAAAATATCTCTTTCACACGTCATCAATATGAATTGTCTAGATGATCTTGAGACAAACAACTGTGTAAACGGTTTTTAACATATTTCAAAATCAAAAAGCTTCGTTCACATACAACTTGAGTGGTTAATAAAGTAAGAAGAAATGTGTAAGTTAAAAATGTTCGAATAAGCTTTTGAATACAAATTGTACTTTAAAAGCATCTGGTATACACAGCCAGCCCATCCCTTGCTTAGACTGATGAACTGTTTGATGACTACTGCCTTCCTCAGTTTCTTTTTTTTGTCATTATTGGAATTTTCATCGTCGAAAGCATAAGCATCATTTTCATCAGCATCTAGCGATATACTGCTGTATACGTCTGGTACATTAGATCGTAAATTTTCCCATTTGCTACGACGAAAGGGAAAAAAATCTGCCGTTCTCAAAAACTACTAATGCTTTAATTCTGCAATCTTAAATACATGTTAGGACTTCTCATACGTAATGCAACTAGTAAATTCTTAATTATCAAATAATCACATCTGTTTACATGAGACTTCAGACTCGCGTGATTGCCTAAAACAATATATACAGGGTGAGGCACATAAAGTGTTACAGAGCAATAGCACTCAAACTATTGATCACATCCAAAAATGTTTCAGACAAAAGTTTCAGTGTTCGAGAAGGCCGTCATACTGGACCACCCTATTTTTTTATCGGTGGAGGCGCTGAAACTACGTCAAGGTCAACTCCACTTTTTTAAATAATAAAATATCTTCATACTTTGCTAACTAGAATGACCTTGTGTTGCAGGTAGCTGAATTTGTCTTAAAATCGGTAATAATGTCATCGAAAAAAAAATACATAGTTCCATTTAAAAATCTGGAGTTGACCTTGACGTAGTTTCAGCACCTCCACCGATTAAAAAATAGGGTGGTGCAGTATGACGGCCTTCTCGAACACCGAAACTTTTGTCTGAAACATTTTTGGATATGATCAATAGTTTGAGTGCTATTGCTCTGTAACACTTTATGTGCCTCACCCTGTATATAGTGGAAACAGAAATGATTTGATAATCAAGAAGACACGAGTTGCATTCGGCTAGATTATATCACGAATCAATAAACAACGTTTGAACAGTTTATTTATAAATATTAAAAGTACAGTTAATGTGGTTGTTATGACAATTGCACTGTCAGCAGATAACGCGATGTTTGTGAAGGCATTTGACTATCACTTATTAGTCAGGAAGCTATGTGATTATCACAGTTGCTATGTACATTATCAAAAGTTAGTACATGCATAACTATGCATTTTGCTGTTTCCATTGGTTGATGTTAGAGGAGTATAATGTATGTAGTCGCCTGACAAATCAACGCACTTGGCCCGTCGATGTTTCTGCTTCATAATGCCCTCCTTACAGAAGTCTGAAGTTTGACCCTCTAACCACGAACTCACTGCAGTTTTTAAACTGTCATCATCCACGAAAGTGAGCTTTCAATTATCCGAACAAGAAGAAATCAGAAGGTGCCAGGTCCGGCAAATAGGCTGGGTGTGAAAGTACTTGGAAGCCCACTTCCTTCACTTTTGATGTCGCTGCAGCGCATTTGTTGGAGAACGCATTATCGTGCACCAGGAGAACTCCTTTTCGCAGTAGTCCGCGGCGTTTGATTTTGATTTCATCCCGTAATGTATTCAGAAGGTTGCAGTAATATTCCCCATTGATGGTACGACCACTCTCGAGAAAGTCTATAAACAAGACGAAGCGAAAATCCCAGAAAACTGAAAGCATCACTTTTCCTGCTGAAGGTTTCACCCTGAACTTTTTTGGAGGAGGAGAGTTAGAATGTCGCCACTCCATACTGGCTTGTTTGATGACAGCGTCATAGTGATGGACCCATAGTAACAATTCGGTCAAAAAAGTTGTCAGAATCTGCATTGGCACGTTGCTAAAGTTCGCAACAAATGTGCACTCGATCTTGTTTGTGCAAAGATGTCAACGTTCATGGTACCCATCTAGCTGAAAACTCATTCATATGCAAAATGTCATGCAATATAGATCTCGTCGATCTTCAAAGTCTTGGCTATTGTTTTAACGGTAATTCGCCTATCTTCTAAAGCTAAATTCCCCACTTTGGCAACCATTTCAGGGTTCTGTGCCGTTGCAGGTCTTTTACTTCTTACATCATCTTCTAGGCTCTCTTTGCCAAGCTTAAATGTATTTGCCCGTCGATGGACAGTGGATTCTGATGGCAAAGCATCCTTGTAAACTATTTTTAATCTTTGAGTGATTTCAGTAAAATGAACACCCTCCCTCGTCAAAAATTTAATCACTGCCCGGTGTTCAATTTTCTCCATTTCTAATAACTACTGCAACACACTTTATTGAATTTATTATAAAGTCCGAAGTTTTGTGTAAATCTGAATGAAACTTTCAACACTGACAGACAACAGCATATAAAAGACAGATATCAAAATTTTGTTTCCCAAGACAAAGAACGGCAAAATTGTTCACCTTCCCTCGTAGAAATGTCAAATAATATTCTTTTCTAATATTATCAGCTGTAATGGTAGGGTAAATATTATTGAGAATTGCAACAACTGTTCAAATTTTAGTAGATCTTGGATTGATTTGATTTTTGTGAAATTTTTAGGGTCCAATGAAGCTATTCAAAATAGATCACCTCGAGTTTAGAAAACCTGGTCTCTAAAGTCGTTACAACTCTATCTATTGCAGTGTTATACACTTCAATTTTAAATTTTTTAATTGCATCACTGATGGGTTCATCAACAGCTTTTTCGGCAGGCATTCTTTTCTTAGTCTTTGGTCGAATAACAGGTAATTCACATTCCATACCAAGTTCTTGCACTGTTTTGCTTACACTGTCTTGAAGCATTATGTTAACTCTATTTACAAAATTATCTGCTGTGAACTTTACGTTTTGAAAACCTCTTGATATGTCTTTAATGGTGTTAATAGTGGTTTTCATCATTTGCTGTGCCTTTAGAAGATCTATACCAGCAGTTTGTACTTTGAAAGTGGGGTTGTGCTCTGAAATACCCTGAGGTACGTTTGGGCTGTCAGAATAGTGGAATATTGCACTAGAGAATTTCGATACATTTTGGCGTATGAACGTGTCAATGTCGTTGTCGTCTGTACCACCAAAAGTGCAGAAAACTTTCCCTAGTACATCGCTCTTGGCTCGCCAACGAGTAGCTCCTAATGGTGATAATCGTTTTTGGTTTGTTTTGTTATTCAAATGATCGATCTAGACATCCATCATTTTATATGATTCTAGCAAAAATACTGCTATTGAATTTAGTAATCCACTTGGAACCCTGTATTTCTAAGCAGCGCTTTTTTATCGTATTCTCTTTCAGCACCGCCCATTCGCTTTATTATTACCACTCATGTTGATTACTAAGATTATTAGCAATTAAATAACTGCACTCTAAGACTCTCACCGTAGAACAGATTGGAGTGGAACTGGAAATCTAGAGAGCTGGAGCTGGAAAACAGAAACTTACGACTAGACACAAGACGAGATGATACGGATGCCTGGCTCAGTAAGGCTTTGATACAAGCTGCTGATTGGTAGAAATATAGCAATAGCACTACTCACTTCCTACCAAAAAGCACTGTTTAAGCGCCGCTTTTTTATGAAAATCTAGCCTAATGCAGGCCACAGAGGTGGGTGTGGCACGGGGCGGAATATATGAATATTTTTTTATTAAAAATTATGCAATGAATAAATAATTATGTTTTGTAATTTTTAATTCCGGGCAGGCCACCGAGCAATTTCCCGGTGGGCCAGTCCGGCCCTGCCTTCGATCAATATCAAAGAATGACATTGTTAGTGGATCCGAATCAGAAGAAAGAAACAAAAGAAATTGCAAAAAGGGAAAGGTGTGATATGCCAGTAATTCCAAAAAAAAAAAAGAGTCCCTGAAAAACTTGGTGGTGGCAACGTTGATAGAAATTATCCATCAGCTGCAGACTTCTATAGACAAAATGTGTACTTTCCTGTTATAGATATTCTGGTGACACCACTGAAAAATTTAAAGAAAATGACTGAAGGTGCTACAATCATTGCATTCAGTTTTAAGTAATAATGAAATTAGTGAGCAAGACTTGAACTTAGTGTGTGCCACCTACAAATATTCAGAAAAGACATTTATTACAAAACTGAATGTGTACTCACATTAGTCACATTGCCGATGATTTTGATCTGAGGCTTAAATTTTTCATTGAACAGAATTTAAGTGAATGTTTCTCCAACTTAAATGAGATGTATAAAACATTCTTGATGGTGCCCGTGAGTTCAGCAAGCAGTGAACGCTCTTTTTGTTGTCCTCAAAGACTCAAGATGTACATACGCAACAATACTGGACAAGAAAGACTTCACTATCTGGCAGTTTTGTGCATTGAACGAACTGTTCACATTAACACCCTTAAAATAATTGATGAATTTGACCCCGAAGCAACTCTTCGAGGAAGGAGACTACAGCTTCATTAGGACCTACACCTTAGCTCATATTTCTGCTCCACAATTTGGGATCTCTTATACAAAATTACTTCACTTTTAATTATTTGATATGTTTAGTAGTTTATTTTATGTAGCTTCTTGTTTCTCTTCAAGCTCATTAATTTTTATGATACAAACTGAAGTGTACTCTGTGGTCCAAAAATTTTATTGTATTTATTAATTCATCAATCCAAAAAATGTATTATTCTAATAATAATGATAATAAATAGTAATTGATATTGAACTAAGATATATCATTTTGAAAATTTTACATTGTACATTATTTCAATAGGTAGTCTAGCATGATTTTACAAGTGCAGCATTTTTTGCAATGTAGAAAGGTTACAGGGATTTCATGTTGCCCTCCCCAAAGTAATACCCCAACTTACGCCCATGCAAATGTGAATTTTGTATATGAACACAGAATGCTATTATAAATTCTGAAGCTGTAATCAATTAATATTACACATTTAGTTAAGTTTTACATTAAACCATATACGTAATTGATTTGCAATTAGCAGCACATTAAATACAAACAAGTTGTTGCAATTAAATTAACGATGCAATCAAAACAAGTCAAAGTAAACAATTAATGAACACTCACTCTCATAAGTAACGTTTCTGGAATGCCTTCGGTAATATTCTTATGATCAGTAGACATCTCCACCCCATTTCGAGCAATCGACGCTCGCACTGTGAGGGGCTGTCTAGCCTTCAAAACGGTAACTGCCACCCTGTACAACTGGCTAGGTCTTACCATCCGTGACGCAACAATAAAATATGTCCTATAAATCAAATTCTTTAGTACTGGTTAGATATCAAACTATTTACTTACGTCTCTCTAATGATGGTAGAATGCTCGTACGGGTTCCTATTATAGCCAAAATCATCCTGCCTCCAGTTTGGCCTTGGTGTAAAGGGGTTATTTTGGTCGTAAACATTGTTGTCTTGACCGAATTGATTTCCTTGGTTGTGCAAAGTATTCTGGCCAAACTGATTGCCACCATACTGAGGTGATTGTGAGAAAGGATTATAGGGATTGTTCGTTGTGGAGTAAGGATTTACATTACTATTTGGACTAAATTGATTATTTACATCATTATACGGGTTATTTGGATCATGTTGTATGAATGTTGGATTTGGGGTTGGGTTGTTTAAGTTTGTATCCTGAGCGGCCACACAGCAGGTGACCAGGAGAAGAGCTGGCCACGTTTCACGTTTTAACCTCATTCCCAATTATTCCCTGAAACAAAAATAGCATTGAATAATCTATTTTTAGTAAAAAAATTATACAGATACACTTTAACACAATAGTATATTATATATATTACAAGATTGGTAAGGCCCTTAGAACAGGCCAAGAAAAATTTAGGAATACAAGACCTTTTTCTCCTTTTTGGGGTCTGTTCCAATAAGGCACTTAATGATCGAATGTTGTATAACGTTTTTGTGCTATCAACTTCTAAAAATAAAAATACCATTGAATACTACTGTCTGCTTTTATAGTAACGAAATACAATAGTATATTACATTACAAGTCATGAGAGAGGTATTTTGCAAGACGAGGAAGTTTGCTGAAGAATGTGAGGTCGCCTTAGGACAAGAATACAACAACCTTAAGATAATAATTTTACTGCAATTTTAAATGAGTAAAGAGGACCTACCAAAGGGTAGGATAAATAGCATAAGAGGAATTGAAGAGTGTCTTAGAAGGAAAAGGTAAGCAAACATAAAGAATCCGGAAGAGTAGAAAAGCATATTCCAAAGAAATAAAAGAGCGCCAACTGAAATGTGCAGCAGAACAGCTACCTTCATAAGTAGAAAAGAATCAGAATAAGTGCTAACAGAGGAAGATATAGCAACGGAAGAACTAAAGGAGATAATGCTGGCTATGAGAGATGAGATGAAGGATTTAAACATAGTAAGAAACAGACCAAGATGCTGGAAGAAGAAATAAAATAAGAAAATGATGAAAAGGGGGGGAAGCCTGAAAGGTAAAAAAGCAAGAATTGCAAGAGATAATAGAGAAAATAGAAGATCATTTGGAAAAGTAAGAAATAAAAGTGGAGAATTGAAACACGGGGCACAGCAATTCCTAAATAAAAGAATGGGAGTGCAATCTATGACAATACAAGTGTATAAGGTACAAAGGAACCAGGAGAAACGGGTGATAGTAGTGAAATTGGGAAGTTGAAACCAGGAAATGAAACTAATGCGAAACAAGAACAAACTGAAAGGCGCATGAGCTTACATAGATCATGATCGGGAATACAAGCAGCTATAAAAAAAGCATCACTAGAGAAATAAGCAGGAGTAAGACAACTAGAATATGATACTGCAAGATTGAAATAGACGGAATCCATTACAAATGGTGTGATGAAGACAGAAGAGGCCTGAAAAGAACCAAAGGCTCTGCTCCAACAAAATTATCAAAGAAAACTGATAACAACTCAAGCGACAACAACGGCGATGGTAGTGGAAACAGAAAACATAGAAAAGAAAAGCAACTCAAGAACACAAAAGGAAAAACATGAAAGAGGGAGCACTCATCTGCAGATATAGTAGGTACATGGAACGTGAGAGAGCTGAGGGGGAAGAAGAAGGAACTAGTCCAGGAACTTATGAATTCAAAATTAAAATTAATTCCACCAACAGAGATAAAGAAAAAAGGGCAAGGTACAGAGAAAGTACACGAAGAAAACTTGTTTTACAGTGATATAAGCATTAACAAAGGGCAACCGAAGGAGTTTGTTGCATAAGTGAAAACAATGTGAATAACATCATGCAATGGGAATTACTCGCAGAATGAATGATGCTTTTAGAAATCAAGATAATGCCGACTTAACTGATAACTTATAATGCCATATGGTGCAAACGACAACGGAAAAGCTGAAATGACAAACATGTTTTGGGAATTTCTAGAGGAAACAAAAAAAGAGAGTACTGGTTCTGAGATACCGGAAGAGCAGAGTGGGAAACAAAGCTCAGAGGCAAAATGTAATCGGTCCATATGGAGAAGCAGCAGAAAACAAAAATGGCATAATGGCCAAACGCTAATCGAGTTTTGCATAGAAAACAACATTAATTGCCAACACACTTTGTAGTTTGTAAACACAAGGAAGTACTACATAAGCATACACAAGTCGAAGCAAACAAAAAAAAATCAATAATAGATTACATAACAGTACAAAGACAAATAAAAGATGTCAAAGTGAAAAGAGGACACGACTGGGTAGTGACCACTTTTTATTAGTGACTGAAATAAAAAGAAAAACAAGGAAACATGTAGAGAAAACCCCAGTAGCAATAAAACAAGCAAATTAAGAAACAAGGATACCCAACAGCAGTTACGGAAAAAAGTGCAACCATCAGTGAGGTACGTCGTTTGGTAGCAGCCACGTCCAGCTTTAAAGAATTAATCTTGACAACAGCAGAACAAGCGTGTGATAGCGGTGAGGGATAGAGAAAACCAACAGGCTGGTGGAATGATGACATCATAAGTGAGGTAGGAAAGAAGAAAATACTTGATGAATAAAAGGATAGAGTACGAACGGTACAAAAAAAAATACATAAGCCTTGGTGGCACATGCAAAAATACTAGAATGAGATGATTTTGCATTGGAGACCGAAACCAGCTTCAAAGAATATCAAAAACACTTGTACAAAATAATTAAGAGACTGCAGCGAAACAAAAAAGAACCCATTAAACCACTTAAAAAACAAAAACGCAGACCCTCACAAATTAAAAAGATATAATAATAAAGTGGAAAGAATATTTCAAAGAACTGCTAGAGGAGACACACAAACAATCAGTTCAAGAAGCAGAGGAGGTAGTAGAAGACAAAGAACTGCAAGATAAGGATATTAGCTTGAAAGAAGTAGAAGAAGCAATAAAAAGATTGAAGATGAACAAAGCTTCTGGCCATGATAACATAAAACTAGAAATGCATAACTGCACAAAATATTTCAACTAGCTTGGAGAGTAAAGAGAATCCCAGAAGATTGGAAGTAGCATTTGTCCTACCGCTACATAAAAAGGTTAACAATAGATGCTGTGAAAATCCCCGAGGGATTTCACTAATGAGCGTATGGGAAAAGCTTTACAACGAATACTTGAGCAGAGATTGGGGAAAATATATGCACAAAAATAGCAGATTCCCAAAGCGGCTTCAGGGGAGGAAGAAGTATGTAAGATTCAAACTTCGGGCTGAAGCAAACGATAGAAAAAAGGATGATATACAGTCAAGAGCTCTTTGTTTGTTTCGTAGATCTTGTAAAAACATTCGACATAGTACCCACAGATCAAATCTGGGAAGCACTAAAGGAAAAAGGTGTGAAAGCAAAAGAACATTAAGTAAGAACTGCAACAAAAGTTTCACAGAGTTCCCAACATATGATCAGGTTCGTCAAGAGGGAGTATTAGCACCACTCCTGTTCATTACCTTATTAGATTAAATAACAAAAGATGTAGCGGAGAAAACTAAAGAAATGCAGAATTCTTGTATGCTGATGACTTATTAGTTATTAGCCAACTACAGAACTACAAAAATAAGGGAAAGTTTGGAGCCAGATATTTGTAGGAAGAAAATTGGCAATAAACAACGGGAAGACAGTGGTAATGTCAAGGAGACCAAGAAGCATTCAAATAACTTTAAACAATAAAGAACTGAAACAAGCTGAAACCTTTCAGTACCTAGGATCCAAGGTGAGTAGCAACAGAGGAAATGAGCAGGAAAGTAACAACAAAATACAATCAGCAAAGCAATAATAAACAAGAATATCTCCAAGAAAGCAAAAATCAGTGTATACAGTACAATAAACCTCCCAATTCTAACTTATAGCAGCAAGTCGTTGATACTAAGCAAAACAGTGAAACAGCGACTGCAAGCTAGCGACATGAGATTCTTAAGAAGAACAGAAGGTGCAACAAAGAGTGATCTACTAAGACACACAAATTCAGAGGCAGGCCAGAAGTCAAACCACTTAAGGGGTGAATAGAAACCAATCATTTGCGGTGGCTTGGCCACATATTCAGAAGGGATACGGAAAAAGAATTTAAGAAAATATGGGAAATGAGGCCGGAAGAAAGAAGTCCCGACCCTATCATGACATGAAACAAAAGAATGGGAGAGATATTAAAGAAAAGAGGTTTAAGCTAGAACGTGGCAAACGACTTGGCTATGACAGGAAAAAGTGGGATAAATTGTATAGTGTTAAATAAAATTGTAAGTGCCAGAAAAATCTGCGTAAAGGTAATTAAACAAAACTGAAGGTGTTAACGAACTGTGTAAAAACTTTTGCAAAAGAAATAAACAAAAGTGAAAGTGTCAGACACCTCAACTCCATAATATGGTAACTGAGGATCGGAGAAGAAGAAGACTTTAATTTCCTCCAAAATTTGTACAACGCCTTTTTCGTTGTAAATACCTTTTTACTTTCTTTTACAATAAAGGAAGTACATATTGGATTCACCCTAAGAATTCGAAATCAAGTTTTCAACAGATCTTCACGTTTTCGAGTCCCCTGAACCCAAACAACTTGTTTTTGTTCCATTGGTCTGTCTGTCAGTCTGTGTGTGAACAGAATATCTTAAAAACGAAAAGATAGACTTTGAAACTTCATATATAAGTTTTGTGTACCATCTAAATCAGACAGCAAGCTTTTGAAGAAAATCGCATAACCGGAAGTATGGTGTTTACTCTTGTGATTTTTTTAGTTTTTTTCGATTTTTTCAAAAACGGCTCTAACGATTTTTTTCAAACTTTACATTTTTATTACATTTTTGATGTGTATTGGTGTGAGATAGGTGAGTTTTCAGTTGAATACCTCTAAAATGGGTTTCTTTTGTTTTTTTTTTTTCATTTTTTTTTATTAATTCCTATTTTAAATAGAACAACCGGTATATTATCACATTTTTGAATTCAGCTTAAAATTTTAGAGAAAATTTGTCTCTTCAACTAACGCTATATTTTGTACGGTTTCTGTAGAATTTGAAATTTTTGAATTTTTTTTACAAATGCTTAAAAATTCAAAATTATTTTTAAAACAAGTTGTGTACGTGTATCATACCAGCTTTTTTAAATAGAATTTTATGTTATCTACCAAAAACGGCATTTGGCTTAAGCCAAGAGTTATTTCTTGTTTATACAGTGATGCTTATTTTCAACACTTCTGAAATACTAACCAAGTAAGGTTCATTCTCAAAACAGTAGTAGATAATTCACAAATGTTCAGTCCAGTCCAGTTGTGATTACATAGGATAAGTACTCTTTTAAAAATTAATACATGAAAATAGGAAAACCTGAATTCAAGAAAGTGTGTCTAGAGCAAGATAAAAAAAACAATGGAACAATGAAGTGTTTGATAGGAAAGGCATAGAAGTCATTAAATGGAAAAACAAAATACGATAAAAAACAATCGAGGAATATAGAACAAATCACCTAAAAATATCTTGTTAAAACAGAGAGATAGGGTGTAATCTACACTAAAAGAAGAGTTTGTAGAGTTCTTTCAAAAAGTAGCAATGAGTCCTGACAAGGAGTGGAAGCCATCAATTACTATTATTTATTTAAAATTTAAATTCTATGGCTGAATTAGAGAGCCACAATACCCTTTTAAGGTTGAAAATAATAATTTGATAATGTAGAAACATTCATTATTCTACTTTTATAAATAGCATAGCACTGCAATATTGATTTTAGATCCCATATTAGTCTTCCATTTTCATTTATATACAGGGTGAATTACGAGTACGTCCATTAAATTATTTTTTTCTAATTATTTTATTCCGCACTCCGCCAACAGCCGTTAGGCCAATTATAGGAGTCACTGTACATTTTTTTATGGGGGCTTCCAACCCCACCAACGACTGTCATGATGTTATTATGACAACCGGGACCAACTTTTTTCCGTGGCAGCCGTACCACGAGGTTCCGGGAGAAGCAGCCGTAGAACTCCCATCCAAGTTCTGACCAGAGAAAGCGTTGATCGAACGTGGACGCTTGTTCAAGCTACACCATCCGAGACCCTTTATGGGTGTATACTGGCCTCAGTAGAAGTACATTGCACTAAAAATTACTTGTCTATCTATGGAAAGAAAATCGTATTATGGTGTGGTCTAAGCTTTTGAGAACCACTGGCTGACATTAAAATCGAACCTTTATTAAGTAAATCAGAATAGAGAACATTAACCGCTTTCCAAATGTGATTGAAATACCCAAAGAACTGCTTTTTGAGTTTGCATTTTATTCAAAATGTCTCATCGCAACCACATTTTCAAACTTACGTTTATAGAAATTAATTCCAGTGACCATCAATCAGTTTTAAGCAATTAAATGTTTAATTTTTTGTGAGATTATTATTAATTTTTGACCTATAGTTTATTACGCAAAGTTGTTCTGTTGGATGTATAACTAACCCTAAATTTAATGACCATACTTAAGAATCATCCTGCATTTATGTCCATTTTTGATCATTCGATCAAGTTAATAAAGCATTCAAAATTTTTAGGCCCTGAAAATTAAAACATTCTTTGGTGCGTTGCACATTGTTGATGTTGAAGCTATCCATTTAAATTTTCGCACCTTTGTTGTATTAAAGAGTAGAGTGCTGTGTGGTAACTAATGTCAATATATATAAACAAATTGTGTATGTTAATAAAAAGGTCTCAGTTCTTAAAGGTGTTTCATATTGATAATAAAGCAATCATCAACATGGTAGCAGAGCGTGGTTCCTCATAAAGTGGACTTGTTTCGTTGCGGCAGTGAAAGCACGGGATTTGGCGTATCGCGGGTTGGTGTTGTTCACTGGATTTTTCGCACGGCATAAACATGGAATTCCACGGTATTGAAAAATTACGAGGTGCTGATAATTGGAACATCTGGAAATTCGCGGTGAGGAATTTGCTGCGTGGAACTGAGGGATCATATGAGGTTTGCAACGGCGAATTAGAAAAGCCGGAGCCGGTGTCGGAAGATATGGACGTTGATACACTTGCCGCATATAGCGTGAGTTGGAAAGCCTGGGACAAGGCGGATCGTGCCGCGAGTCAAATCATCGTTAAAACTCTGGAGTCCAAGGTAATGGCCCTCCTGATAACGTGCGAGACAGCGAAAGATATGTGGCTCAAGTTGCATTCAGTTTATGAGCAACAAACAAAGCAAGCTGCCCACACTGTTCAGGCAGAATTTTTTAGTTTTAATAAAAATCCTGCTGATGATATTGTTACTCATATTGCAAAATTTGAAGGTCTTATTTTGCGTTTGCAACAACTTAATGTGAAACCGGATGAGTCATCGCTCATGGTTAAACTACTGGACTCGTTCCCGGATGACTACGAGAGCCTTCGGCAGGCGTGGTGGGCGAGACCTGATGAGCAACAAACAGTCGCGAACCTCGTGGGACTACTAACTTCTGACGAAAAACGTCGACAACAACGAGCTGAAAAGCAAGATGATTTAGTTGCACTAATGGCGAGCCAAGCCAAAATTCAAGGGAGAAGCGATCGTGGCAGTTTCAACAACAATAAAAATAACCAGTCAAAGAGAGCAACAGACCCTGGAGACAGAAATGACAAGGGCAAGCACGTGGTAAGGTGTTTCCGGTGTAAAGCCGTTGGCCATATTCGTCGAAATTGTAAAAGACAAAAGTCCAGCAACACGAGCACGTCGAAAGATAAACCAAAAGACGAGGCATTCGTTTGTGAAGTCCTCAACGCTGAAGAATATGACTCGTGGATCGCCGATTCTGGGGCAACGGATCATGTGTCTCATCATGGTGAATGGTTTTCGTCCTTTGAACAGTTCCCTACGGCGGTCAAAGTATATATTGGTGATAAATCGACAATGGATGCTCTTGGTAGAGGTACGATTAAATTTGAGGCTCTTGTTGACCAGAAGTGGATGCCCTGTTACATGGAAAACGTGTTGTATGTACCAAATGCCCGAAGAAACTTATTTTCAGTAATCTCAGCCCTGGACAAAGGAATGCAGTTTACTTCTACACAAAGAGGATGCCAATTCGCGAAGAATGGAATTGTCAAGGCATGTGGTGTAC
Source organism: Agriotes lineatus (assembly GCA_940337035.1). Lineage (NCBI taxonomy): Eukaryota > Metazoa > Arthropoda > Insecta > Coleoptera > Elateridae > Agriotes > Agriotes lineatus. The sequence continues at coordinate 127,500 of CALNHX010001975.1, read as the reverse complement.
GAGCTGGTCAACTGTTCAAGATGGCGATTCGAGTAAAACCTCCGGAAACTTCGTGCCTGGCTGAAGTACACTTGTCATCGAAGGATACGCTGCACATTTGGCACGAGAGGCTTGGACATCAAAACAAACGCCACGTAAAGCAAGTTCTGAAAGATCACAGAGTGGAATTTGTTGAGGATGACCAGTTTTGCGGAGCCTGCGTGGAGGGTAAACAGCATCGAAATAGTTATATCGAGCGTAGACAACGTGCCACTGAACCTGGTGAAATTATACATGTCGACTTGTGTGGTCCTATGGAATGCACATCGTTGAGTGGATCAAAGTATTTCGTGTGCTTTACATGTGATTTTTCAAAACTTCGCATTGTTTATTTTCTGAAAGAAAAGTCAGAAACTGCGGTGAAAATTACTGAGATGGTTCAAGTCGTCAGAAATCATCGTGGAAAACCGATAAAGATTTTCCAATGTGACGGAGGTACGGAGTTCGACAACACTGAAGTACGGAAAACCATGGCTTCCAATGGAGTAGCACTGGCGATTACCAATCCGTACACCCCACAACAAAATGGCTGTGCGGAGCGGACCAACAGAACTGTGGTGGACCTTGCCCGGACGATGCTCTTGGCGAAAAACTTGCCCAAGTTTTTGTGGGCGCAGGCAGTAAATGCTGCAGTATATATTTTAAACCGAAGTGGCCCGAGCAGTATTAAAGGAAAATCGCCATATGAACTGTTTACGGGAAAAAGTATCCGCTTGGAGAAATTTCATGTTTTTGGTACAGGATGTTATGTACACGTGCCAAAAGAAAAACGCAAGAAATGGGACGGAAAAGGCAAACGAGGCATATTCGTCGGTTATTCAGACAACGTGGACGGTGTTCGCGTTTGGTACAAGTCGGAAAATCGTATTGTTCGGAGTAAAGATGTCGTATTTGAGCCTGAAATCGCAGGAAAATTGTTAAGTTTGTTTCCTAGTGGAATTGACGATTGCTCGCAGCTCGAGGAACAAAAGGGGGTGTCTGATTTGTCTCGCTTGTCAACCGACTCATCATATGAATCGTCAAAATCAGAACTGGAGCATGATTTAGTTCAAAAGCAGGACTCGGAGAATCCAACGTCATCTATGAGGGGGCCGCAGTTACGAGATCATTCTAATTTAAAAGGACCGCAGCGCTTCATAGAAATGATGATCTCCGAAGTCAATGTACCAAAGAATTATATCGAGGCGATGAATTCAGCGGAAAAGGTGCACTGGAGAGCAGCGATGGAAGAAGAAATGGCATCCCTGAAAGAAAACTCGACATGGGACTTGGTAAAATTAACAGCAGAACGTAAAGCTATTTCAAATCGCTGGATATTTCGTGTTAAACGCGACGCCGATGGTAAAATCAGTCGCTATAAAGCGCGATTGGTCGTCCGAGGATTTAGTCAACGAGAAGGGATTGACTATAACGAAACTTTCAGCCCTGTTGCACGTTTTGACACGATTCGGACAATGATAAGTATTGCTGCAAACGAGAAACTGGAGCTCGCTCAATTCGACGTCAAAACAGCATTTTTAAACGGTGTAATTGAGGAAGAAATTTATATGCAACAGCCCGAAGGTTACGACGATGGCAGCCAACGTGTGTGCAAACTTCAGAGAAGCTACGGACTGAAACAGTCTCCACGGTGCTGGAATAGACGTTTCAGGGACGTGTTAATTTCTTTTGAATTTCATGAGAGTGCAGCGGATCCATGTTTGTTCTATCGAATCTCGGATGAAGACAAGCTGATCGTGGTACTATACGTCGACGACGGATTAGTAATAGCCACTAAGAAAATCGCAATTCAAAAATTCCTGTGCCAACTCAAAGAGGAGTTCAAGATAACGACCGAGCCCGTTGGGTATTGTTTGAATGTGCTCATCGAACGTATTGATGACAATTCAATAGTTATAAGTCAGAAGAGATATACTGAGGACATTCTCCGGCGTTTCAACATGGAAAACGCGAATTCTGTTTCGACTCCAATCGTGAGATGCCAACTGACAGGGGAAGTGACGGATGGTGACATGACAAATGCCCCTTACCGAGAGGCCGTCGGGTCTTTGATGTATTTGGCGGTGGCAACACGACCTGATATTGCCTTTGCTGTGAGCTACGTGTCGCAGTTTCTTGAAAAACCCACTGAATGGCACTGGACGATGGTCAAGCGGATCCTGAAGTACCTCAAGGGGACAACTGGGATGGGTATTCGATACAGCTCAGGCTCTGTAGCGGGAGAGCTGGAATCCTACAGCGATGCAGACAATGCAAGTGCGATTAAGCTTGCAAAAAACCCGAGTTTTCATAAACGTTCAAAACATATTGATGTGCGTGCCCATTTTGTTCGTGAACGGGTTCAGAATGGAGAGCTGGAAGTAGAACATGTTTCGAGTGAGGACCAAATAGCCGATATTTTGACGAAGCCGATTCCGCGAGTGAATTTCGAACAGCTTCGAAAAAAGTTAGGAATGATTGAACTCAAAACGTAGTTTTTTTTTTAAATTTGTGGTTAAGCTCATTCATTGTTTCTCTCATCTTCCTGTTTGCAAAAATTTAAAGTTTAAGGGGAAGTGTTGAAGCTATCCATTTAAATTTTCGCACCTTTGTTGTATTAAAGAGTAGAGTGCTGTGTGGTAACTAATGTCAATATATATAAACAAATTGTGTATGTTAATAAAAAGGTCTCAGTTCTTAAAGGTGTTTCATATTGATAATAAAGCAATCATCAACAGTTGACATCTAACGGCAACATCTATAATATAATTTTCCTTAATGTGTGTTTGTCTGTGTGTCTGTGGCACAAAATAAAATCTCACGTTCCGGATTCACAGATGTTTATATTTGTTTAGTTTTTGTTTTTCTTATCTTAGCGCTCGGTTCGGAGCTTGACCTTTCGCGTATCCTAATTCACGTGCGCGTAGCGCGCAGTTTGCTTGTGATTAATTAAAACTTAAAACTAGTCCCCTATAAACTGAGCTATCAGTTTAAATGGCTGAACAGTGGCTCCTTTCTTTTTTCTCGTAAGATTTAAGTAGATAAGTTAATAAAAGAAATGATTCACTTTAAAGTGCACATCGTTCAATCAATCCACAACGTGCTTTTTATTTGCTTCAGGGTTAACCAGTGTCGTAGTAAATATGTACATATGAATGGTTACAACCAGAGCTAATAGATATGTACAACATTTAAAAACGTTAAAAAATCAAAATCTAGCTGTTGCAGTAGATTGATTCCTTACTTGCAGGCAATCTCAACAAAACATTCAGCAGACCATGAAATCGACTGGTCAGAAAATAACACACGACGTGCGTCGAGTAATCGTTCAATTGTTTTCCCTGCACCAATAATAACCGCCCAATTCATTAAACATAACCTAAGCTAATTTCCCTTTCAGTCACACTCGACCTAGTTCAAACAAATTAACTCCGATACGATTAAATAATAAATTGAGGAAGTGAAATGTCTGCCAAAAGCACGGGGATGAAAACAGACACGAACACGACCACTGTCAACATGTAAAGCTTAGTCCACACAGTCTCAAGAGCTCTAAACACCATAACAGCACATGTCTTGAGTTTGTCGTTGATGTTACCATGTCATTTTCTAAAACAATTGAAGTTTTAGAGCGTGATGCACATAGCACAAAGCGAATTTTCTGAATGCTAAATATTGCTTTAACTTAAGAAGTTGTCTATTGTATTTGCCAACGAGGGGCGTTTGAAAGGAGTTTATGCAAAAGCTTTCTGACAAAAAACGAATTTCGTTCGACTTAATTAAAAATCAAACAAAGCATTCCTGTTGGCATGAGGGGCCGCATAATTTTGTGAGCCCCATTTCACAGGGCTTGCATTATTTCGGCCCTTAACATCAAAGTACTGTAGAGGGCGTTCCTTGTAGTATTTTTATGTTTGAATGAGAATGCTTGAAAGCACTAACGCCCTTAAATGCCATTGATTCTGTTTATTTGCAGATTTTAACGGAAATCCTTTCAATAGCACGAATACGACTACTGGGAGGATAACCCCGTTTGACAGCTTACTTTTTGTTGCACATCTAATACCTACTATAGTTACGCTAATTTCGTGAAGCAACTTTAACAGCGCTTTTTAAAAGTTATCTGTATTGCATTTTCCCACCAAAGCTTCAACGGCTCATTATGCACAGAAAAGAGAATGACAAAAATAGAGAATAGATACCGACATACCACGAATTTTTCGCCGATGCACCACACGGGTAAAGTTCTATTTTTGTCAAATTTATCTAACTGTTTTCCCCCAAACTGCTGAATAATGACTGCCGTTTTCCGTCTAAAATATTGCCCCATTCTAGTTTTCAGCACCACAAGGTGCGACAACGGAAGAGCATCTGGTTTCAGTTTCAATTATGGGCGGGTGCATAAGCAATTATAGGTAACTGCCGTATTTTATCCTCGTTTATAAAGACGGTAGCTATAAATATTACTTTACTCATATTAGTACTGGAATAAATCGACATCAAATGGGTTTAGTACCTCATTATACTTTTATGATCGCCGAAAATGGACTACTATCTTTTATAACACTATTTTAGCAAATGCATACGTTCATCTTGTACACACACAAAATTATTCACATTTTTATTATTCTATGTAATGTATTATTTATTTTATTTTCAACTACATTGCCATGACGCGGATATTAAATAAAAATAAGATAATACAGAAATTTCTCCAAAAATTTATAGAAATGAGACGATGCAAGCCCCTTATCAATACTTCGGCACACTGTCGGCATAGAGAGGATTTTCCCATGCGTTCTTTAGGATGTCCGCTTCTTAAGACACATTCAGTTTTCATAATCTTCGCTTTCAATGTGGCACGGCCGTTATTATATTACATTATGCATAGGTTCGCGCCATATATGTGCGACGACTTGGGTTACAGATAATTCGCAAACAAGGCCGGTACTAATAACTGATAAGTCTAGACGGAGGAAATTTGTTTAAAATTGAGACGACGATTTACCCATACCGTTAGCAAAGAGTACAAATAGGAGAGACAGCGCCTACAATTTGGCATTTGTGAAATTTGCATCTGCATCTTTCCAAAATATAAATAAAAATGCCTGGACCGAGATTTGAACTCGCCTCTTTCAGCTCGACACTCTACAAGTGTCGTCACAACACCAATCTCACAGCGTAGTGAGGTAACCGCTTAACGTTTATTACTGGTAACGCGAATACATACAAAGAAAAGAGCAACCAAACTTACCCAAAAGCAGTTATTACTTTCACAAAGTAATGTAGTTTTATGAAACCTTCCATAAAATTTTAGGTTTTGGGTTGGTCACGATTAAACGGTTACGAGAAAAATTGCAAATTTATATAAATGAAAGAAGATTGTGCAGAAAGAAAAAGTGAATCTAAACACTGTGCTTGCAAAGAACAGATGTATATATCGTCAGTAGATACACAAATATTTTGTAACTACTCATTGAGGATAATATGGAACGGCGTTATAAATAAAGTTGTTAATTTGACTACTAATTTTAACTATAAAATGTTAATTATCTCCTAATAACTTACTCACATGTTATTTTTGTCACAAACATAAAAAGATATGGAGATATTTGATATATCGTCGCATAAAACATACCTAAACGTATGTGCTCCTCAATTCTCATAATTATATTTAAAAGATATTGCATTAAAAATAGTTTATTTATATGAAACATGCTAAACCTAAACATTTAAAAATCTTTGCTAGTTGTCTACGAGTAGGTAAAACCTATTTAATATTTTTCATCAAATATTTTCGAAAATTTATATTCGAAAGGTTACGCCTTCTAAATTAAAGAATAGTATCCATAACGAAACAATTAAATTAGATGCGGCAAATCATAACCAGTTTGTTAGATGTATTACAATTTTTAAATATAAAATTGAATTTGCTATCAATAAACGTTCTAAAAAGCATTACATCTCTTAATTTGACAGTCTTTTAGTATACACTGCCAAATTAATCAATAATACATTAAATTCTTCCTAACAATACTTATTAATATACAGTGTTTCCTTATAAAATTCAAAAATGCAGAAACTGTTGGTCTTCAATGGCATGTTAAGTAGCAACTAAAACCTGAATATTAGATAATTTTAAAAAATGCAGACAATCGGTGAATAGAACTGAAATATATATCTGAATTATTTACGGCAAAGACTTTTATATTTAGGAGCGCGCACTCAGCGAAACACATTTCAGTAGCTCCAGCAGCGTATATAAAATTTGCTTCTGGAGAATTTTTTGAAAACTTCCAGATACACATAGTACTAGTACAAACAGTAGGTAACTGAACAACTAACTAGGCTAAATTAAACATTTGTTTCCAATAGTTTCAGTATCACTACTGCGGATCGGGAAGAACGATGACGACGCGTGAAACTACGGCGGGGGCTCGCACATCGCGAAACACATGTTGTTCGAGTTCCCGCTAGAGACGCAGCACAGGGGTGTGGCTGAGAAGTGCTTGGTGTCAGCGAGGCTGAGGTGGACGAGAAATTTGAAAGACGTCGCCGCGCTCACGGCGGAGGCACAATGATGGCAAATACGTCGCACAGTGGTCCAGAATCGTAAAAACGTGATCGAAAATCATATCTATTGGTTATAGAGATTAAGACAGTTGAAATGCATATTTCTGAATGCTGTTTGGTATAAAGAATTAAAGTTATGCACAATTTGGGTTTTATGATAAAAATCAACCCCCAAAAATGGGGTGAAAGTGGAAAAATATTGTTGTTTTTTAATAAAAGATTTATATTCTAAAATATTGTGTATTTGTTAATGTTATGTCAATAGCAGGTTTAAAATATAAAAAAAAACCACCCTTAAAAAACAACATAAAAGATTTAAAAAAAATTACATGTATTTGTAGACATACAACAGTTGACATGAACATTTGCACATCTTGTTAAGTACACAAAAATAAAATATTGCAAAATTGTGGTTGTATAATAAATATCAACCCTCTGGAATATAATAAGTTAATATGCAAAACAATTTTTGTTTGACATTAGAGTTAAACATTGTTTAGTGTTTGGTTTTGGTTAGTTTGCGGCCATAAACAATTTAAAAATAAAAAACTACCCTTAAGCAACAACACAAAATAAAAATTTATATCAGGTGTTTCCAGACCTTACGTTACTTAAAATTCAGATTTCCAAATGTTGTTGTGTAAATAAAATTTAAATAGACGTATGTCATATATGTAGTAATAAAAAAATTATATTTACTTTTTGCGGTCACTACAGTATTCGTCTAATTCAGTGGTTCCCAAACTTATTTGACCTACCGCCCCCTTTTCAGAAAAAAAATTACTCAACGCCCCCTGGAAATATATATTCTTTAAGCGAACAAACAGAATGATTTTGTAGTACTGATAATTATCTATAAGAGTATTTCTAGGTAGGCAATTATATTAAAAGAATAAATTAATTAGCAATTAAAAATTACAAGAGGGAATTTATACACTAAAAGTACAACATAAACATTTGAGAATTGTTTAATGAATGATACATTAGATACAATTACTGTTAAATTGTGAATAGTTTATTAAAGAGCTGCGAGCATATAATTGATTTAGTTGGGATAGTTGTTTGGCAACATCAAAACTTAGATTTTAATTTGCATTAGCTGACAATCGGAATAACTAAAGTAAAAGCCAAACTCAAATTATTATCTGAAAAAGTCAATTATGAAATGTTATAATAAACTATATCATATAGAAATTTGGTATAAATTATTATTGCTAGCGAAAATGATATTTTTAAAATAGCCGATTTTTTTCGAATTTCTAACCTGTGTTTTGAGTAACAGCATATTTGAATACGTAATAAAACCCTTTATTATTATGGTATTTACTTTCTGGATGGTGTATTAAAGGGTGTGATAAAGTAAAATTAAAGAAACGGAGAATAATATCTATTTATGCAACAAGCGCTAAAAGTTGATGTTTATGCACGAGACATAAAAATTATGAAACGAAGCCGAAGGGTGAGTTTCATAACATGTCGAGGACTTTTAGCACGAGTTTGCATACAATGTTTTTTCTACGACATTAAATTTTCTGTTTTTAATCCATAAATGTCGATTTAACAAAGGTTTGCATCTACGAGTTATAATTTATGTCATAATAAAGAGATTGCCTTGACGCGCCAGTAAAAGTTTGTGGGGCCAGTACTGTCAAAGTCAGTTATCAAAGGTAATTAAAATAGTACACATTTGACTTTATTTATTACATAATGCTTTAATTATTTAAAAAACACTTTACATCTAACGCAAGAAATAACTAGAATAACTTTACAACCTCACTTCCAGTTCGAACTTGTAGTTTTATAACCTCACTTCACTTTATAACATATGTGCTAAAAGTAAACAGCTGATCTCATTTTAAACACACTAAATTATAACACGTCACTTTTAGTGAAAAAAGCTAGCACTAAAAGGCCTACTTTTAGTGTGGTGGTAGAAAAACGAATTTTAATAATGGTAAATAGTCTTTATGGAATAAATAAATCTGTAACTTGTATTTTGTGTGTTTATTTGGAAAATAATGTTACACTATATTACACAACAGATAAAATATGTACGAACGGTTCTTCTAAATCTTCGTATCGTCTCTTTCTTCTCTAAGCTTTCACCGCCCCCTTATTTTTATTCACCGCCCCCCAAATGCACCCGAAGCTACTATCGCCCCCTTGGATCGTTTCAACGCCCCCAAAGGGGCGGTATCGCCCACTTTGGGAATCACTGGTCTAACTTAATAGTGAATGGTGATGGATACGGTATAATCCGTAAAAAAATATCAAAAATTACCTTCGTGGATTTCATCACCAAGGGTAATCGATATCCCTGCTGTGTATTATGTATGCAATAATGTGCAGTTCTCGTCAAAATAATAGGCGCCAATGACAATTAAATCGGATGATTTAAATCATGATTTAAATCTTGATTTAAATCAAGTTGATTTAAATCTTTGCACCCTGGATCTGATGCTAATGCACGGTACTCGCAGTCGAAAAAAATTAATATTTCCCAAAACGCAAAAAAGCGCAAACCAAGCTTTTGTAATTACCTACCCCTATCCTTATGCTACCTGACAAACCTCATTTAATGAATTCTTCGGAATTCTTCCGTGTCGTAGAACTATTTTTATCCAAATATTTGTTGTAAAACTAGTATTCTAATATTAATTGCTACAGAAGTCTAGGTATAAAATAAAATGCAAGTAATTTCTGCATATTGTAGTTCAAAGAATGCTTAATATGACTACCTACTTATCTCAATTTGTCCTAATGTGTTTTGTAATAGCTAGTATTAGTCTGACAAAAACCTCTATTTGGCGCATAACTTTCTCTTCGCAAATAGTCTGTTTTTCAGCGACTTTAAAGGCGTGCTGCAAATTAATGCAACTTCAAAATAAGTCATAAGTCTCTCAGATGATGGTACACTTTTAAAACAATACTAGACAACATTTTCAGCTTTTTAAAATATAGTTGAAAAATTGATTTTCGATCACGTTTTTACGATTCTGGACCACTGTGCGTCGGGCATTTGCGGGAAAGGTAGAAAGATAACGGATGGAGCGCAATTGAAATCGGATAAAGGGTGGGAGGGTAGTGTCGTTGTAACTAATAGCATAGTATTAAGTATAACCAACATTCGAGATTGAAATGTTGTAACTAATAGTATAGTATTAAGTATTACCAAAATTCGAGATTGAAATATTAATATCATTGTTAATTACTCGGGTATGTCAAAAATGTGTTGATAGCCGGTATAGTAAAGGTGTAGCACTGACACAATTGCATTTTGTTGTGCGATCCACAAATTGTAGAGTACCACTAGTTTATCTAAAATTGTTTCTTAATAATTACCTAATTTTTCTAAATTGTAGGAATAGGTTAATCAATTTCCTTCATTACTACCCTCGTAAACAAACCACCGTTTAGATCTTGCGCCAATATAGCTACTACTGTAAGTAAAACACAATACGTTTTATAAACCCGTCTTTACCTCAGCACTCTGTATATGTGCCCAAACTATAGGTAAGACATGACGTGAAGATTTTTTTTACAACTTACTCTTGTATCTAATATTTTGATAGATTACTACCTTGATAGAACCAATAGAACCAACAGGCAAGGAGAAATATTAGGTGTTTGGGGACTCCCATTTCCATTAGTATTTGAGTATTGGCCAAAGATGTGCCCATTTTCATAATCTAAAACGAAACAATTCTTTTTGAATCTCTGAATTTTAGTTCCTGTTCGTTTGTATTTTTTACGTTCTTTCATTTCTCAACTAGCTTAAATGTGTTTTTGCTCATCCGATGTTAGTGTTTCGGTTCTTTGATATTTGGTTGAGACTCACAGCTTTATCAATACAGCTTTTATTGTCATTTTACGGGGGACATTTAAAAAGTCAGTATTTATAGAAAATATGGCGCCCAACCTCAAGTACCTAGCGCGTAGTACTAAGAAAAGTAGTACCACTGGCACTGGCGCGAATTCAAATATACGCAGTATGCTCACTTTTAAATTAAAAATTTTCTTAAAAACTGAGTTATAGTTTTTACACGGTTGTGATAACTTCATTTCAGACGACCGCCTTCAACGAAAAACCCCAACACGATAAATTTATAGTGAGTCAAAGCACGAATGCACAAAAAGTGAAAGGGGCATGAACAATATCTGCGTATGAATACATATTATTTTCTCTCTTTTGCACCCTCCTTCGAACCACAGAGTATGAGTGATCCGTGCAGATGAAGGAGAAGGACCATATACTGCCAACCTGACAAGCAATAGTTTAAATATGAAGTTCCGTGCCAAATTGCTTGACAAATGGTAATGTTTTTGATAAGAATGTTGGCAGAACAAACTCTGCGACAGCTGAATATGTTATGAGACAGGCTATAACACAGACAATAGACAATGGCCATTTACTTCATACCTAACGGTGTATAATAAAAAAAAATGTGTACCGATTACTTCATATAAAGTACATGGGCAAACGTTAACCCAGAATCAATATTTTCACCAACACAATAAAACACGATCAAACAGGGCCATAAATCGGCAAGCCGCAAACTTATCGCAGTTCCCAGCGTAAATATCAAATAAAATGTGTTTGTTCAGGAGCTGCAAGTGGATCGCAGGAGCAACCGTCGAGATAAGTGTGATCGGGTGGGTCGAGCCCTTCTTCCTGGTTTTAAGGGATTAGAGGGTGGCACCCCTGCTAAACCGGTGTTCCGCACGTGCCCCATAATGCCGGCATTTGTATAAATTCGGCGCAGCGCAGACTTTGTATACACGCGGTTTCCATGTTTAGAATAAATCTCACTGATTTGACTTGGACAAGAAATGAATTTTGAGCCGAAATCTGGCTAGTTATTCTTACTGACACGAGTTTCCGCGGTCTATTTTTGTGTGCCGAAGGTTGCTTTTGATGTGGCGAGAAGCCTGTCAATGAAACGGGGTTTCTTGGACATATAGTATTTCATTTTGTTTTGTAACTTAAGAATTTTGGTTTTTACAAATGGTTGGAAAGATACTCCACGCACATTTAAATATAAGTAATTTAATACAATAAATTATTTTTTGTATCAAATTATAACGTTAACTAATTATTTTAACCTATACTCTGTTCACCTCTTTTTCGCACAATATGAAGCCTAACAGGGACTGGAATGTGTTAGTATATGCTTTTTCTATTCTGAACCGGGCTGATCAGTAGAGTTCAATTCTATCAATTTTAAGGTTATGATTCACAGCAGAATCCACTATTGTCTGTTGAATCTGGTTCTGTCAGGTCTAGATGACAAACTTTTATTTTAAATTATATTTTTTTTACTTCCTTTTACGATAAAGGAAGTATTTGGATCACACCAAAAATTAGAAATTGAATTTTCAACAGATCTTCACGTTTTAGATTGCCCTGAACCCAAAAAACATGCTTTTGTTCATTGGTCTGTCAGTCAGTCTATCTGTCTCTCTGTGAACAGAATATCTCAAAAACGAAAAGGTATGACGTTGAAACTTCATATATATTATCTAGATCCGACAGCAAGCTTTTGAAGAAAATCGCATAACCGGAAGTATGTTTTTTTTAAATTTTATTAACCTAATTTTAAATACAACACCCGTTATGTTATTACATTTTTTTAAATTCAGCTTAAAATGTTAGAGAAAATTTGTGTTTTCAACTAACGCTCTATAAGTCTATACTGTACGGTTTCTGTAGAATTTGTAATTTTTGAAAAATTTTAGCAAATGCTTAAAAATTAAAAATCAAATTTTTGGCTAATTATAAGATAACTGTAAAAGGAAGTTGTGTGCTGTATCACACCAGATTTTCTGATATTATTTTTGGAATTTTAACGTATTCTACATACATTTTATCTACGATCATGTAAAAAGTGCCTACCTTCTACACCGATATTAGTGTAAAAAGTTAAATTTTAGTACACTAGTGTTATAAAAATTTTATTGCACGCTAATGTCAATAAGAAATCTATGATACACTAATTTTAGTGCAAAAAGTTAACTTTTATTACACTAATGTTATAAAAAATTTATTGCACGTTAATTTAAAAAATGCAAAATGAAATGCATACTTTCGTAAAAGATTATGATCGTAGATAAAACGTTGTAAGACACTCTTGCAAAAAGGCTCTTTATTGCACTCATAGGTGTTAGAATGCTCGCTAACGCTCGCATTCTAATTTGACCTATTCGTGCAATAAAGAATGCCTTTTTGCACTTGTATCTTAAATAACTAAACGGTTATTTCAAATAAAATTTTTCAGAACGCTGGATGATTTTATATTTAAAAAACTATATTTTCCAACTAAGCTGGATCTACCTAACCTACAATTTTGTTTATGACATTAGCATTTTAGTGCAAACTAAATAACAACATAATAAACATAAATTATTGCTGCCTACATGTGCAAATAAGAAATGAGTATACTATATTAAAAAAATCTGGTGTGATACAGTCACACAACTTCCTTTTACAGAGATCTTATAATTAGCCAAAAATTTGATTTTTAATTTTTAAGCATTTGTCAAAAATTTTCAAAAATTACAAATTCTACAAAAACGGTACAAAATAGAGCGTTAGTTGAAGAGACAAATTTTCTCTAAAATTTTAAGCTGAATTCAAAAATGTAATAATATACCGGGTCTTCTATTTAAAATAGGAGTTAATAAAAAAATATAGAAAAAAACAAAAGAAACCCATTTTAGAAGTATTCAACTGGAAAATCACGCACCTCACACCAATACACATTAAAAATGTAATAAAAATCCAAAGTTTTAAAAAAATCGTTAGAGCGGTTTTTGAAAAAATTGAAAAAAACTGAAAACTCACAAGAGTAAACACCTACTTCCGCTTATGTAATTTTCTTCAAAAGCTTGCTGTCGCATCTACATAGTACACAAAACTTATATACCATATCTACCTTCTTTCGTTTTTGAGATATTTCTTTCGTTTTTGAGATATTCTGTTCACAGACAGACACACACACAGCCAGACAGACCAATGAACAAAAACATGTTTTTTGGGTGCAGGGGACTCGAAAACGTGAAGATCTGTTGAAAACTCAATTTCGAATTTTTGGGGTGAATCCAATACTTTATCATAAAATGAAGTAATACGTGCTTGTATTAGTGCCATCAACAGGCGCGTAGGAGCCGCGGGGGCCACGGGGGCCGATGGCCCCCTCAAATAATTTTCAGAGGGGCCTGGCCCCCTCAAAAATATCTGTTTCTAGTTTCATCATAATTTATAATTTTACGTATTTCTTGCAACCACTAACATGAACATATATGAACTTGAATTGTAATTAAAACCCTCGTCTGTAAATCGCCTTATTTTTTATTGCCGCCGAGTAAACGATATTAAATTTCACTATTCCAGAAAGTAATCGGCGTGGTCGGATATAATTGAAATGAGACTACTATAACAACACTTTTCTTATCGGGTATTTGCCGTGCAACTGCAAGGTTGTTTCCAAAAGATGCCTACTATTAAGATTTTAACCGCCTTTTTGAACAACCGATTGGCGCGGGTTTGATAATAGTTATTTACTATACAAGTGGGATAACAGCATAATTAATATACGTGTGTGTAAGCACACAAGTATATTAATGATGCATTATCACACATGTATTGTACAAAATTTTATCTACGACTGTCTAAAATTGAAAAAAGTGCATTAAGAGAAATGTCAGATGTCATTTTCAAAAATATTTTAGTAGGCAAATGTCATTATGTCATTCGACACTATTTCAGTTACGCAATGAAGTCATTACACAACTCAGTTGCGTAATGAAACCATTACATAACTGAGTGGTGTAATGAGCTTCATTACCTAACTGAAATAGTGTCAAATGAGTGACGTAATGCGTTACTTATCCCGCTGGAGTAGATAAAATACATTTATTGATTTATTATGTGGAACATTAGTAGGTGCTTTACCAACTAGAATTTCTGATTTTAGTACAGGTTTCTAAATGATAGTTTCTAAATTGAATTTATTTTTGTATTTGTGTTTTATTATTTTTAATCTTTATTTATACTCTTTTATTTTTCGGAAACTCGTTTCTATATTTATTTAAGTTTGCTTATTCATGTGTATTCTTTGCTTATGTGAAAATCTGATAATAAACATTGTTCATTGTTTAATTATTTTTTTATGGTACAGTGTTTTTTTTAAATAAAATAGCACTTATTAAGTAACAAGTGACTATACAATATAGGTACTATTATAGTATAAAACTAAAAATTGATAATCAGGAAATCAGAAATATTATAGCTCGTATTAATGGATCAAGTTAGAATTGTAAGTCTTTATTGAAAATAGAATGGCCCCCGCAGTCTAGAAAACGCTCCTACGCGCCTGGCCATCAACTCACTACTTGATGGATTAGCGTTGAAATATTCTTTAATACAGGACTTCATGTAATCGGAGTTAAAATCAAATGGATTTGGCAACAAAAAAAATACATTTAATACCAACATTAATTAAAACATCAGACCAAATTAAATTATAGTCTATCTACAGGATGCTTGTAAATCGATTAACATGCTCTAATATTTTCCGTTACTAATACAAATATCGGCGAAAACGTTCATCTGAATACGAGTACAAAGACAAAAATGTATTTTAGCAATATACTCGTATGTTTCTGAAGTACGTCTTGACCTACAAAAAATCATTAAAAATTATACTATAATAAACGAATAATTTCAGTAATAAAATTACATGAAGGAGCCCTGATTGCTCAGTATAGTTTGCGTCATAGCCAATATTCCTTTTATTTGAAATGAAATCATTCCGAAGATTTAAATAATGTGAAATTAATAGTATTTAACATTACTAGCTTGGTAAGAGGGTTTTTACTGGCGAATAGAAGAATAGTCACCTCCTTGAGCCAGTAAAACCTGTTACTTTGCGTGTATTGTTGACTATTCAATTCACCTATCATCTGTCAAAAAGTGACCAATAAAAATCCAGAATTCTGACGTTTTTTGACGAATCAAAAATATATCAGTGGATATATCTTCCTAGAAGGTATTCAAATGACTATTTTAAACACATTTGATTTTTATTAGAAAAAGTCAATATTAGTGTTCTGTTACTATAGAAATTGCGTAGTTTGTTGCTAGATTTACTGAAAACTAATTTGAAAAAGAAGTTTGGTTCATTAAATAGTCCCTCGAATACCATTCTTAGTCAAAGTTAAGCAGATTATTTTTGCGGTGGTATCACTACTCATGTCCATTGCGCTAGCGCACTCGTCCTAATCGTACCAAAGCGCAATGGACACTCGTGACACCACCGCAAAAATAGTCGACATAACTTTGACTACTCATGGTATTATAAGTGAATATTTTATTTGTTCCTCACTTGTAAATAACTAGAAATTTACCATTTATTCAAAATGTCAAACTGACAAACAACTAAATTCATCAATGACACATACTAAGGAAGACAACTCTGGCTTTGCACGCTATCATTTATCTATGAGCACGCTTGTAAAACTGACAGTTAACTTTTAACGATTTTACAAGTTAGTAACTTGTTAAAATAAACTTTCTTGATTAATACAGTGACTTGATAAATTGATGTTTACAAGTGAGGAACAAATAAAATACCTTTATACTGATAAACAGAGAAAATAAAAGTAAAACAATAACATACATTAACCCAGACGTAATGGCGAATATTGACCTTTCTCGGCAGTCGAGCTGCGTACACCCGGTTTACCAATACCAATACATATTCTATTCAAATTTAGGGCACATTTGTGGGAGGGGCGCGTCTACTGAATCTGGTCGTCATACGTAAAGAGAAGTTCGTTATATCACTGCAAAACTGTTTCATTAAAGTTTCGAATTACTATACCATTCCATTCGAAAAAATGGAGTTTCCAATTTAAAGACGATAATTAAGTTACGGTACATTTTTAATGGTAGTAATCAATTTATTATTTTTTACTTGTTTTCATGGCCATTAGTAAGTAAGCTGCTCGCTTTAGATCAGTTCTAAACGATTTTTCATAAATTATGGCCTACTTTACAAAAATTGAATTTTATTATTTAAAAAATATGTTAAAACGTCCATTTTAGCGTACATTATTTTGGCACTAATTTCAAATATGTAAAAATACATAATGTGCACTATTTAAACGACAGATGTCGCATGCTCATGTGCAAAAGTAGCAGGCGGTGTTTAAAATACCAATAGGCTTTTCTGTAGCATGCATACTCGTATACAAAACAAACTTATGTTAAGCGGTTTACAAACACGCTGCATATTAGCGTCCATAACCTCCTTACTTCTTAATGGGCAACTATAAAAATATCCCTTATGTGTGACTGCATCATAAACAGTCCATAAAGTGGGACTTTATTGTACTTGCACCATAATGATAAAGTAAACTGAATTAATTTGACGCTGTCAAGTAAATGTTACAGATTTGAACGAATTTGAAAATGGCAAGAAAGGGTGTTTATAAATGAAAATCAGAGATTAATTACTGTTGTAATGAATAATAAATTATAATAAATTTTTTGTTGTAAATGTATATCATGAAAAATCTGTCAGTGTCCATCAAGGCATTCTAGCTATTTCAAGAACATGTTCATTTGATTTACCTATATATTTATTTATTAACTAGCGTTCTGCACCCAAAATGGGCGCGAAATAATTCATTTAATGCAATTTGTACAAGAGTAATCCATTTTGTGTGTCGAGTTAATTTTGAAGTTAGAAAATCCACATAAAAAAAGTCACTTATAAAAATTTTAAAACTCTACTACTGGCTTCCTTGCGTCGTCCTGAGTCAATTGACACCAAAATCAGCCAATTAGGCCCACGGGTTCGCTCTCAAAGTGGCATCAAGCAAACAAGCAAGCAATGAAAATTATTATGTCGGATAATAATGGTGAGGCACTAACACCCCATGAAGGAGCTTGGCCTATTTCAGCAAAAAATCAGCCCATATTCGACTGATATTATACCTCGTACACAAACTGACTATTGACTGTTCCTATTTATTAGTCTCGCTCGAAAAACTCGCACGACCATAAAATAAACTGTTTCTATAAGTCTTAGAATATGTATTTGTTACATAAATAGCGAGTAATACATTAGAATATCGAGTAATCAGTTGGGTTAGTTTAAAGAACAAAAATTTAATACAATACATTATTTTTGTTCAAATTATAACGCTAAATTCTAAACTGTCAATTGCAGACCTAACCTCACTTCTTAATAAACCACTGTCGAAACATCATTTAATTTTTAATTGACTTAGGATCGTGTAATCGTCCTTAAAATCAATCGGATTTGCGCGGAAACTACTAAATGGGGGATATAAGGGAAATAAATTGGTTGTTATCTGAAATTGAGCTGTCGTGAAACAAGGGAAATACAACACCCACGGGGCGTTGCGTAGGGCGAAAACCGCAACCAGCGGATTTTCTACTAATCAAATTTAGGTATTATGTTGCTCACATATGAAGGAATTCTTCAGGACACTTACAACGAAACTTATCCTAACAGGTGTAGGTAATCAAGAAGACTGTCGTTAGGGCATTGGCCCGTTTTTGAAATGATCAATAAAGCTACCTAGGGCAAAGTCCTAACGATTTATGCCAAGTAAACCAAAATGCATGTCCATCTGGAGGGGATACGATCTGTTTTACGGCATTTACTTAATTTACATTTAAAAGTGAAGCAATATCATAAATCGCACATCAATCAAAACACCACTAATCTGAAATTATACATACAGTTCTTCCTTCTCATTATTGCCGCAAAGAAAATATACTGACATATAAGAGTGTTAATAATAGTAAAACCAATAATGTCTTGTTAACCACAGCCAACACAGTTTATTTAATCGCCATCTGCCAATGAGTTTCACCAAAGATAAAGTAGCACATGTACGTAAACAAACAAGTTTTATTTTTGTTTACGTATGGGGAGACTGCTGCATTCTTTCAAAATAAACCGTCGAACATCAAATGGGTTTCCTTCGCAAAAAGCAACTGCTGCTTGACATCTGAATACTTAAATATCTTTGTTTGCAACGGAAATAAAAATAGCGCAAATGTGCTGCATTGAGACGAGCGATTGTAAAAATTGAGAAACGATTTAGATGTGATGTTAAAAACATCAGTCGATTGTTTAATTGAATTTGCTATTACTAAATCACTGGCATCGTGGCATCTGAGGTTAATATGTGGTTGGTAAACTTGAGTACTGTTTACATAAAGTTGTCCATTATCAATAATACTACAAAGGAACTGTTGTCTATACAAGCTTTACCGATCGCTTAAAAGAAACCGTTAGATTATTGTTTAGTTTACCTGCAATTATTTTGAAGTAAACATGGAATATCGTTTGTTTGGTACCATACATAAATAACAGAAATATAGTAAAAGTTTTATAAAATAAATATTTTTCAAAAACTGAATAACGATTCTTGCTAAGTTTTTTAAAACGCAAGCCTGAACATGTAATTTCGTTTTTGAGGTTTCTAGGAATCTTTCATAAATGTTGCAGTTTTTCTCATTTTGGAGCTATGAAGAAACCCAACCTCACATTACCCACTTTTGCCAAAAAATTTCATACTACGTGAAAAACATTTATGTATAAGAAATGGTATTTTATTTTCTTTAGTTGTTTTAATATATGTATGTATTTCATTTCGATCGTTTCCTGTTCAAACACATTGTGAGAGTCAGAGAATTTACTAGTTGCTAACTTTGGAAAGACAATTTATTGATTTAAGCAATGTCATTCTCCAAATAACACCAATTATTTTTTTTTAATCTTTAAAAATTGCAGTATATTTCCGGTTTCATTCAGGAAAAAATATTGTTCTTTCATTACAATGAAGTTTCTGGAAAATATAATACTATAGTTCGAATCCCGCTATTACTTTACATATTTATACAGGGTAGGTCAATAGTGTGTCATTGGTTTAGAATACAACAAATATTTATATATAAAAATTTCACAACTTATTTTAATATTATTTTCAACTGTACGGTATTCAGTTTCTATTAATCAGCCCACAAGTTCAATTTTTAATATAAAACCCTGTATATTCACATTTTCTTAACCAATATTAGTTTACCTTTCAGACAATATTTAGTTTTTTAAATTCTCGTGTGGCGTTGCCAAGTTATCGATTTTTTTCTGGCAAAATGGCTAACTGCATACGTCTTTTAAAAAAAATCGTAGCGATATTAAATGTACTAATTAAATAATGAAATTAATTGTCGAAATAGTCATAGTAACTGTCTATTATGTAAAAGTAAATAGTATATTACAGCCCGAGATGGGAAGTGTTTCATTACTGGCGAGAGATTAGTTAGCTGATTGAGACGCGAAGCGTCGAAATTAGCTATTATCTCGAGACTAAGGAAACTTCCTGTCGAGGTTTGTATACTATTTTATTCGCAACCACTTTATTCTAAACAATAATTGGAAAAATTATTATATTATGATACGACAGGTTGTGACGCGCATGAATGGATCAATGAGATTCCCAGTGTCCCTACCTACTCAGCGGTCGGGAACGTACTTCCCGCACTCACTTCCCGCACTTGAGCGGGAAGTGAGTGCGGGAAGTAGCGGGCTGAAATGTACGACTTCCCCCACTCAAATGAGGTCAGGAATGTTATCATTACATATATGGTTGCGGATAAAACATTTTTCTGATACCGTGTATTTATTTCGAGAAAACCATAATCCGGGCATCTTTATGTTGCTTCAATTCATTTTCTTAAATAGAGCAACCATATATTTTTGGATTTGTGAAGTATATCTCAAACAATTTTCTGATTCTTATGAGTTTGTATTTTTTAAAATATTGTTGAATAATGTTGAAAATCAAACAATCATTTGCTTCGTAAAAATAGAGCCATGAAATAACGAATTTGAAACTGAAGATTATCCAAACATTTCGGTACAGTACTGTTTATAATGGATTTTTCACAAGAAAAACTAAGTTGTGTAACGGTGAATGTGGAAAAAAACTCTTTACTGGCATCAAGAGTTTATGCTCAGCAATATTTTAAACCAAGTCATCTAGAAAGTATAGGTCTGATAAAACTCCAGGAAAGAGTTCAAGGTGCAGGGCGCATTTAATATTAAAGACGTCATCACAGAAAACCCAAGCAACCGACGCCATAAAAAACAAATTTATGGTGGTTTCACGTGTAATTGATAAATCCTCAAGTACACGTAAACTTGCTCTCCAGTCGCGCAGTCGTCAGCATCAATAATGGAATAGTAACATTTAAAATGGAATATTACTAGGAGAAAACTACTGTCTGCAAGAATTCCTTGAAAACCTAAATCATAATTCGCTAATTATGATTTCAACATGATGTTGCTCCAAGATACCATAGCCTTGAAGTTATTAATTATCTTAACAATGAATTTACGAACAAGTGGATTCGAAGAAGAATTTTAGGTTGGCCTGCAAGATCTCCATTACTCTTTCTTTCTTGTTGGGACTTTTAAAGGATTCAGTTTATTAAACGGAACCACTAGGATTCGTGGATATACAACATATTATATCAGTTGATGCATATCGCGATACATATCATGATTTTTATAATTTATGATTTTTATTTATTTTTTTTATACATATCCATATTACAAACTTAAAAATTCAATAGTATGACTTAACGTAACTGTTTATTTAGATTTTTAGCAATACCGCTGACTCCAGACTGCGTTGCTGATTAATATGTAATTACAAAATTATTTGAACTGTCATTTCCATTGCCTCCAACTGCATCACAAGCTAACAAATGTTTTTCCATGCGGATAGTGACTCCCTGCATTTCTTTTTCGCTTTTCTTAGATCTAACCCAGTTTGCAGTATTGTTGGATTTAACCAGTTTAATTTAACTCACACTGCACCTATAAAACCCTTTTCAAACTACTTTGTGTACTACATGTACGGTTGCCGCCAAAAAAAAAAACGGGTACACCTATTTTTTCCCAATGTAAACGCATTTAAATCAAGTGTCACATTTTTTGCAGTCATCGAACACCGAAAATTGGTTATTTGAAAACATGCCCAGTCATTTGAATGATTTGGAAAAAGGAAAAATTGTCGATAGGCTAATAAGAGTAGTGCCAATAAAAGCGATTGCCACTCATTCTAATATAAGGAAAAATACAACTTATTTCCTGAATATATCAGAAATTTGCTAACTTCCATGACAGATACATTGCAAGCTGTAATTGCAAACTTTTGGCGTCATTACAAGGTATTAATATATTTTGTTGGAATGCATTATCTGCAGTTTTATTTATTTATATTATAACCATATAGTTTTTATTTCTAATTTGCATAATATAGTAATAACATTACAGGTAATTATAATTTAGGAAACGTTTTAAACGATACCAAAACGTATAAATATTGTCATTCGATCTATTTAGGTGTACTCGATTTTATTGGCGAGAACTGTACGTGCTATACTTATAAAAAAATAAATACTGCTAGTTACTTCAAACTCGTTACCTCGGTAAAAATAATTGAAAAATAATAAATACCCTAAATACCCTAATTCTGACATATATAGGATATTTTAATATTTATATAGATATTAAAATATATATAGGGTAATTTAATATTTATATAAATATTACATTTACGAACCCTGCAAAAAACTAAAGAAGGCATGAAAATGCTTATTCGGAATGCATTTCGAACAGGAGACATAAACATGTTACGCAAAGTAGAAGTCTCGTTTTTGTAGATATACATAGAGACCCTGTATATATATACAGGGACTCTAGATATACATAAATCATATTCAGCACATTTTGTGAATTTCTATTTATCAGTACATAGGTACTGTTTATTCTTAAAAATATTATATGTTGTCGTTTAATTTTTCAGTTTCTACTGATTCAACTAAATTAAGGGCTAGTTTTTCTCTTTTTCGTTCCCTTTCCCTTATTACTTCTATTCCATAGTCTTCTTTTAGGCGATATTGATAATCTCTCCTTATTTTTTTTCTTGCAATAACATGATAAGTATGTATATTTTTAAAAATACTAAATGTAAGTAAACATCATTATGCTAAGAAGTACAAATATACCGAAACATACTTGGTGCTCTATAAAAAAACTGAATTAAATCCTTTTAACAATGTCCGGAGTGTTTCCCTCTAAATAAACACCCTGTATAATTCAGCTAAACTTTTTTACTACCACACAATTGAAGCTTGCTAAAACCACTTGGGCACTTACTTCCAATCTTTAATTCGTTCAAATAAGGCCTCTGCCATTTTTTAAAAAGCCGTATGAGGTTAGCTATTTTGTCACAAAAGAATTGATAAGAAAGGTAAATAAATAAGGAATATCTAAAAATATACAGGGAGTTTTAAACATGAGCAAACCAAAGTGAAATCAAGCTTGGCTTTGAAAATTGAAACATAATGTCGATTATTAATTCACATTATGTTGATGTTCTAGAATGAAATACACATACATAACCTAAACCATTGCAGAACTGTCACCGACTGTCATGTCAAAATTTTATTAGAAAATTTACATAAAATCCAGAAGCCGCGTAGCGCAGTTGGGTAGGCGCTAGGCTTGCATTAAGCAAGTCCTCGGTTGAATGCCGGGGGGGGGGGGGGGCGATATTTTTTCGCTGCCTTGACGATTGGAATCGGGCTCGGTGAGACGCTCTAACTTTGTATCCCGAATCCGGGGCAAGTTGAGCATTGTACCGCCAGATGCAAGAGCATCAAGCACCAGTCTCTACACCGCAAAGTAAAATGAGGTTATCGATAATACATACATACATAAATACATAATTTAAACAACTTGACACCTACTGTTATAATAAATGGCATATTTAAATTAAAAACTTCAGAAATAATAGACCACATCACTGAATTTTTTCTAAGCCAAGCTTGATTTCGTTTTCATTTGCTCACATGTTATTTTAAAGTGTTTAAACTTGTGTGTATTGACCAGCAAAAACTGAACACCCTGTAGAGTTGAAAATAATTTTGTCATCAGAAGCTATCAACTTTTATTGGTAAATATTTGTCTTATTTTAATCGATAAATAAGATAAGAACCGACCAGACACACTATAGACTCATCCTGTATATTTCCACCTACGTTTCTGTTCTAATAGAGATTTTAGTATCATGTGATAGTAGAAGTGATCTAGATCTAGAGCACCAATATATTATTTGCGATGTAAAAAATGTATTGTTATATTATTAAGAGCATAGTAGCTTATTTGTCCATTATACAATGGAATTTCTGGGCGTACGTTAGCAGAAGCCTATAAACAACTCAGCGCTTAACGTAAAGTGCGAAGAGCGTAGTGGGTGACTTTTGCGACTAGTGATGGTCGCGAATAGTTTCAGTGTCTTCCTGTTAACTGTTACAAATAGATTTGGTAGATTTTATGGAACTGTTGGCTCTTGGTGCGAGTTTTTATTGAATTTTCTCACAGTATCCAAAATAAAATGTTTAACCCTTAAACCACGAAAAATATGGAATAAAAATGAATATTTCTGATTTGTATTTCTACCCGTGTTTTTAAATCATAATAAAAAAAACAATAGTAGACAGTAGTGTCCCTTAAGGGGCTTAAAAAATCGGAATTTTATTTCAAGATATTAGAAAAATATAGTCTACACTGTACTCTTTCAGAACTTTAACATACTATATTGAACCTTTAAAGGTAAAGAAAGGTGCCTTGCCTTTGGTACCTGGCAGGCTGCATGGTAAAAAATACAAAACTAATAAAAATTCCTCAATCACATAAAACAAATTTTATAGCCTGTTGCACAATTTGTTCGTCAATCCGCCAGATTTGGGTTCGTTGACATGCAGTGGTCAGTTTTCAGTGCGCCTTGTTCATTTGCGCTAATAATAGAGTTACACAAAATAGCTGACCGCCGCCTGGACAGACGCCATGACACGCACACCTTGGGAATAAATCCTTCTAATTAATTGGAACATTTGGGACACGGTAGTCGTTATGCAGGGGTGCATGGATACATGGATAGGGTGGAAGGCGCTTGAAAAATGCCGACCCTTTGAACAACACGAACGAACCAATGTGTGCACTGGTATTTAGCTATAACTAAAATAAAATTTATGTTCGGTTGTACCACAAACGACTCCGTATATGATTTTGTTTCGGGTTTGTAAAGTGTTACTTTAATCGATGATTAAGTAAATAAAACCATTTCAAAAATAAGTACACTTTTGAGACATGAGAACTAGTGTTGCGACGAGACGAGACGTGATTTACCCATTCTCGATTTCGATCTCGAAAATCTCGAAAGTTAATTCTCGATCTCAATCTCGAACTCCAGAGTCTCGAATTTTACATATGCGTTGGGCGTACCAAATTGAGGCTAGGATTATTTTTGGGGTAAGTAACCCTTGTGAAAGTTTTATAAAAAATTGAAATAAGAGTCCTATAACTGTTCTAGGTAATTGGTTATTATGCGGGTTTTAAAAATACAATTGAAAAACTGTCGAGATCGAGAACTTTGTTAATCTCGTCTCGAAGATTCGAAAGTTTGAATAATCTCGTCTCGAAAATTCTAGATTAAAAAATGTTAATCTCAATCTCGTCTCGGTGGCACCACCAATGAGAACATGATGCCAATTTTTATTCTGTTACAAAATATACGGCAAGTTTTAAACTCGAGTTTTTCAGCAACGGGGTAATTTTAGCACTACGGTCGGACATAAAGTTTTATATGTAGCTCGTACATATTCAAACTCGCCTCTTTCTATTAGCCTCACTCGCGCGCTCGCTCCTCCATAAAAAGGCTTCTCCAATAAAGTCCTATACTATGTACTTGTTATATAATAAGTTATTATAAATCTACAGTTCGTCCCGTGAATATTTTCCCTGAAGTCATAAAACAATGAAATGGAAATGATCTCAAATTTGCATTTATTTCCCCTTGCTAGTGGAAGAGAATGCTCCCGATCATTAGCGTATTTGCTCAATACGCACATGAAGTCAGGGAAAAGATCCCTGAGACGAACTGTAAAATCTTGTAATAAATTCAACAATCCTAAAAGATTACATGACAATTCAACTTGAAACGTAGGGAAACACATCACGTTTTGAGTTTTACATCTCTCGCTTCGGCGGATGAAAATATTGTAATCGTGAAAAATCATCTATCGATATTTCTTCAAATTTTCACGTTTCAGGGTCCCTAGATGAGGAAAAACGTGTTTCGATCAAATATGTACCATTGCGATCATACAAAGGTAAAGCTATTTCTTTTTGTAACTTTGCCTTTTAATCATAGGCGTTACAAACTTTTTTAAATGTCACTGTCATCACTTTAGATCTCTTGCTAGGGTTGGAACTCCATAGTCTCGGCAAAATTCTAAGTGGGACTTTGACCATATGACCAAAGCAGTCGTTGTCTGAAGTACCTGGTACTCTGCATGCCTAGACCTTGTCCATTAACAAACAAACATTTTTAAATTAATTGAAAAAAAAGGAACGCCACTGACAATAACCAGTTATAATATATGGAAAAAATTAAGAAATTGCCTTAGTAACGAAAAACCGTGCACCTTTGGATGATTGCAATTGTACAGGATGAGCACAAAAAATTAAATTCTATCGAAGTTTCTCGTAACTCAATAACTGTTAAGTTAGATAAAAGTAATATTTTGCACAGAACTAGCTTAGGTTTTTCCCTTTGATGAAGATTTCTCTCTTTTTGTGCTTTTATTGAAGAACAAAAAAATTATATTTTGCATATGGCTTAAACTTTCACTAGCAAGAGAAATTCCGTTTAAAGCTCTTTAGATTTTTTTTAATAAAAGGAAGATGTGTAAATCTGCTCGAACAACGTACAGAGAGATCAAAAATAAATTTGATCGCAGGAGCCATTGAATCAATAAAACTTGCAGAATCTGTAGCATGCTTTTTGTTGACATAGAAATATCAAACGTTTTGAATTTGAAAATCCAGTTTCGAGTATTAAACTGTGTTAAAGTCACATGAACCAATAATACAGTTAATTGCAGTTCAAATGTAGCTTTATAAAGTGCAGTGTAGACAATGGTCATATTTTTCATGGGCTCCCGCGATCAATTTTATTTTTGATCGCCCTGTATATTAGATCGACATTTAAGACACACTACAATATCCTAAAATAAAGCTGTTGCAGACCCAAAGTAACCAGTTTTTCCTGAAATCGCAAAGAAAGCGGGTCATGTCAAGGCTCACTTTGCAGTACCAGTCACTTGAGATTTTTGCAAGACTAGTCATTTTTACTTTATCTAGGTGACCGGCCACCTTTACCGTGCACCTTCATGGGATAGAATTTTATTTTTAAATTTTTAAAAAGATATTTCAGAAAAACTGTAATACATTACACAGCATGAAAAGTGTTTATGCTCAACTCGGAGGCTTTGAAAAAGTACTCGGACGCTTCGCCTCGTATTCTTCATCAAGCCTCCTTATCTGCAAAGTATCACTTTCATGCCTTGTAATGTAATATACTATTATTGATGCAACATTTTCAGTTTGTTATTCAGTAAATATAAATATAAAGTAGTTCTTTTCATGACTAGCTTTACCTTTAAAATATGTTTATTTTTTGTTACCTTAGTGCTGAATGCAAATTTAAGTGTTGTAAGCACAAGTTGTTTGTGCGTTTAATTTTTTTGGTTTTTAAAAAGCGGTTTCGAAAAAATTGTATACATCACTCGCCGTATAACTGTCCATGTTTGACTCGGATGCTTAAACGTAGTGCTCGGATGCTAACGTACCTCGTATTATTCAACAAGCCTCGTCGTCTTACAAAAGACCACTTTCATGACTTGCAGTGTAACATAGTATTTCTGAAACCAGCAAAAATTTATTTTTCCGCCAATCATACTAGAACTGACACATTATTGACAAAATTATGTTGAGCAAAGTCAAACATTCCATTACATCAGCCGTTGCTAGGTAATTTACAATAAAACTGTACAGGAATAATATTCCCGGCCTAGGCAGGGAATATTCGAGTACTATTTCCTATTTTTTTAAATTACTCGTATCGATCGGCGGAAAAATAGTATGTGTATCTTGGACAAAAAGCAACATTCCCAGACTCCTATGTTGTTGCGCTCGGCATTCACCTCGCCCAACAATATTCACAGTCGTCTGGGAATGTTACGCTTTTCGTCCTAGATACACAATGTACTATTTCCGCCGCGAAAACAACTGCAGCTTTGTTTCAACGAAAAATGTATTTTTATTTTGTTTCCATAGTTACAACCAAAGTGACAGCTTCTACAAACTTAATTATAAGAAAATTGGATGTTTTTATTAATTACAATTTAGAAAGAGATTAATTAATTGATTGAAATTGCACTTTGCAATACAAAATGCATAAGATAACCACCTGAAAATACTAAGCCTATCATAGCCAGTCGAACTCCTAGACAGCATTTAAAATTTGCTTAAAATTAAAAAAACACATTTGTCCGTCATTTTGACCATGTTCCTTACGAGGTAGGAGGTTAGCTCTTCAGACATTACTATTATTTTTCATCTTCTATCCAAATTTCAAAATTTAAAATGTCGAAAAAACGCCTACACATACAGCGGAAGCCGATAAACAAAATGAATTAAAATGTAAAATTTTGATCACCTTTACTTGTTGTACCACAGTTTTTAACAATAATTATTAATAAATTGCGCGAACTATTAAAAAAAATGGCAGGGTATATTTATATGAGATCTTTTAACTATCGAATTCAATTCATCCTTCGATTTCATTCTTTGGCCCAATTGATTGTCGATTACCAAGCGTCGTATTATTCAGCTCCCAAGTCAGTTCACCGAGGTAAAAGGTCAATTCTATTCGATTCAATTTCATTCCCTTAGATTATAGAATGAGTCAATGAAGAAAAATGTCAAATTTTGGACAACTACAACTTTACACTATATTCGCTTGTATGTAAATAATAAAATTTATATATATATCGATTATAACTTTTTAAATATGTTTTATAGAAGAATGGGCTTCATTGACGTTGTTTCGAGAAGTATTTGCTACACTTTCTATTTTATTTGGCGATTATTTGTTTCAAATGAAAACCATGCACTCTTTAGCTTATCATATTCAAAATAAAGTATTGGTTGGCACAAATCAATTGTTGATACAAAGCAAATGTGAAAATTGTAGAAACTGAAACCAATAATAAAAAGCTGCAATTATTAGTAATAAACAATGATGAAAACTATAAAACTGCACTCAATAGTATTATAAAAAATAGCTGTAACTTGGCTATCAACGCGCCAGCGTGGTCGAGTGGTTAGAGAATTTGGCTGCGGTGCTAAAGGTAAGAGGTTCAATCCTTAGACTTGGCTACTGGTGGGCGGCCAACCTAGTCGCTTTACAAATTGGGTACCGAAACCACAGATGTGTTAGTAAGGAAGTAAGGCAGTTGTCGAAGGCGTGACGTTAACCATCCAGTATGTCGATTTTTTAGTATAACCCTATCTATATTTTACACAACAGTAAAGCTATACAAAAATTATGGTTGCTTCTTTAATATGTGTTTGCCACCGCAAAAAGAAGCGAAAAGCAGAAACATATTTTAACCGGCATACGAAACTTTATGCCCACCCTGTATATTCCCCATCCGGCATGATTAGCAATCTGGAATTCGAATAAATTTGCTTTACGAGTGGAATGAATTGAGAAATCCAGTCCATTTGAATAGATCAACGACTTGATTCGAACCATCTAGAAAATTGTTTTTTCATTCAGAAAATGTAATTCCTTTACTAAATCTAGTTTTGATTCTCCTGTGCCGAAACGCCCAAAGCAATACTGATCAGTGCAAGAATATTGAACATACCTAATAAGTAATAAGTATAAAGAAAATATCAAAAGAGCAGCACATTTTTGAGATTCTTTAATTTCAATGCGCTTCGATTATGGTTGTGACATTTTAACAATATATTGTGAATGGTTAACGATACGAGTTTCAGAAAATACCGATATTTTTTCGACATTAATATAAAGGTTGTATATTATTTGGAATATTGTGGACCTCTGCCTTTCGGATATCATTTGAGCTTAACACTATATAACTTCGTGTATACAAAAATGAATGATTAATTTCACCTCTAATATCTACGAAAAACCTTAAATAAAAGTACATGATTTAAATAAGAAGTAATGAAAACAAAGGTTGGTATTTGTTAAAGGACTAATATTGCCAATATCTCAAATTTGGCACTTTTATAAAATACACACAACTGCAATCAAGTAACATCTCAAAATGCATTTTAATTATTTTACGAGTTCTTGTGACTTCATAAGAAAACTATGTGCCATGTGCGATAACTCCACATAACACACGATAAGGGGGAATACTAATAATGGAATACTTACTTATCTTTCATGCGGTGGATGTAAAAATTTGTCTTTTTTGACATGCGATTAATTTTAGCTGGAAATATTGTTGGTTTTCTGATTGCCTAGAGCTAATAGTCGTAATCGACTTTATGACGAAGTTGAACGTAATTAATACCATGGTAAGTAATGACAACATACTGACATTTCTTTGTTTCGAATAAGATTCTTTCACATGCTCGAACTAGTAGTTTTTCCTTGTTTTAACATACGTAATTATGTAAGTCGGGTAACTCTATCATAATTTCTAAGTACCTAAGTATACCATATAACGGTAATTATCATTATACAAACAATTATTCTTGTATTGTTTAATAATTTAGTAAACATACGTGAGCTTTAAATAGAGTATTGCTTTTTTAACCTTTTCCATATATATGTTAAAATTTAGAGAAATAGTACATTTCGAAGTCCATTTTTATTTTCTATGATAATTTAACATTTTACATACAAAATTAAGATGTATTTTGCTCCGACAGTAAATCATAGGAAATGGAATATTAATAAAGGAAGACATCGAAGGTTATCGAAAGAAAATAAGTATTCTATTAAGAATGAAGTACTATGTTTGGAGGCTCTAAGAAATTTATGACTTTAAATAACAACTAAAATTAGATACACATTTTTTTATAACCTAGCACCAATTTGTTTACATAATGAAAAACCCTAATACTAGCAAATATTCCTTTGGATCAATTAATTTTTAATTTGCCTTAAGTATCAAACAAAATATCAGAATAATTAAGGATCGTCAACCCTAGTCAATTAAGAAGACGACGTCGGTTAACAATTACAAGTTAAAAGCAGCAATTATTCCAATCCGGTCTTAACATGTTTAATTAAATTTGGTCTCGTTCATTTTACAACTAGCAAAAAAGTCGCACAAACCGTTTCGCCACATATTTTTGCTGTGACATGAGAAGAGGACATTAATAAACCATTGACATGAATGTCACTTCTTACTACATACAGTGTGTCCCAAGAGTATAACGCCCTTGTATCTTTTTTAGTCTCTATTCGATTTCAACCAAATTTTCAGCAATTGTAGAACACGTTATGGTCTATTTGTGGCAAAAAACCGTTCGTCCCCTTCAAATGGAACGCCACCTGTGATAACAAAATAAATAGCAAAATCTTATCAAAGTTATTTTGTTTAAAAAACTTCTAAATATGCAGAACACACAAAAAGGAGAAGAACTTATAAATTACTCGACAACTGTTCGACAGTTCACGCTTTGCTTCAAACAAAATTGTCACAGCACGCTTTTCAAATCACAAAAAAAAAATTTAAAAAAATAAAAGGAGTAATGCTAAACAACTTTTGTTAGTAAAAAATTTCCGTTAAAAATGCCTAATATGATTTTTAATTTTTTTCCCATTTATTTTGGTACCAGCAGGAGGTTTTGCATTTGAATGGGGGGGGGGGGGGGGTTGCCATAAGTATACTCTAATATGTTGTATCATTGAGGAAAAATTGTTCATACTGAATAAACATTAAAAAACTACAAAATGAACTTTAATAATACTGATAATAATCTAGATTTATTTCCATTTAAAAATATGATCATAATGAAACCGATGATGTTATGTAGGAAACATACTACCTATTTAGTATGTTTTTAACTTCCAACTAATGTAATATATCAATTTGAAGTATAAATGTTAAGAGCTCAAACAAAATTTTACAAAGGCACGTTTTAGCTTAAACGTCAAAATTTTAATTTAGTAAAATCGATTCGATTGAAATCTAGGGCTTGTAAATTAGACCCGCATCACGGTTAATCATTCCCGAAAGCACGCAATCCCATACTTTATAGTTCCCCAAGTTCCAATACACGAATTGGAGTTTAAAACATAATCGTGATTATTAGTAATTTTTCTTTATCGGGCTATTGCGTGCATTTTTTTCTAATTTACACGATTTAATTATCCATAACAAAAGTTAAAGGGGCACGATGGAGATAGCAATCCAGGAAAGACTGCGGGGCGCTGTGGTACTAGAGAAAATCAGATTTTCAACCTGTTCAAATTTCATAATTTTTCTTCTTCGTGGCGCCTGAAGAAACGTTTTGTGGTTCATGTAGCTTATAAAATGGAATTTAAATAAAAACATTCTTACATGCCAGGCTCAACTGGAATATGAAAAAGTTTTATTTTCGTAAAATATTAATTGTCGTACCGCGTTTTCTTGTTATTAAACTGAATTCGCGAGTCCGTCATGCTGGATCGTTTGCTTCGCCCGCAATCGGGCTTACTTCCTTACATTGTCAATATCTCTTTCATAATATTACGGTAAGTCTATGTGTTACGTAGTATTCCTAGCCGAGCGATTAAGACAAAAATCATGTTCTCCCTGTGAGGGTAGGTACGAATCTTATCTACTGCGATATTTTTTCTATTTGCGTTGCTAAATATTTCGTTAACAGTTTTTTACATTATTTTTTACATAATTCTGAACACTTAGTCCCTGATCGAGCTTGCTTTCATCAGCACCATCTAACAACAATGGTATAAACTTTACTGTCACGTTGCTCCAGAATGCTGAAATTAGAAATATTTGCTTTTCTACAGCTTCATTATTCAAATGTGTTAGCGCCAAACGTACGGCAACCAAGCGTACCGCAATACTACATGTCCAAATGGTGATCCAGTAAGTCACGCGCATGCAAGAAGCTAACAGCCTTCCCGATCAGCGTGACAGTACCGGGTTGACCATGTGCCTTGTTACTGCGTACTGCGGTTGCTAATATCAGAAGTGGAATTGCCATGCCAGTTACATGGACAAAACAACGCCAAACTTTAAGACAGTAATGTTATTCTGAATATAAACCATTTCGAATGCGAGCATTAATGAGAGGCAGAGGATTCAACATATCATGGTAAACAAAGAAAATAGGGCAAATGGAAAACTATTGTTACAAAAATTATATTTGAACAAACTTTATGTACTAACAACAAAATTAAAACACGAAATATTGTATATGGAGTTAAATTACAAATAGCCGTATATTTATTTATATTTAATGTTTATCAGAAGACATTGTACTTTCGAAATTGCAGCCGGTCTAACTTAGAAAATGCCTACTAATGTTGTAATAACTGTAATTTTGTATCGTATGGCTTGTGGTAGGAAGCCTGGTGTCAGAGTGTTCAGGTTGCACGAGCGCCGCTGGCGTAACCTAACGACTGTCACCGAAATGGCAACCGGGACTGACGGCTTAACGTGCTCTCCGAGGTACCACTATAGGTCAAACACCCATCCAAGTGCCGACCGCCGCGAACGTTACTTTACTCTCGAGACAGTTTGACCAGTCCTTGGAGCATGCGGCTATGCAACCAAGAATTAAATTAACTAGTATTTAGCTTACTAATAACAACAATTGCCCTACCTGTCTTTATAGTCACACACCAATATCAACAACAATACAGACAAGTTACTCTAAATCCATCACCAATACTTCGTAAGACTCGCCTTGGTCTTCGTCTCGTAAATCTCCTTAGTCTATGAGTCATTCATTTCTGACGTCAGTTAAATATTCCTGAATAAAATATTACCCACAGCTTAAATACAAATACTCGGGTGAGTGAACTATATAGAAATAGCTTTTATTTTTTCCTTTTATTATCTTAGTTTCCTCGGTCAACATAACAGCTGGAATGTTGGCAACAATGGCATCTATTAAAAGCAAGAACTTCAAAAGATGCTAGGGTCTAGAGCGCCTGTCTCGTTATTATTGATACTTTACAACTGCGCATCCTTTATACGTAACTAATGTATTGTCAGAATCAACTTATTACTTGGCAATTATACGATCAGTTTGAAATCTATAGGATCACATTTTTACCAAGAAACTGCGACCTAATTTCAAGACGTTCTTTTAGTTCATCGAAACTTTCTCCTTTTAACTTTAATTAACGACACCGCAATTCTAATGAACAAAGTACACAGCATCATTCATATACCAGATGCTTTGTTTTACTTATTCAATTACGGGAAATGTCATGTTGGTTTAGAATAAAAACTGTAGTCTTTAAAATGTGATATATAAGACATAAAATGATTTATAACACTCTACTCTTTATCTGAAGCAACCCCACCCCCAATTCTCATTTGCAGTTTTAGAGGAAATGTTTTCACTAATGAATCACCCGAGCTACGCTTAGCTGATTTAAGAGAGCTTCATTAATATTCATTAAAAAAGGGATTCATCGGACGGGAACGAACCCTGGCCGCCCGCGTGGCAGGCGAGCGTTCTACCACTGAACCAACGATGCTTCGTTGAATAAGGCGCTGCTATAATGGTATATGAACATTAAGGGTTTAGTAGTGGAATTAACTATATTAATTTAATTAAACTAATAATTTTTGTAGTTTTTTGAAAATAAAAACCGGCCTACAATCTAAGTCTGAAACTTAGCAAAATTTTAAGCTATCATACAATTTAATCGGTCCGGTATTATCGGAGGAGATAGCGAACAAAGATACATACATACATAAAACGAAAGAAAGAGACCGCCGATTTTATGGTATTGATATTCTTTCAACCAAGATGCGTAGAGAATGGATATTATGTTTCTTTTTTTATAACAAATTAGATCGAATAAGATAACGTGCGCTTATAAACTCCTCGACAAATTTCCCTTCTGTGCTATGATTCCGAAGGTAGTATTTTCTGCTCAATTTTTTGTAACTAACGCAACGCATTTCCAGAGGAGTCCCGAAAGTAATCGCTTCAGAGATTAGTTCGAGAAAGCACTGCTTTCGTTATAAAAACTCGATCAGAAAATAGTGTCGACCAGTGGTTGCTCGCTATTATGAGCCATCGCTCTACCATAACAAACCAGTCATCCCGAAAGAAACATTGTTTGAACTAATTTTTCCCCATTCTTCTCATTTTAAAGCTGAAATAATACACGAGCCATTTTTATTTCATGAATATGAACTGTACAGGGTAGGCCAATTTCGATGTTTTCATCGATAACTATAAGGGATCTAAAAAAAGTAACTCCCCATCGTCGATCTTTTTTCGAGAAAAGGTTAATGGTGGTAACCAAAATGGTATTTTGTTTTCGAGTTATAAACCAAAATTCGATTTTGCGACTTTTAGTTTTGTGGCTATATCTGGATTATTTATGAAAATAGAGAAAAGTAATTTTTACGTTCTTCATGCACTTTTTGATACGATTGCAGTGGCGCAGTCAGTTTTTCAAAAATAATTTTGAAATTCGAATTATACCATAAAATTTTATTTTTTTTATAATGAACCCATAGTTATCTGGGGCATCATGAGAAGGGGGTTTTCCCCCTTTTGATTGATATTTATTATAATATATAACATACGTCATAAATTTGAACCTGCATCTTCTCAAACTAAAAAACAACTTGCAAAAATTTAAATATCTTGTTTCGTATACGGGGAAAGTTTAAAAATATGAAAATGGTTCAAAATTTTTCGAAATAAACACAAATGTTATTTGAAGAAATTGCTTAGAACTGAAAGTAGGTGGGTGTTAAAGTCACAACCACCTGCTTTGAAAAACGAGTTTCACTGGTTTCTCCAATTTCTTCTTACCACTCTGTATATTACCAAGTGAGATACGTCCAAGTTAACTTATTAACGGCTTCGTATCATAATTTTCATGTCTCGTGCATAAACGACTTTTAGCACGCGTTGCATACAATATTTTATCTACGACCTAAATTTTACTGTTATTAATCCATAAATATCGATTTAACAAAGGTTTGTATCTACGACACTTCTAATTTATGTCAAAATAAACAGTAGGCCTTGCTACGCGGGCGAATGTTTGCGAAGCCAGTACTGTCAAGGTCAGTTACGAAAGGTAATTATTAACACTACACATCTGACTGTATTCATTACATAACGCTTTAATTATTTCAAAAACACTTTACCTGTAACGCAAGAAGTAGCTAGAATAAATTTACAACTTCACTTCCAGTTCGAAATTGTAGTTTTATAGCCCCACTTCACTTTATAACACGTGTGCTAAAAAGAAACAGCTGATTTCTTTAAACACGCTAATTTATAAAACGTCACTTTTAGTGAAAAAAGCTAGCGATAAAAAGCCTACTTTTAGTAGTGGTCGTGGATAATAGTATATTATTATATGAGCGATTATGACAGCCATTATTCACCAAGATGACATTTGCGCCACAAGCCGAAGGCGCGTGGCGCAAGTCATCTGAGTGAATAATGGCCATAATCGCGAATATAATACGATATTTTATCTACTCCTATGCAATAGGAGCCTTGTGTTCATATTTCAGAATTATGACATTTGTGACAGCTGTTAACTTCAAAAGTCATTTAATAATAAGAATGAATTTTGTGATTGGCTACAACCTATTGAATAATGAAAATAGAATTTTCTGATTGGTTGCAATTTGCAAACTATTGAATAATGAAAATAGAATTTTATGATTGGCTGCAAACCGTGAATTATGAATTATAATTCATGGCCATTGTGCAGTAGGAGTAGATAAAGAATATTAAAAGCTCCTGATGATGTAATAATACTGTGACATAAAATTGTTAAGTATTGCAAGTCCATTCTATTATGACTTTTTGTATACACATTTATATTTTCAGAAATCAAAATGCTTACCGATGTGAATCTCTTACAAAAAATCTAGTGTGATACACGCACACAACTTCCTTTTACAGTGATCTTATAATTAGCCAAAAAAAAATTTTAGTTCAAAGTTTGGTTTGAACAAAAAATTTTAGTTCAAAGTTTGGTTTGAAAAATCAAAGAAACAAAAGAACCCCGTTTTAGAGGTATTAAACTGGAAAAACACCTATCTCACAGCAATACACATTAAAAATGTAATAAAACTGTTTGATAATATCGTTAGAGCCGTTGTTGAAAAAATCGAAAAAAACTGAAAAATCACTAGAGTAAACACCTACCTCCGGTTATACGATTTTCTTCAAAAGCTTGCTGTCCCATCTACATAGTACCCAAAACTTATATATGAAGTTTCAACGCCATACCTCTTTTCGTTTTAAGATATTCTGTTCACACACAGTCAGACAGACGGACAGACAGACACACAGACCAATGAACAAAAACATGTTTTTTGGGTTCAGGGGACTCTAAAACGTGAAGATCGGTTGAAAACTCAATTTAGAATTTTTGGGGTGAATCCAATACTTCCTTTCAATACTTCCTTACAATTAAAAGGAAGTAAAAATATAGTCATCCCTAAATATTTGATATCTTCTGGGGCATTTCAGCAACGAATTTACCGAAATTGCCATATTTTTTAATGGTATTAAATAAACCCTTCAAATCTTTAAATGCAAAATGTCCCTTTTGGTTGCATGCCAAATATCTGCCAAGAGCAGTCGCGAAATGTCGTCGGACCAACCGTCTGGACATGTATTTTTAGCAGTTTAAAAGTAGGGAAGGACATTTCATATAAAAATAACCTCCGTTCATAATCGCGGTACAGTAACTCCAGTGGTTAAATTTAGAGCAAAGCCGTGCCAGAATTTGCATTTCCTGATGTCCGCCCATGATCCAAATGATTGGAATTTCTAGTTTTTGCACGATTATCTTCGCGGCTTAGCAATGGTGCGAATAAACACAACGTGGCCCCCAACTGGAGGTTCACACGGAGGCAGACGATCGCGAGTTCACCACCCCATTTAATATTTGGCTGTTAACTGAATGAAATATGGGAACGGGAAGTGATTATTTTAGCTAGTGGTCGAGCTGAATTGATTTGACTGCCCGTAATTCACGTGAATACTCATGATAGCTTAAACAAAGGACGCACCTGGCCATGAATGAGTACGAGTAGCCTCAAAGGGGTTCAGGGAATAAACCCTGTAGTTTAATTGTTTTGGGAAAATTATGAATACTAGAACATCCACGTGAAGAACTGAGAATACAAGAAAAGCTGTCTAAAAAAGAGGCAAGAGCACTTGATAATTAATGAAATGTAGGATACAATACGAGTATTGTTAAGTTTGCACTAAATAGTAATTTACGATTAAGTGCGTAAAGCTACTCTTTAGTCACGAGTGGAGCAGAGTTGAAACGCCCCGCGAGTGACTAAAGATGCTTTACGCATGTGTATCGTACAATATTTTATCTATGATAGAATCTAGAAAGCACGGTAAATATAAAAAAGTATTGTAAGTGTAAATTAGGATTACTGCATTAAATAACAGGTTTGCCTTGATAATACAAACTTCACCCTATATAGTAACCGGTCGCAATCTGGCGTGGTTAAAAAAATTAACCACGTTGCTACTGACGACGTAGCTAATGAAATCATGTTATTAAACAGTCGTTTTACAAACTTAAAACTGCCAACTAAAAATCAATTTTACACACTGTCGTAGATAAAATTAGTTACGATTATAAAAAGCTGGTTAATCATTTAAAAGTCGATTAAGTACCGAGTTTTATTAAATAAATGTTCACCTAAGTGGTAATAACAGCTAGTTGCATGGGCACGTACTATGAATGCCGGTCAGATGGATCGATAGTTAAGCAACATTAGCCGCGGTCAGCACTCATATGCATGACTGACCGACAGTGATACTAAATTCGCATTCAATGACCGCATTACGCCGTTGATCCCGATTGTCATTTTGGTGACAGTCAGAGGTGCTGGCGCATCCTGAAACTCTAGGGTGCTGATATTAAGCTACACGATATTATTTATCGTCATGTTGCTTGAATTTCAAAAAAAAAATTACTCATTCCTATACAGCACATTATTCTTAATTTTTTGTAGAAAAGTGAAATTAAACAACAGCTGGTTATGAAAACGCATTGTTGCTTACGAATTAAACATTTATTGAATTAGATTAATTATAAAATAACTAATAACACACATAATATGTTGCGAAAGTTCGAAATTAATTTTCATTGGTGATTAGGTGTACGTCACAATTGGGGTAGATTATTCGAATATGATCAGTCCCTTAGTTAAATTTTACCTAACTGTGGCGTAATCGGGCGCAATATCCAGTTGATTGCATGCGCTAGTGTTCGACCATCTTTTCCGAAAAAGCTATTTAAACAAAAATGCTGAACGTAAGCCCCTGTCCCACTGTAATAGTTATTTATGTACCAAGGGCATAAGAAGACGTTTATGGCCTGCGGAGTGAAGTCCAAGCCATAGCTGTGTGCTCTAACACGAAAAGGGCACAAGGTGCATATAATATTTTATATACAAACATAAATTGATATGCTTATTTGGGTATTTCGCCACCCTGAAAAATAAAAATATTAAATAACGAACGTTTCGAGGGAAAATCTGCCCTCGTTATCAACAATCTCTAATGAATTGCTTGATACTGATATTGGAGGTTGGTCGTTTTTCAATCCCAGCGAAAAAGCTAAGTTTCTTGTTCTTTTTCAATTGTTAATCGTGGATAACGATGACAGACTGTCCCTCGAAACGTTCGTTATTTAATATTTTTAATTTTCAGAGTGGCGAAATACCCAAATAAGAATATTAATTATATCACGCCACAAAGAAGTTTCGGAGATTACAAACCTAAATGTTCATAATTAAAATCAGATTTATAAATTTTTCAAATTTTGGCAACCTACTATGTCTCAGCGTGTCAAACTAACAAACAAAAAGTGGACGTGACTACCTCCCTGGACTTTCCCATACTGGAAACTGTTCATATCGTCTTTATTCAACAGTCTTTACAACATATCAAAATTTCAACTCGATGACTCACGTCTTCACCGTGATAAGCGTTTACACTTTCACGTAAATTGCGGGTAAATATAAAAGAATGTGTAGTTCAAAACGTGACCACCGAGCTTCTGTAGATGGCGCCAAGTGGACAAGCCGCCACTGTGCTAGTTTATGTATTATTTTCCTCAAAACGGCTGTAGCACCGAGGTGAAATTTTCTAAGTACCTGGAAATTATATTTTCTAGGGCATACAAAATCGATTTTTTTATTTTCGCGGAAAAAGATTCCTGACGCAAAAATATAACAACCGTTAGAATAAAAAAATTATTTTTCAAAAATAGAGGGGGGAGGGGGCCGGTGCGCTTACATATATCCACGAGTGTAATATTTTTTTGCATATTCATATGCTCCATTATGCACTGAGCAATTCAGTGAAAACCCCAGCTACCTATCTTGTTTTGTTTATTAATTAAAGGGGTTTAAATTTTCAAACTTCAAAGCTTCGTAGAGGGCGCCACAGATAATTCATGAGATTCTTTAAAAAACAGATCGATAGCCCTTTTCGGGGTCTATCAGTGTATGAAGTTTAAACAAATTCCTGTGTGCAGTTTTTGAGAAATGATTTTTAGAAAATTTCCAAAATTTTGAAAATTTGTAATTTAGGCCCCTTAATATTTTTCAAAACACTTTTTATATCACCTCATGTTAGCCTTCATATACTATTCAGAAAAAAAATCAATTGAATCGATTCATCCGTTTGAGTAATAGGGCGTTAAACTCAAAATTTTCAAAAAATCATAGCGCCCTTCATTTTAAACCTAGCGAGTTCGGCAAAAAACTAACAGATTTGTCTTATGACCCTCTATCGTTATCCGCGATAAAATTTTGAAAATTTTAATCACGAAAACAGTGATACCAAAAAAACATGCGTAACTTCCGCTTCCGGTTTCGGATTTTTTTGAAAAGCTTATTTTGTCGATGAATTTTCGATACACCCCCGCATTCCAAACCGCATCAAAATCGGAGCAATACTTTCGGCTGTAGGAGCGTCACCCACCCACACACCCACACACAGACAGACAGACATTTTTTAAAAACCACTTTTTGGGTTCCTAGAGGCCCAAAACGGATATTTCTGTGAAAATCTCGATTTCCAAAATTTTCATGATTCCAAGACTTCCCTATACCTATGGGTATGGGAAAGTAAAAAGACACTAAGTACTTTATAACCCTAGGGCAGTAAAGTAGACGCATTACGCCCTCAAATATAGCATATGAAGTGAGCAATTCCGCCCGATCGTACACAAAAATTTTTATAACAAATTTTCTTAATTTTTGTATAAAAGCGCAGTGACGCACGCTCCATAAAAACTTTTTTTCTTCAAATGTCAGTAAAATGGGACATTATACTGCTTGATTGCTGATGCTAAACTGTCACTTCATTGCCATGGCATCTAAACGCTTTATCTGCCGGTCGTCAGCGGCAGATAGTTATTATCTCCGCTGACCAGATAAAGTACTTTTTTTCGGATTTTGTTCACAACGTTGTAAATAATTTGTTATAAACGTTTGAATAAAAAATACTATATGTTATTCGAAGCAAAAGTATCTCTATGTGGCTCGGCTGTACTTATCTGCCCCACAAGCTAGGGATGGGCGCATGACGTGAAAACAGTCGTGTCACGTCGTGAACGTGACTAATATTTGAAAATCGTGACGTGAACGTGCGTGAACGTGAGTGAAAATTTCCAAGGCGTGATTCACGTTTCACGTTAATTTCACGTTAAATATTTAGTAACGAATAAAAAACTGCAGGGTGCAGCAACTTTTAAATTCATTAAATCACAAATTGTGCCAAACAAGTTACATTATGTGGCTTTATTTTTGGACCCTAATTATAAATCCTTAAAGTTCATACCTTCACATAAAAGAGAAGATTATAATGCAAATAAAACTATAGATGATAATGATGAAATACATAGCAAACGACTTAAAACTGGCACATCAGCATCAGATTCTTATCTTTCTACACTTAGAGATAGCTCTGACGATCACACATGTAATTAGGATGATGTCGAAACCGAACTAAATTAGTATGCTAAATTAAAATTCGGAAATGTAGATGACATTTTAGGATTTTGGAAAAACAGTGTAAATACGCCACTGTTAAAAAAACTTGAGAAATTTTAA
This sequence comes from Agriotes lineatus, assembly GCA_940337035.1. Classification (NCBI taxonomy): domain Eukaryota; kingdom Metazoa; phylum Arthropoda; class Insecta; order Coleoptera; family Elateridae; genus Agriotes; species Agriotes lineatus. The sequence goes on along the minus strand of CALNHX010001975.1, from coordinate 85,574 downwards.
ACATACCGGCAAGTTCCGCTACAAGCGAAAGAGTATTTTCTACAGCTGGGCGAATTTTAGAAAGGCGCAGAATTCGACTTAACGCTGAAAATGTTGATTACATATTATTTTTAAATCAACATTTTAATGTGTAGATGTGTAGATGAACTTATTATTCTAATAAAAGTAATGGTTGGTTTTTTATACTCGGCTAACGCTAAAACTATTAATTACGTTTTATTATTAAACCAAAAATGTATTGTGTAGATGTGTAGATGAACCTATTTTTAGAAAAGTACCTAATGTTTTGTTTTGTATACTCGACTTAACACTGAAAATGTTGACTACGTTTTATTTTTAAACCAATTTATTGTGTACTTGTGTAGATGAACTTATTATTCTAATAACAGTAATGTTTTTTTGTATACTCGCCTTAACGCTGAAAATGTTGATCCTTGTACGTAAAAGTACTTTCAAACCTACTAATTAAAAGTGTTCCCTAGCAACATATACCTTCTATACTCATACCGATAAGAGAAACGTCACTTCCAATGACAACTTTGGTATTAAAAGTAATGTCTTTGAAGACAGCTGCAAGAAATATATTTGCGATAAATCAGTATTTATCCCTTGTCGAAGTTATTGTAGTCAATTTTCATTTTTTTCTTTTTATGTCAACTATTCTGATTGCAACATATCACGTAAATTATGTCAGGTGCAAAACATATTTTTAGTTCTCTTTAGGGTTTTTTCATTGGTTTTAAATTTGAATATTCTGTTCTATCTGAATTAAAATTTTGAAATGAAAGCTGCGTGTCACGTCGTGAGCGGCGTGTCACGCCGTGAACGTGAGTGACCGTGAGCGTGAACGTGCGTGAACGTGACTGTTTAAAGCAAGCGTGAAACGTGCGTGACGTGAGCGAAAATTCACTCACGCGCCCATCTCTACCACAAGCTCGACAGATAAACCGTCCAGCCGCGCCACATAAAGTATAACTTTTGCTTCTAATAATGTAATACACCATTATGTGGCGTCATCAAAACACAGACACCGTAAACAGATAACTCGGTGACGCCATTTTTATAAAACTGTGGGCTGTCAACACTATCAAAATCCTATTTATAATAGTAATTTGTGTAAAACGGCCGACGAAGGCGTAGCCGCGAGCTGTAACACGACAAGGGCCATAAAAGCTTGACAACTTTTCTTATTACTTGTTACTGACAAACAAAACACTGAGCGGGCCGTAAAGTGACCCATTACGCAGTCAGAAGTAGGGTAAGGTGACCGATTACGCCCGGTCGTATACAATTTTTTACAGTGGTGCAGGGAGTTTATATTTTGATTTAAAAATTATATAATAAATTTAAATTGTTAAAAGTGAACAAAATGCAGTAGGAAACACGCTCGGAAACAGGTTATTCGCCGTATTTAATAATAACGTTTAATATTTTTGAAAAGAATATTTAAATGATTGAAAAATAATAATCCTGCTATTTTTCTGGGTGTTTCGCCACGAAAAGATGTTTGTTTCCAAATTTTTATATTTATGAACTTCTAAATTTCTTGGTTGGCGAAACCAACTTAAAGTAAAGTGCGTTAAAAACCCCGTTATCAAGTGGCCTTGTGTCAAACAGTAATTTTTCAGTGTCATGTCGTAACTTACAGAGTGATTTTTTTAAAAATCAATTGCAGCAGGGGCCCTGGATAGCCTGAATCAGTTGGCAGTACTGAAGTGCATTGTCAGTCGATGTCAAATTCGAGGTTAGTAGGTTAGGTGTTGTTTGTTATTTGCATATAAATATGTGGTTACTTGAAACAGACTCACGCAAAACTTAACCTACAAATCTCGAATTTGATATAGACTGACAATACACTCCAGTACTGCCAACTGATTCAGGCTATCCAGGGCCTGCTGCAATTCAATTTTTTAAAATCACTCTGTTTTTATGGATTGCGTAAGCACACAACCTCGCTTTGACAACTGAAGACTCAAGTGACCGAGCGCGTTTAATTCTGGGTAGAGCGATGTAATAATTTGTCTATAAACACATAATCTCACTTTGACAACTAACAACTCAAGTGACTCAGCACGCTGAATTCTGGGTAGAGCGATTTAATAATTTGCTTTAAACACATAACCTCACTTTGACAACTGACGACTCAAGTGACCGAGCGCGTTTAATTCTGGGTAGAGCGATGTAATAATTTGCCTATAAACAAACAAACAAACAAAACACATAATCTCACTTTGACAACTGACAACTCAAGTGACTCAGCACGCTGAATTCTGGGTAGAGCGATTTAATAATTTGCTATAAACACATAACCTCACTTTGACAACTGACGACTCAAGTGCCCGAGCGCGTTTAATTCTGGGTAGAGCGATGTAATAATTTGCCTATAAACAAACAAACAAACAAACAAAACACATAATCTCACTTTGACAACTGACAACTCAAGTGACTCAGCACGCTGAATTCTGGGTAGAGCGATTTAATAATTTGCTATAAACACATAACCTCACTTTGACAACTGACGACTCAAGTGACCGAGCGCGTTTAATTCTGGGTAGAGCGATGTAATAATTTGCCTATAAACAAACAAACAAACAAAACACATAATCTCACTTTGACAACTGACAACTCAAGTGACTCAGCACGCTGAATTCTGGGTAGAGCGATTTAATAATTTGCTATAAACACATAACCTCACATTGACAACTGACGAGCTCAAGTGACCGAGCGCGTTTAATTCTGGGTAGAGCGATGTAATAATTTGCCTATAAACAAACAAACAAACAAAACACATAATCTCACTTTGACAACTGACAACTCAAGTGACTCAGCACGCTGAATTCTGGGTAGAGCGATTCAATAATTTGCTATAAACACATAACCTCACTTTGACAACTGACGACTCAAGTGCCCGAGCGCGTTTAATTCTGGGTAGAGCGATGTAATAATTTGCCTATAAACACATAATCTCACTTTGACAACTGACAACTCAAGTGACTCAGCACGCTGAATTCTGGGTAGAGCGATGTAATAATTTGCATATAAACACATAATCTCACTTTCACAACTGACAGCGCGCTGAATTCTGGGTAGAGAGATGTGATAATCAAGAGTAATACCATAAGTAGGGGACACATTTTTGACAAATATTTTGCCGTTTCCATTTAAATTATTTATTTTAAATTTCACGAAACAAAATCACATCAAAAAAGTCACGAGCCGAAGGCGAGTGACATTTAAATGTGATTTTGTTGAGTGAAATTTGCAATAATGTCTATGGAAATGGCAAAATATTGAAAAAAATATATATCCACTTCGAGTGGTATTTGGTACGAGTATTTAACAATATTAATACATAACGTCTAACTTCATTAAAAAATAATCGAACAATTAGTATAATTATTAATACTTCGAAAACCCAATATTTTTAACGCAAGCCAATCTTTGTTTACACAGTTTGTTGATGTTTATTTTTAAGTAACCGAGCGACATCACTAAGACAGAACATTGTTGCTAAGGGATATTTCGCAACAAGGCTACTTAGTTTTTGAGTAGGTACATTGTTTTTTGGATATTTTGCATGGTATCCAATATTCAGTTATATACTGATATACTGTTCTTATTGGTGGAAAAAAGCAAATGTCTGCAATATGATTCGCTTATATATATTATAGTGTCGAATAGTCACCAATGCTATCATAAGACAAAATGTAGTTCAAAGCCCACTCAATAACGTTCTTTTTAACGCACGTAATACCATAGTAGTCAGCGGTATACCTTATGACACACATAAAATTTATTTCTTTAGTAATTTGTTGTACTTATTAATTGTATTGTATCATTATATTACTTGCACGGTGTCTTATGTAAAATAAATCGTATATTATCAAAAATCGTCATATTATTGGAAAAACTAACAACACAGAACACTTCACGATTTTATAACTTAATAGCTATTTATACAACAAGTGCTAGTTGAGGTTTATGCACGAGACATGAAAATTATGAAACGAAGCCGAAGGCTGAGTTTCATAACATGTCGAGTGTAATAAAACTTTTAGCACGAGTTTGCATACAATATTTTTTCTACGACCTTACATTTACTGTTATTAATCCATAAATATCGATTTAACAAAGGTTTGCATCTACGAGTTATAATTTATGTCATAATAAACAGTAGGCCTTGACTCGCAGGTGAATATTTGTGGAGCCAGTACTGTCAAAGTCAGTTATCAAAGATAATTATTAATACTACACATCTGACTGTATTCATTACATAACGCTTTAATTATTTAAAAAACACTTTACCTCTAATGCAAGAAGTAACTAGAATAACTTTAAAACTTCACTTCCAGTTCGAAATTGTGGTTTATAACCTCACTTCACTTTACACCACACATGCGCTAAAAGTAAACAGATGATCTCTTGAAACACGCTAAATTATAAAACGTCATTTTTAGTGAAACAAGCTAGTGCCAAAAGGCCTACTTTTAGTAGTGGTCGTAGAAAAATAATTATATATTATTGTTAACTCTTCAATTCCCAATAATAAAGACAGCGTAGCCATCGATACGGTAGTATAGAACAATTCCACTTAAAAAGAACATAGAATATGTTGAGATATTGTATAGGCAAGCATATCCATGTTTATATTGATATATGGGAAAAAATCTGGTGTGATACACTCACACAACTTCCTTTTACAGTGATCTTATAATTAGTCAAAAATTTCATTTTTAATTTTTAACCATTGTTAAAAATTTTCAAAAATTACAAATTCTACAAAAACGGTGCAAAATCGAGTGTTAGTTGAAGAGACAAATTTTCTCTAGAATTTTAAGGTGAATTCAAAAATGTAATAATATACCGGGTGTTTTATTTAAAATAGGAGTTAATAAAAAAATTGAAAAAAAACAAAAGAAACCCACTTTAGAAGTATTCAACTGGAAAATCACCTATCTCACATCAATACACATTAAAAATGTAAGAAAAACGTAAAGTTTAAAAAAAATCGTTAGAGCCGTTTTTGAAAACATCGAAAAAAACTGAAAATCACAAGAGTAAACACCTACTTCCGGTTATGCGATTTTCTTCAAAAGCTTGCTGTCGCATCTACATAGTACACAAAACTTATATATGAAGTTTCAACGCCATACCTCTTTTCGTTTTTGAGATATTCTGTTCACAGACAGACACACAGACAGACAGACACACAGACAGACCAATGAAAAAAAAGATGTTTTTTGGGATCAGGGGACTCTAAAACGTGAAGATCCGTTGAAAACTCAATTTCGAATTTTTGGGGTGAATCCAATACTTCCTTTATAGTAAAAGGAAGTAAAAATTGAGCTCAATGTTTAAATTTACAAATATCAAACAATCTGCAACTAGCTGTGCAAGAAAATATTCGCGGGGAATCTCAGTCCGTTTTTTAACCATCGAGTCTCGAACAACAAATAGATACGATAAGCATTGAGAGAGTGAGTGAGTGAAGATAATAGAGAGTTAATTGATTGATTACTAAATTATATTATGCGTTTTCTTGTACGTTAATTTATTTATTGGTTCAGGAAATGATGTCAGAAATAAGAAACATTCCTTTCAGAAGGAATATTTAAAGAAATTATTATAGTATCTGAGTGTAACGTCGGTTCAAATGTTCATGAACAATGTATTCTACTTTATAACAAAAACATTTCAAATATCAGTATAAATAAATGTTTTCAATTTGGATTGTTAATCCTAAATTTTTTTTTCAATATTGATCACCATGAGTCATTGCGCAAACAGATATACTGACATTTAATATTATACTCATACTTCCACTTACGGTTTTCAAAGAAATTCTTCAATTTTTTCAACATTTCTTGTAAAAATATAACGACTCGTGAGCGAGCTGCTTTCACAGTAGATTATGGGATGACAATTGTCACAGTTAATTTGAACATTTTTAAAGTAGTCTGACATAATTGAGCCAGACGATTGGGCACCTTAGTTATTCTACCCTATGCAAGTAATGTGTAAATAAAAACACACAAGATATGAGTAATTTTTATTCCCCATTGAAAAAATGAACACAAAATTAAATACACCATCATTATAAATACCTATTATGCCCGCCGAAACCCTAAAAGTGAAAGCAATTCAATTGTTTATCGGCAAACGACGTGATTGATTTTCGGGGAACTACTTTAAATCCACCGGGCTTCCCATTCCAAGAAATAATAATACTTTGAACTCAATTTCAGTCCAATATTTACCCATCGATGGTATCTATTTGCCTAAATTACTCTATTGACAGCGTTCAAGGGTCCATCGATGCAAACAAAAAATGCCACCGCAGGCTCATGAACCTTTCCGTTTATCTCGATAGGGGATGTTTATGTATACATTAACTTAAATTAACCCAACACCAGCACCACACCTAGTCTGCTTCTATAATAATAGAGGGTAAGACGCTGCTTCCTAGTTGAGGTTACGCAGGCTAATTAACTCGTTCGCCCATTAGAACAGCGGTCCCCAAACTTATTAGGGAAGGAATCCTATTCAAAAAGCTTCAGCTATTATTCAAACTTATAAGGAGTCAACTGAATCACACATTTTTAAAGTCCATCGTGGTATTAAGGTTTTCTCAAATTTGATTTGAAGTTTCCATTAAAATATTCATATCCAATTTTTATCATTCTTCTTTTTAATCAAAACTATAACACTATTAACAACTTCATTTGTTTACGCATGTTCTTTTTCTCACTTCATGAACCAATTTTTTGTAAATTAATGATTTTGTACTACGCTTCGGTTCCGTACCCGCACTTGGCGCCCGCTAACCAACGTCGATGGTCTCCTTTAAACTAATTTTAGTCATTATTTGACAACGCTTGAAAATTTTAAACATTTGTTAATTTTCGGCGTTGAGCTCGTTGATTGCTGTATATGTATAGTCTGTCTCATTTTCACATAATTCAGTGGTACTATACACATTTAGTTATCAACCAAACTTGACATTCCCCAAAATTTGAGGTAAATTTTTTGTCACTGCATAATTTGACATTGGCACTGTTGCAGTCACATCTTTAGCTTGAATACAAAATGCCAAAAACAGGAATGAAGGTAACGAGACAAGGAATTTATCGATGCTCTCGTATAAAACGAAAATATACGCAAATGTTAACCTTAAATTTTTTTAAAATATCAGGTTTGGTTTGTAACTAAAGTTTTACACTGTTAAAAAAACATTCACACAGTCTGCTCTGAATCATATGAAAATCAGACAGACTATACTAATTATTACTCCGTAAAACGGAGTCGTATCTGAATTCGTTGTGTTTGTCCGCTGCGTGTTAGTCTGTGCAATTTTCGGAATTTTTAAATTTCGGATTCGGATCGCAGATGAAAAATTGCTTACTCTCCCAATAGCTTAAAATGTATACAGTATTCAAGAAAGATGGTGGTCAAATTCGGTTGCAAGTTGTAACAAAAATACCCGATTGCAAATTTTATGTCAGTTGCGAAGCATTCCCAATCGATCTGCTAGATTAATATAAATTCTTAAAAAGTTGTAGCAAAGTAAAACATGTAGCACTATACGCCAGCAGGCTATGACACGACGAGAATATACTCCGCATACTTGCGTTTCCACCTCAAGCCAAGAGATGGACGCCACGCCAACAGCTGTCTTGTAACTTTGCAACGCCGCTTGCTTAAAGCCTTTCGCCGGCACAACGGTCACCAGCCTTCTGTGAGAGCATCTCGGAAGAAATCCTCACTGCTAAGACACAAGTGTGTGTGTATGTGTAATATGTATTTTGACTTTTACCTTTGATTTCATAGTCCTTATGTTATTTATGTCTTATTTTATTGCTTTTGTGCTAACGGCTGTCTATATTTTTTCCTCTCTCGCCCTCCCGTTCAATGTTTTACATAATAAAGTTATTACATTTCTGGAAAGAAAACATTTCGGTGCTTATTAATAATGAATAAATAAATTTGCAAATATTCGTATTTTCGAATGGAAAAAATGTATATTACCAACAATATATCGCAAACAAAAGTTCAATCCTAGTATGGACTACATATGCGGAGCAATATCTTTTAACACGAAAGCAGAGAAAAATGTGCGAATTCATTAGAAAATGTACATGCATTCGCATCATACTGGGTGTTAGTGCGTCAGTTTATTTGAATTATATAGGATGAAATTATTCTAAAACAAGGGCAATTCAGCTAACTTATAATTTTCTAGTGTAAAACTGACTTAGCGTTCAGATCACCATCTACTGTATTCTTATTTGAAATTTAGTATAGGTACGACGCCTTTTTATGTTCGCTCTCACACACGAGAGATAGCGTAGACAATGTCATATATAACCATAGTTGGGTTTCTACGCTTACTTTGTTCTTTAATAGCTATTTATGCAACAAGTGCTAAAAGTTGATGTTTATGCACGAGTTGCATACAATATTTTTTCTACGACCTTACATTTACTGTTATTAATCCATAAATGTCGATTTAATAAAGGTTTGCATCTACGACAGTTATAATTTATGTCATAATAAACAGTAGGCCTGGACGCGAAGGTGAATGTTTGTGGAGCCAGTACTGTCAAAGTCAGTTATCAAAGGTAATTATTAATACTACACATCTGACTGTATTCATTATATAACGCTTTAATTGTTTCAAAAACACTTTACCTCTAATGCAAGAAGTAACTAGAATAACTTTACAACTTCACTTCCAGTTCGAAATTGTGGTTTATAACCTCACTTCACTTTATACCACACATGCGCTAAAAGTAAACAGCTGATCTCTTTAAACACGCTAAATTATAAAACGTCACTTTTAGTGAAACAAGCTAGTGCGAAAAGGCCTACTTTTAGTAGTGGTCGTAGAAAAAATATATTCTACTGTTCTACACACTATCTGAAATCAGTTTGATTGATCTGTGGCATATAGGTCTTAACTGTAATTAAAATAAGATATTTGTTCTAGAATAATACCATTCAGTACTATTCCAGATCTTATCCATTCTTTTCCATCGATTACCATTACTTGAGTTTAATGAGTAAATATTTTCATATTACTTATATTCTTTAAATATTGTGTCTAATGTCTAATATATATATTTGTCTTTGGAGATTATCTTCCTGCCTTGCATCAATAAACAGTCTAGTATTTATCACTATTTCTGTCCTTAAGTGTATTATGTTCAACAGCGTCGTGGAGATGCTGCATCCTTGTTTCGTTCCCTGGTTTGTGTCATGATATTTTCTTCCCCTTGAAATGTTTAATTTTTGTGTCGCTATATATGTTCTTTGCAGCTGTTACTAATTGTTTTGTGAATCCTTTACTTTCCATACGTGTTATATGTTATCAATTCACAACGTCAAATGATTTCTCTAAGTCTATGAATGTAAAATGTTGTTCAGTCAAAGTCTTTATTTTGAAAATGTTGTGAGCTCCATGATTTTTCCAATACTGTCGATGTACAAACAGATATTAATCTCTCTGCATTGAGAAATATATCTATCAGAAAATTCATATTGTTCAATATATCGCCATATCAAACAAAAATCCATACCATCGTAGGAAGTGTTATCAAAGGTAATGTGATAATAAAGCGGTTATGACAGTAACGTTTCTATCAAAAACAGTTGACAGTCAGTGTTATAAGTGTAACTCAGCAATTTAATAAAAATTTCTGATGAGATGCGGTGAACGACGGAATCATTTCTATGCTGAAACTAATAATACTATCGATCTTGAACCATCTCGAGGGGCCCCCTTTGATACATTTTGAAGGACGCAGCCTCTCGTCGGCTCGAAAGAAAAGCGTTCCCTTATCAGCTGATTTCAGCGAAGCAGGAAGACAGCACTCCTGTTAGAAGCAATTAAGAATCATCGGCGCCAGTTCTAAAAGTGACCTGGTGCTTGGTGCAAATCTAACAGCAGGATGGGCGATTTTACAAGTGGAACAGAATTAGATTTTTCTTCTTGGCGTGTCGTTCAACCCGTCGTCGCTGTAGATAACAAGAACTTAGCCTGCACCACCACAGTAAACTTTGTTTTCTCGCACAAATTGAAATTAATTGTATAATGTGCGAGTAATACAAACGTTTACTTGAGCTTAGAAATGTGCAGCATAAACAGTGCATTAGCGCTTCCGCAATTTTCTACATGTTTTGAAGGCGATGAAGCGGCAGATGCCTCCATTCCAAAATTAACTCGTTTTAACATATGCGTAAACTGTTTTGAAGTGACTTGAAATAGCATGATAACTTCAAACCATAATTGACAAGCTAAATTGAAAGCGCTCCTATTAAGTCCTCTTAAGCTTCCAACAATTCTAAAGCGTGTGTGATGGAACACTGGCAGAGGTTTTTAAAAGCTTTTAGCTATAAAAGCGTATAATACCTTAAAATGACTAAGATGTTTTCGATTAATAATAGCAGGCATAAATTATGAATTCATATATCACTGCTTTCGGCCAATTACAGAACTAGAAATCCATAATTCACTGTTGTTTTGCACAATCTGATGTGCTGAACTGCATAGTTAAAAGTTGAATCAAGCGTGCTCAACGATGTCGCCATTTTGTGTGTTTACGTTTTCCAACGTACTATGCAAGTTAAAAAGAAACTGGGACAATTCTTGATTTTAGCATTATTTGATAGTTTAAATGAGGCTTGAAACAATTACATTTATTACTTATAACAACTTTGTTTCATAGCAACGTTTAAAAAAGTTCAAAATTAAGTTAGAAATACCTAGCAACTATAAATGTAAATGTAGTCGCGTTCACGACAATACATATTAACTGTCCCAGTTTTTTTTGTCTTGCATAGTACATCGCATAATTGCATCTACTTTTTAAATTGTTTGTCGGTTTCTGCTGATGTTACTTATAAAATTGTTGATAGGAGTAGATAATCGCCCATATAAATATACTGCAATAACCCCACGTTGCGGCGCCATTTTGCCATACACGTCACTGTACTGTTTAGTTTACTTAATTTGATTAGCTCAAGTATATCAAAGACTATTTAAGCCTGTTTGGTATTAATTTTTAATTATAACAAATTTCCGTTTAGTTGAATTTATGTATAATATATGCCCTTTGATATAAAATTATTGATTACTGAGTTTATTAAATTATTTAGCTCCAGCAGAACAATCACTCTCAAGTCAGGTTAGGTTCATGCATTATCAAAAATTATTTCACCTGAAAGTTTAGTTTTGACAGTTCTACAACTGTCAACGTCAAAACTACGAAAGTGGAAAGTCAGTCGAGATAATATTTGTTCTTATCATTTTCAAGACATAAAAAATGTAAGTATTTCCTTTAAATAGCTTATTCACTTTATTATAACTTTTACTTTTAGATCCATTTACGAATACCTGTAGTTGTTACTTCTCCAAGCACTTCAATCAGCCTCTTCGTTAAACCAAGCGTACTTCGTTATTCTCGCAGAAGTTCTAGGACACCCATGCAAGTACAGCCTCTTAACTCAACACAGCAAGATACCAGTCTACAGCAATTGCCTTCCTTTCAACTGCGCACCAACCCAAGTATGGATGTAATTAACTACCAATGACTACAATGCCCTACATCCAAATATGACAAGATACTTCTTACTTCCACCGAGAAACTCGACAAGGTCCACGACCAGCGTTTGCAATACCTTTCATCCAAATCTCACAAGACGTTTACAACCTCCAACAAGAAGCTCGATGAGGTTCACCACTAGTAGATGCAATGCCTTTTATCCAAATCTCACAAGATGTTTATAACTTCCAATAAGAAGCTCGATGAAGTCCGCCACCAATAAATTCTTTGTCCTGTATCCTGTTCAGATTTAACTAACCAACAATAAACTCAGTACATCATCCAATTCCAGAAAATATTATTTTGTAGATTGCAGTAGTTCAACTTCTTATTGTACTCCTATCATGGAACTTTTTATCCATTGATCCATTACACCAGTTTTTTAATTATTTTTTTCCATCCCGTTAATTTATTATTAAATACCCTCTTTTATACACCAATTAGATCAGTAAATCATTTTATAAAAAGGTTTTTATTTAGAAATCTTGGTTTTAATCAAAATACATTTTAGAATCAAATTTTTGTTAATGTTTTTTCTAATAACACAATTCACCATAGTAATATATTTCATCCATTTTTTTACATATTTGGAATGACTTTTTCAAATAATTATTCGATTTTGTTTTTCACCTTAATTCAAGCTATCTTATGGCTTTTTCAATATTTATTTGTATTTTTGCTACATAACTCCAACCTTGTACCTTTTAATAAATAATTAATTAACGTATCCTTCCATAAATAATCTCATACCTAGGAATTAACTTTCATAAATAAACTAGCAGTCTTAAGATGCTACCGTAACAATACTATTAGTGTATTAAAGTATTAAAGATTCAAAGTACCCTACAAGACTAAACGTTTCTTCCTGGCTATCGTATATCAGAAATGTCTAGAATATTTAAAATTCAATAAAAAAATTCACCAGGCGGTCGTCAGAAATATTTGCTTGAGAGGTTGTAAACACGTATTCGTTTATGCTTTTTCTTAACAGAACGGGAACCAATTTCAATTAAAAAAACTTTTCCTAACAAACAAATCAATAATAATTATAACGCAATCCTCACAATCAGTAACATACATGCCAAACAAGCAATTATACAGATTGTCTCCAAGTACTAGGTACACACGGTAACTAGATACATACACGGTTTAACATTTTAAGACAAACAAACCGTCTCTGTATCTAGTTGCCGTGTGCAGCTAGTACCTGCAGACAATTAGTATAAAGCTCAATAAATTAATTTCATATTATTTATTATTATTATTATTATTTCATGTACGATGTCAACCAATTCCTGAGAGAACACATTCACAAATTCCGAACATATGTTTTCTACTTAATATTTCACTTTCATATAAGCTCGAGTGTATAACGTGCATTACATACTCTCACAGCATAGGGAGTCTCCTTATGCTGTGACTCTGTGCTACAAATAAACATCAATCTTCGGGGAGGATAATTTAAATTAGTGAATGAGAGTTGTTCTGATCCTCTGAAAAATATTTTATTGCTTTTAATAGTCCACGCAACAAAAGAAAATAGGAAAAAACAATCGTAAACTTTTGAAATTTGGCAGAGCTATGAGGAGGCTATTAGTTAACGTTTTTTGTAACGCATGCTCACACCATGCCATTTTTCTATGTTCAACAATAATAATAACGAGTATTAATGTAACATTGAACTGTAGTACTTACATTATTGTAAAAACTTGATTTTTTGGCATTGTAAATTTTTAATTACCATCTACCATGTTTTTATTGCCATCTAAACATGCTTTTGTTCAAATAAAACCAATATTACGAGAATTTTTAACAGTATGTCTTTCTTTATGTCCCTCTAAATTCGAAACTATTAATCCTACAGAAATATGAAGCCAACCATTTTTGTAGGAAATTTTATGTAGTTTAATTTGGTACATAAGGTGTTTTTTTCTAAAACTCATAGTTTTCAAGATATTTACGAAAACTGCTAAAAACGGCAATTGAAAACCCCTCCCCCTTAGCACACCCCCCACCCTCGGGGACTTTTAGTAGGTTGTACAGGACACTCCCCCCAACAACTATGCCAAATTTCAACACTTTTCCAATCAGTGTCTTCTGGCCTTTATTGCCTGGACTATAAGAATATACATGAAATTTATTACATGGGTACTAGATTTAGTGAAAATGAGTTACAATTAACCTATTTATATTTATTTATTTATTTATTCCGTACTCGGCCAACAGCCATTAGGCCAATTATTTGAACTATATCTGTTTTTAAACTATTATAAATTTAATCAAGACGAATTCCTTATTTATATAAAAGCAAGCTTTGCCGTGTTCAAGAGCAATATGTAAAACTAATTTGTGGAAAAATTGAATTTCTACTTCTCAGGTTCAGATTTAATTTTGGTAATAAATAATATATTAGAAACTTATTCATAATACTAAATTCATTTACCAATGTTTCTATTTTTCGAAAACTTCGCGCTAAAAGTTTTGTGTGAAATAGAAAACTGTAACTACTTTGTTGGTCTCACGCTAGATGAGCAAGTGACTGCAACTAACTTCAGAATGTTCTGGATAGATAAATACCGGGTGACCATAAATGGTTGTGATTTTTGTTCTTAGGTTGGCACTGTTTATGTTGATGGCACTGTAAGTCCATGTCAAATTCCAGGTTAGCAGGTTAGGTTTTGCGTCAGTTTTGACACAACTGACGCAAAACCTAACCTGCTAACCTCGAAACTCTTGCTTATAAACACATTTTTTTTAAATATAATGATTCAGTTGACTACGAACGCAATTCCAAATAATACGAAGTTTATATGTTAAAATATAAAAGGAATAGGGAAGTATAATTAACAAAATATTAAACGTATGTTAGCTTCGCAGTTGCTCGTTCTTGCATTATATACAAATATCTCGTCATTATTTCTTTTCATTTCACAACGACGATATTTAAAGTTTAACAAGTTTACAATTAATTTAGGGCGACCGTTGGAAGTAAAATCCTATAATTAATAAATGACACATACTTTTGCTATTTATAATTAAGCTGTAGAATTCCTACACAGAAAAGTCAAAAGATACGTGTACATACCAATTGAAAGTGTTACGATCCGAAAGTGTTACGTACTTCTCATTTACTCCCACTGTTGCTGTAGATTCGGCAACTATAAAAGTCGTCGTGTATTTTAGGTTGCCTAGTTTTAGCGATTTTTGAATTCATAATTGACATTCCATTCTTCCGAATAATTTCCGTTTTAAAGTCATACTCTTACTTCCGTAGCTACAAGACGCGTTCCAGCATATATTTTTTGTGTATTAAGACCGTTGTTTTGGATAAATATATTACTCACGTTCACCATTAATCGTTGCTATTTTTCTTAGGTATTTTGTATCTCTTTGCATCGCATCTCGACTACTCCGTATGGTTCAGCGGAGTGAGCCACAGTAAGGTGTCGAACTGTCCGTGACTATTGGTTTGTTACTGCTTATGTCAATTAGAGTTCATTATTGTTACATTACACATAAAATTGTTGTTAACAAAGGTATAATCAATGGTTATGAAAAATACAAGTACAATCTCAACAGTTTCACTTTTTGTGGAAAGATGCGATCACGTACCAGTTAATTTTGTTATTGCAGGAGTCGAATATTTTCATGAGTATTGTTTTGTAGTTAAACTTGGAATTCATTTGTGTTTACAGTGTTGCTGTATGACGCTACTTGTTATGGGTAGGAATAAAACTATATACCAATATAGGTATAAACAACAAAAAAGACAGGTTCATTACGCATAATTTTACTATTCTAATCGTCTCCCAACTATTAGGTTCGAGGAAAAAAGTGTCCAGCTTTTTTATTCGGATTTCAATGCTATAATAAATCGCAAGATGAGAAATATATCATTCTATGGAAAACAAAAGTTGACTCCAACTCTGCAAATCCTCTTCCAACTCTCTTCAATTTTGGATTGAAACGTTTTGAGAAATATCTTTAGTAGAATGCAAAGTGTAAAAGAAGGTGGACTCATTTTAACAGATAATTTGCTAGCAAACCGGAACACCGTCTTGCTGATAAACCTTCCATAGACTAAGGCGCAGTCGAAACGAATTTATGGCACTGTCCTGTAAATTTAAAAATATGATGGCAATGTTTTGTACGTATAAAAATATCATTCTCGGTCACTAGGAAGAAAGCAGGGTTACCAAGCCTCTCTCGTTGGCTAGTTATACACTCTTCCGCGTTAAGCAATAATAGCCTTAAACTTTCGATTACATTATCATTATTTATTTGTATATGATTAGGTTATACAACTGAAATGATAATTTACATTTTTATCCTAGGATTATTGTATGGAAATAGCATTGACTGCCTAAAATAGATAATTAGTAGTTATAAATATGTACTTTATTGCACATCATATACTCCAAGGAATTACCAAAATAATATCGTGTGTCTTAAAAAAACTCATTCGCAACAAATTGAAGTTTGCTATAACTTGATCGATACCCATTGAAGCAAATGAACTACCATAAGTCAGAGAGAACCAAATTATATCTTTGTCTTGAACTATTTTCCTAAAAATATACAAAATACTAAATAAAATCAATTTTTATTGACTGTTATGATTAATACACTCGTTGTGTAATTGCCTTCTTATTTCCTTTTCGCTCGATACAAGTAAACTTAATGCAGTGCAAACTTTTACCTGCCACAGTAACAGATATTTTCATAAACAAAATGCAATCTGACATTCACCTAGAGACTTAAGTTACGATAGATTTTTATCTTTCTTTCCACGGCCTACCCTAAATGAGTTTTTTTTTTTTTTTAATACACGATATAATCGAAAGGAAAAATCTGAGCAACCACTAAATATATTTCAATTTTCTATACGATACTGAACATAATAGGAAATAACGAATACTTACTTGTCGCCTTCCAAATCACATAGAAATTGATAAAAAAATACAATAAACAAAACACACTTTCATCGATAATAAATGAATTCTCCAGGTTTTTTGCTAAAATATTAACGAAGCTGAAGGTTGTTTTTCTGCATTACCCCATAATGAATGGCTCAAATTAAGCAAAGGGGCGTTTAGACTGTTCCAATAAATGCCCACATTCACCCCAAATTTTACGGATCATTGGCTTTTTAAAAACGCCAGATCTTGTTAGCTAAAATTCTTTAAAACCGCTCTATTTAAATACTTGAAATTCAAAAACCTGGCAGGGTTCAGGTTAAAGTTTGGGCGAAGGGGAAACGGTCGCGGAACGGCTAGACTCTCAAAAATTTGTTACGTATTTTACTTATTTGTAATGCAGCACGCGCTTGAGGGGCTGGAATAAACAGCTGTACTGCGACAGTTACCCCAAACTTTTAAAAGAGCCCCCGGAATCGCATTCATGCGTTGCACGCTGAATTGTAGTTTCAGCGGTGGCGGACAATGACAAACATCAGGACAGTGGCGTCCGTTTCTAGATTTTTTAAAATCATATAGAAATTATTATCCTTGCGGTTTTAACTTTATTTACTAAAATTTAAAAAGCATAACAAACTACAAGCGATATGATTATGATAATTGATGAAGTTTATAGAGCTCAATACTGATACACGGTGTGCGCCAGAAAGTTGCAAAATAGTTATTTGTATGCCAAGGCACTGAAGTTTAACTTCACGAATGTAGAATTTAGTAAGCACTATGAGGGATCAAAAGGAACTTCAATGCCGAGGGCCATATGATGTTTTTTTAAATAGAGAAATCGTGAAATTAAATAATTTTAACCAACTCTTGTTGGACTTTTCATTTAAAATAATAATTTAGTTACAAGCTTTTTCAAAAATTGTATTATAATAGAAAGTAAGTGGATACCTAATGTAAAAACTAAAATACCACCGATGATATTGATACAAACTTCCATAACATACAGAGTAGAGCTAAAAAAATGAATCGGTAAGACCGTAAAACACTATATATTACAACAGAACAAAAATGTATCAAAAAAGTTGTTTAGAATAGTTAATCTTAAATATAAAACCATCGTCAAGTACTTCAGAAATATTTGCATTCAAAATTGGTTAATCTTTATTTTTTGAAGCTAATTAGTTTAAAATCGAAATATTAAATTAAAATAAATTAGTTCTAATAACAGTTTTTTTAAAATCGAGTCAATCTACTAACACATGATGAAGTTTAAAGTAGTATTAAAAATTTGGATTTCTTAATTCAATTATAGAAAATCTCAACAATTGGTTTTTTATAAGTACCTACACATGAACATGTGGTGGCTGTAATTCTATATTTTGACTTACTTTTAAAGAAAACTTCATTCAAGAGCAAATTTAAATTTTATGATCCACTTTGTCGATTACGAAAATTTTCGCGAATCTCATCAGTGAGCATTAAATATATCAATATGAGCCGACTATGCTATGCATGATGCTATTTGTTGCACATTTTCTGGGACAAACTGTATAAAAAGTTCATTAATACGATTTTATACTGTTATTACGTAATCGGGGTAAAATTCCGATTATATTTTTCCCTAAAAATGAGTTTCGTAAAGCTTTGTTTTTTTTAAATAAAAATACTAAATTACTCGTTCCGATTCAAAAATCTATAACACAGAGGGTGGAAGGTATTTCTAAAACTATGAGCATTAAATAAAATGTTCTTATATAAAAGTTTGAGATACGAATATGGCGCACATCAGTAAATTATTTTTGATTGTACAGAGTGGCTTCAAAAACGCTCACGGCGAGTAGACCGAACTCAATAGACCGAAAGCAGTTGACCGAACTCAATTAACCGAATAGTAATAGACCGAAACGTCACTAGACCGAAACAGCAATAGACCGAAAATCACTTGGTCGAAAATATATTACGGTTACATTTATTAACATTAATAACATCAACTTCCCTTCACACTTTATTCAGGCTTAGAACTGGCAGCATAAACTGCTGGCGTGTTTAGAAGTTTTTTTTTTGGTTTTTGATTCTATTTTAACTTTATTCTAGTAAATCATACAATACTTAACAGATATAGCCTACCCAAGTATTTACGCACAAACTGGAGAAAGTTGCTAATGGATTAATCCTGCTAATGACGTATTTATCTTCGTTTGTGGTAATCGGTCGTGAGTAAATATTTCTATTGGTGCTACTGTTACTAAATGTAATTTTTCCAGATATTTAATGTGCACATTTACCGAATGTGTACTTTAACTGTAACATATTTTCGACCAAGTGATTTTCGGTCTATTGCTGCTTCGGTCTAGTGACGTTTCGGTCTATTGCTTTTCGGTCAATTGAGTTCGGTCAACTGCCTTTCGGTCTATTGAGTTCGGTCTATTTACCTAGAACCCTTCAAAAAGTGTGGCAAACCGAACTTTTTATTTTTTAATAAGAACATTTAGAATATCTGAAAACCGGTTGAATTTAGGGGTATATAACAAGACATCAGAAGAAAGCTCAATAACATGGCATATAGAAATGTAATAATATACAGGGTGTTTCGTAAAAAGATTATTGAATTTGCACACTTAGCACCCTGTATAGAATTCCACCAGAGCCACTATTTACATTCAAAACAATTCACGAAAAACCTTATTTTTTGGCAACGGTTTCTGTTATTCAATTATTTTCTGTTACAGCGCCCGCCTGAAATTCTGCCTATTTTTGCATAAAATCGTTAGCATTTCCACACAGACCTTTTGAGCTACCCAGATATAGAGCCATATTTAAAAAAGCAATTTTCACATATTTCTGAAGAAAATGTAAGTACTTTTATTACTACATTGTGAAAATAGAGTACCCAATCATTAACAACGTCGTAACAGATTCATCTCAGTTAATAAGAAAGAACTAACTATGCTTAACGCGAAAATTTAGATTTGTTGTAACAATCTACGCGCTCGAGAAGTCTAGAACAAGCGCACTTATTACTGGACGATACTGAAAATATATAGAATATACTGTAATTAATACATGATTTATTGAAATATAATATACAGGTGTCCCATAAAGATCTCTAAATATAGCAAACTTTTTAAATTATCCATTTTTGAAGAAACTATTCTTCATAAAAAGTTCTGCATTGCTCAAACGCGCTCATAAAATTCCAAAAGTATCTGACATACAGGGTAGATAAAAAAATAAGAATTCGACTAAAGAGCAAAGTGCCTTTATTTTTGAAGATAACAGAAAATGTTATTGAGAAGGGCTAGGTATGTGGAGTAAAAAGTAATGCATAATTATGAAATAACAACCTCCCGTGAGTATTTCTTATTGTCATTTACAAAATTGTGATATGTATATAATTTTTGGGCAATGCGAAACTTTATAAGAATACTTTTTTCATAAACAGATAATAGATAAATAGATAACTATACGGAGATAACTGTATATCGATAAATTGACATTTTTCCGTTTTTCACAAACTTTCTGGGCCACGCCGTGTGGTAAGGTATTCCATTTTTAGTGTGTTAAAAAGATAATTAATACAATGTTGACATTTGATTTTATTAAATAACTGAAAGTCTGCATTTCAATATACGGTGTGGAAATAAAATAACGGATAAATTCATTAACTTCGTTGATATTCATTCTTATGGAAAATCTCGAAGGGGTGTAGCGATTTTGACCATAGGGAATGTTTTCAGCTGATTTTCAGTTGCTTATGTAATTTGTTTTTCATGATATGACCTCATCGATTTTTTTTAAGTAACAACCTATATTTGTTATTATTGATATCGGTAGTACTTTTTATCCTGTTTTGAAGGATATAAAATTTTCAATATGTTCCATTTAAAAAAAATCGAGAAAAATTGTCTTAAAATTTAAATATTAAGTCAATGAAATGAGCAACTTTGAATGGAGTTCTAGTTGTATTTTCAATTGTTTTTTTTTTCAATTTCAATAAAAACGAATGTGCTGTCAATGACTTTCCGTCAAACGTTGGTAACTAGATTTTGCTCATGCCATTGCTTTTTAATATTTAAACTTAAAACCATTTTTCTCGATTTTTTCAGATGTAATAATTGAAAATTTGATATCATTGAAAACAACATAAAAAGTACTGCCAAAATAAATAATAGAAAATACAGGTTGTCGTTTAAAAAAGTCGATGACGTCATAACTTTTAAAATAAATGACGTAGCAATATAAAGGTGGTTGTAGTATATGCCCTATAATTAAAATCGCTATACCCCTTCAAGATTTTTTTCATAATATTAACAAAGTTAATGAATTTATCGGTTACTTTATTTCCACACCGTATAGGGTATACATTTAGTTCGCCGGTTTCCGATTACGCTTTTACTTTTTTTCGATAAAAAGTTTGATTGAGGTGTCCTAATGAGGTTGAAAAGAACACAGTTTAAAATCATTTTGAGTTATACACGGTGTTCCAAAAAAGTTTGGCTAAAAGCCTCAATTTTTCTTTTAAATTGCTTTTGGCGTTTCCAACTTATGAACGTTTCTTATATTTTCTTATCAATATCAAGCTCTCACGAAAACATACCCCCCCCCCTTCGTTTACGCATTTCTTTCTTGAAAACTAAGGGGGTTGTTATCTAGGATACAGAAATACTAAAATTTCATAAAACGGGACGTTTTAATACAGGGTGTCAAAATACTTGATGAAATTTCAATATATTCAAACTTTATTTTCTCAATTTTTGAAATAGAACCCCTTATATTTTATTACACTATTACAGGCATAAATAAGAGCCTTAAATTCCATTTCTTTTGACCCCGACATGACATGACACTCTGTATTAAACAAAATGAAAGTTTAATCCATATACGTTACCTTTAATATTGTAAATCATGATTTATACATTTTCGATAAAAAATTTGATGTCGACTAGTTTTGTGATTATGAACAACTTTTTCAATTATTTAAAAATTGCAAAAGTATCCCTTTTGAGGGGTAGTATAAATGATCAAAATTTGAATCGACTCGAAAATAAATAAGGAATGTACAAGGTTGTAGGTAAAAAGTGAAACAACCCTGTAGATGGCAGCCAAAATGGTGTACAGTTTACAGATTCTAGATTAAAGCGCGGTGCAAATCGAAACTAATGTCAGAATCTAGTAATTCCAAATCGTATTGGTAACACTTTTGACATCTATCATATTGACATTAAATTGTTAACTTTATTTAAGCTAAATGACACAATAAATCAGAGACGTACTCAATATTGTGGTATGGCGCATTTCAAAACAGAATTAACAACACACACAAAAATGGCAACAATAACAATAGTAATAACCAAATAACAGAATTAATAAAATCAACAGCAACAACAATTTTCACACTTTAAAACACAAAGAATCTGTCATATGACGTTAGTCACTGAGCCAACGAAATCCCTCTACTCACCGCTACTGATTACCTGTCATTTAAAATATAACCAAACTTTGAATGTTTGACAATTACTTCTTTCCACATATTGCCAATTCAGTGAAATAAAATATTAAAGATAACTTAACGAATTGGGTCCCTGCAACAGCCCTAAATCGAAAATCCAGCACACAGATCATCTTAGAATGTCATCTATACTCAGAATCTAGAAATCGTCATCAGTTACCAAATAATCTAAGTGAAGTGTTAAATAATGACAATATAAGTGAACTTAAAATTATCAGATTTATGTTAGAATGTAAATTATATAATTTATTGTAACTCTATCTTTATAGGGCGCTAATAGCCTAGCTGCTGATACGCGATTAACCAGTTAAATTTAAAAAAAATCTGGTGTGATACACGCACACAACTTCCTTTTACAGTGATCTTATAATTAGCCAAAAATTTGATTTGAAATTTTTAAGCATTTGTAAAACATTTTCAAAAATTACAAATTTTACAAAAACGGTACAAAACAGAGTGTTAATTCAAGAGACAATTTTTTTCTAGAATTTTAAGCTGAATTCAAAAATGTGATAATATACCGGGTGTTCTATTTAAAATAGGAGTTAATAAAAAAATAGAAAACAAAACAAAAAAAACCCATTTTAGAAGTATTCAACTGGAAAATCACATCAATTCACATTAAAAATGTAAAGTTTAAAAAACATCGTTAGAGCCGTTTTTGAAAAAATGGAAAAAAACTGAAAAATCACAAGAGTAAACACCTACTTCTGGTTATGCAATTTTCTTCAAAAGCTTGCTGTGGCATCTAGATGATACACAAAACTTATATATGAAGTTTCAACACGATACCTCTTTCCGTTTTTGAGATATTCTGTTCACAGACACACAGACAGACCAATGAAAAAAAAATGTTTTTTTGGGATAAGGGGACTCTAAAACGTGAAGATCTGTTGAAAACTCAATTTCGAATTTTTGGGGTGAATCCAATACTTCCTTTATTGTAAAAGGAAGTAAAAATATAATCACAGCGCCTTTCATGGCCTACCTTGAGGGTCAATCTAAATTCTGTAAGTTGTAATTACATCGACATACATTTTTAAAATAAAGCACTATATTTTGTTTTCAACGCTACATTATTTTTTCTTAAGTTTGCAGCAACCTTTTTACGCAGATTTGAATGTGATTCTAATCAGACTGAATTTATCTTTTAAAAATATTCTAATTATGGCAATACTTTCTAATTAATCGAATCATCTAGTTATCGGCAAAGAAACGACAATTTCATTTTTATTAAATCCCTATTCTGTGCACTCTTATATTGGACATACAGTATATGTAAGTATATGTAATGTTCTATACTATCTAATATTTTTAAAGTTAAAATATAGCTACCACGCTTTAATGAAACTTGCAAAACCTAATCGGCAACCCGTTTCAACAAAAAAGCATTAAAATCTGCCGCCTCCGCCACTGCTAGGGGAACACCCTCTAGCTGCGAGCATCAAGGGTGCCGTGAGCGCGGCACATGTCCCTAATCTAGTTAGTGATAATACGAATATTAAATTTGAAATCTCGAAGATCGCCCCTGCTACTGGGTGAATTTATTACCGCCTCTATTGCTAATCCAACTTTCATATAATTGTCCAAGCTGCACTGAAAACTATCGACCCCGGGATCAGGAGTCGGCTAAGACTCCATTACGAGCTGTTGGCCATGCAGCGAAGACCCAAACGTTAATTATTTGTGCACCCAAGTGGATCTTATTGGGATTAGTCACCCAAGCGCATTCATTCACCAGAGAATACCACCACATAGCCTACGGTCACGAATGAGATGTGTATAAATGGGTCGTAGGTCAAGTCGTGGTAGGCGGCGACTCCCTGGAATCAAGAGTAGTTTTTGGCATTTAATTTGATTCATTTATATGGAATCGGTTTGCGTAACGGTCCAAAATTAAGAGCATTTTTTTGTTTTTAACAAGAGCAATCCAAAAGAAAAATTCATATACTAAATTTCAAATAAGAATGCAGTAGGTGGTGTTCTAAAGTCAAATTGAGCTTTACACTATGAAAATATAATGCCACCGCCTAAAACCTTAAATATGAAATAGCAAAGTTGTGTTGCTGTTTTCAAATGTGTTGAGGTTACAAAGAAGGTGCTCCACTGACTCAAGGGGGTGGATACGATCTAGCTAATGCCATAAGGTTGAAATTATAAGGGCGACAAGAACAAGGTTGATCGCACCAACAGCTCCACACTAATTTGTTCCCGAATAGTGGTGCACACAACATCAAGACAACAACTTATCCGTCGAAGGCTTTCACAACTATGCTATTAATTAGAGGTAAAATACTTGGAAAACAAAGACAATGTACTCAATCACTTTTAAGTACGAATGCTTTAATATATAAAAAATGAGCAATTACCAATTAAGCAAATGTTTAACAAAATTCGTAAACTGCAAGCTACCACAAAATTAGATTTTGATCAAACGTGTACGCAAAAAATATTCAATGTAATAACATAAACCTGATATTTTTTGCCAGCGTGAATATCACTGCAAAAGTAACTGAGTTACTTGAAGTTTAACACTATGCGTGCAACGTGCAAAATTATATGAACAATGGATTACCACATTTTAAAGCAAAATGTTTAATTGACAACTGTATGAAACTGTGCACGGTTGATGAAATGGTGGGACTTACAGCTTTCCATCACAGTGGAAAGTTTTATACTTCACAAATTATTGAGGAGATTAAACCCACAATTCTAATTGAAACTATGGTTGCACGATGGAGTTATGATGCAATATAGCAAAGATAGCTGACTTCATGAGCACAGAGTTAACACACAATATAAACGGCTCGATCAGTCTCCGCCTTGTCATCAACCAAACTTCACACAGTTCCAACTCGAAAATACAGCCCACAAGTACTGGATATTAAACTCTCAATGATGACAACATCGACGACCAAGTCGAATCCATTACCTAACATAAATAGAAAACAATTGAGCTCAAATGTTTTCGATTTAAAAAATAATATCAAAATTTTAAATGGAACATGTTCTAAATATTTATAAAATTGTCTTCATAGCAATATAACATAATATGCGATACTTATCTGGTCGACTGAACGCTTACATCGACAGTAAAGTAAAAAACTGCACGCTGACATGAATTATAGCTTTACTCGAAAAAGTAGGCGATGAAAGCAATCCCAGTTTCTAATTGCACACTATTCTAATAATAGTCAACATGAATACGAGATAATAGCAAAGTAACAATATCGGAAGAAAATGTCAGTTAAAATTTACAGTTTCTCCGTTTGAAGTGACTTCAGCTGTCTGTGACACATTTCCGATATCCGTTTATTAAAATGTTATCCCTTCTTGTAAATGACTAACATAAACATTGGAACATTCCCAGACACTAAAATCTAAAATTTAAACGTCTCTGTGGGGCTATCATCTCCAATTATTTATTTCGAAAATCATTTTCACTTAGTCTTTGGTTATAATTTATTATTATTATTACAAATTATAAATCAATTCTTACAAAAGGTTGTGCTTATCTTATTGCGGGACATCTGTTTCTACAAATTATCCCATTTATAATCAAAATATGGAGACTTTGCTCAATCGCTTCGACAAGAACGCAAAAGCAACTGCTTTCACCGCACACTTTTTAAGTTCTATTTAACATTTTGAATAATATATATTTTTATATCTGCATATTTAACGCCCCCAGAATGCCTGCACCACCTACAGGGCGCATCCCCGAGTGGCGGATTTGGAATGCCTTCCAGACACGGAGAGGAAGTGGGAAATCAGTAACCTCCCGCAGACCAACAGCCCCAAAATGGGCGACTGCTAAATACAGCCTTTCTTCAACCACAAAAATATGAAATGTTTCTGAAGTTAAAGGGGGATAATTCTGTCCCAATGTTGGAAGAAACGGAAGAACCGCAAAAACAGGGGAATGTAAAACTCCATTGTTCTGGAAAACAGTCTATCTAGAGAACGGAACCCCAAAATTAAAATGCCTGGTCCTCCAGGTTAGGAGTCACTGGACCAGCTCAAACACCCACAAAAATGTAATTATTGCTAAAAGTCCCAATATGATGTACCTAGGTATCTTATAAAATCGAAGCGACTGTGTTGTGTATGTTAATATAACAGTAACTGGTTTGCATAGAACCAACAGCTGTCAGCCAATCAAGTTAACCTTTTAATCTACGCCAGGGAAATGTCACTTATCCCACTCATTTTGAGTGAGTTCACAACTTTATTACTGCACTCTTTAACCTCACGCAACCTTTAAAACATTACTGTCGTTGCAAACAGAAGCACAACGTTGCCAAATGAATTTTTGTTGGCTGCTCGTTTATAATTAAGATATTTATAAAAGGTAAAATTGTATCAAACAAACATTAAATTGCCGGAGCTGGTAGCTCAGTGGTAAGCATCGATTCCAGGTCCCGGTGACGTTTTTAAAAATAAAAAATGTGAATACAAGCTTCTACAAAATGTTATCATTCGGAAATGATGTAAAGCCGGGGGTCACATATTACTGCGATGTGTAGCATGTAAAAAATCTCTTACTAAAATTGAAACTCCTTAGTTACGGCAAAATTCTAAGTAAGACTTTGACCATATGACCAAAGCAGTCGGTGTCTAAGGTAGCTGGCCTAGACCTTGTCCATAACAAACAAACAAACATTAAAATACTGCCGTTTTTTAGTCTATGTAGATGTGACAACATTGTAGCTGTCAAGTGCTCTAACCTAAAAGTATTTCGACATGATGGCATGATTATACTTCTGTGATTACACAACTCGGATTCGCCTCGTTATGCAAATTTCACATGAGTATATTAATAGTGCTCTTATCCCACTGGTTTGTTACTGTTTCTTACTATAATGACACAAATTTCTTAATGATTCGGTTATATTAATTTTAGTTTACCTTCTTCATTCTGCAAACGTAGGGTGAATGACAAACGATTCTTCATGGCTATTGACAGGAACAAAACAAGAATAGGGCCCCATTGAATTAGGGTGAAGCTGGAGCCCAATAAAAATAATATTCATATAATTTGAAGTGCTAATCGATAGTACAATACTTATATAAATTTACAGTTACCAATGGTATGATATCAAATCCTATCGCTTACTTATATTTAATTCAGTTATAATTGTGGATAAGGAAACCTAATCCTTTATAAAGAGGTTTTTTACTGTGTTCGTTACTCTATTAACTCTATGTATACACAGTTGCCATTTTATCATTCTTCCCCTGTAAGTTAATTTTCAACTTAATCCTAGATAACATTATTTATGAATAAAAAGAATAGCCGTAATATAAGAGACTTGATCAAAATGTGTTCTAATTAGAGTAATTATTAAAACTTTAATTAAAAATATTTTACACTCAAATGGTCCTTCGCAGCAGCTACATACCACCGATAACTCCCTTTTCACTTCTAGAAACATTTCTTGCAGACACTTTTGGAGATCGCCCTTGGATTAGCTTGCGATGGCTCTTCTATTTTTCAATCATGTCGCTCGTTTCTTCATTCGCTTATTGAAAATGTTAAACTAAGCGAGTATCGGGGGTATTTTTTGATCAAACCTCGTACCTTTCAGTGCCTTCTCGAGCAAGTGAGGACTGCGTGAAATGCCTGGGCAGCTCATAAAGAAGCGAGGAGTGGCCGAAACGGAATAATATTTCAGTAATAATAATAATAATAATAATTGTAAACGTATTATTGGTCTCTATTACAGTACGTGGCCATTTATGCTGCATTTGCATGTTCAGTTAAATACGTGAGTGCATGACGAACTTTCTTGAATTCTCAGGAGGTATTAACGAAGACATATTTCCAGTAATATTAAAAATGGAAAATTAGTTTAAAATTCACTTGAAGCAAATTAAACAGAAAAAAATACTGAACTATCCGTAAGCTTAATAATATGCAGACACTGATTTCGTTGGGTCATTTAACGTCAAACCACTAAAAAAGACAAAAAATCAACCTAATCATTTTTAATTTAAACGAAATTTACAGCTAATCGACATGGATGTAATTATAGATTTTTTATCTTTTTTTGAGGAATTGATTTTTAAAATTTCAAAAAAACTCAAATTTTTCACCGGCATAATGATTTTCATTGCTTTAAATAACTTCTCTTCTAGTGGTTTTGCAGACATGTACTTTGGGTCATTGTTTACGTCTTTTTATGTGCTTTAATCTGATATACAACTTGGTACAATTTAAACAAATGCAAACAAATTTTACTCAATTTTTAAAAAAAATTAAGAATCTTTTGAAAGTTTTGAAAAAATCATGTTATATTCGACCATTTATTAGCTACATTCCATGAAAATTTTAATGTGGGATTACTACTATACGATTATAACTTATAAGTTATGGTGAGCAAGTTAGGCCTGTGAGTATTTTGACACTGATTTGATTAGTGTAATTTTATAAATACATTTGTTTTTTTATTTCATGACCAAATACGAACCATAAATTTAAACCAACTCCTAGGCTATTCCAATTATTCTTTTAATATTTCTACTAGCCTAGGCTACAAATACTTTTGCAAAGGTCAAAAAAACATTAATTTTTCAACTTGGAAAATTCCAAAACCAATGTGATTGAAACATTTAATACTTGATAATATTAATATTGTTTAACATACTAAGTTTAATTTAGCAGAATTCGTTTTTAATATCGAAACATAATTATTCCATATACCTGTAGTTAAGGTTTATTGCTCATAAATTGTGATCCAACTTTAAAATCTTGAGGGAATAGGTATGTATATGGTTGAATATTTTTTTTATTTTAAGAACACTTAAGTATCTATTTTTTGCATCTATTTAAAATGTGCCAAGTTATACCAAATTGAAGTGCATAAAAAGACATAAAAAATGAATTCAAATAGGTTTACGTTCGTAGAACCACTACAAGAAAGGCTATAAAGCATTGAAAATTGTAACGCAGGCGAAAAATGGGGCTTTTCGGAATTTCAAAAATTGACTTCTCAAAAACCATTACAGCAAAATCTAAAAAAATATTTTTGTATTTAGATTCATGGAAAGAAAAACTCCTACTAATTTCATTGAAATCAAAAATCGTTAGGTTGAATCACAGGTTGGTTTGACGTTAGTTCTTTCCTTTTACGCTTATTTTTGATTTATGACATGCAATATTGACCTATAACTGTTTACATTTATTTAAAATTGTAGGACTTAATAGTGCGAAATGTGAAATTTAATCCCTATACGTTTAAATACTGTATTCATGAAATGTATGAACATATTTTAAAATGTATTTATTTTGTTTTATACGTTTGTGTATTACATTAAAACAAACAAAAAACGAAGAACTCTTACGAGACGCCGGATATAACAAGATTTTTTAATTCCCTTCAGTGTTTATCTCAGGGATATACATTTTGATAATGCGATCATTAAAAATCCCATTTGCTGTAAGCATTCTGGACCATGCTGTATAATACTGAGTGATTTCATCATTTAAATTAATTTAGTGTAATCAATAAAGAGATATGCATACAACGAGTCCATAAAGTCTTGCACAAATTAATTTAAAATTTAGATATTTTTAGTATTTTTAGTTGTGCATTTTTTAAGTAAAAAGTTAGTATACAGGGTGTCCCAGGTAAGAGATATGATGTTATGTATCATTTTCGAATTCTATGTTGAAAACTGAACACTTTTTGTATAACCAACTATATCTCTAAATTCAACGGTTTTCGAAATATTGACGTTTGAAAACATTGATATTGTTTTTCTGACTTCCGGTCAAAAAATTCACATTTCTGGTTGAATCGAAAAATAGCATCAAGTGATAGCTCATAGAAAACTGAGATACGAAAGTGCAAGCCGTTTCGCTTTAATTGAAACCGTTTTGTTTTTACAGCTGCGTAAATGTTCCAAATCTTCAATGTTCAAACGTCAATATTTCGAAAACCGCTGAATTTAGAGATATAGTTGGTTATATAAAAAGTGTTCAGTCACAGCATTTCCTTATGCTGTGGTTCAGTTTTCAACGTAGAATTCGAAAATGGTACAATATAGAGGGTGTTCCATTAAAAAAAACCTACATGACGTCATATATCTTACCTGGGACACCATGTATACTAACTTTTTACTTTAAAAAATGCGCAACTAAAAATACTAATTGACATATTCGAACGTTTTTCCGGTAATGAAATATCTGAATTTTAAATGAATTTGTGCAAGACTTTATGGACTCATTGTATTTGCTTAAGAATTTGCAACAGTACTATTTCCAAGTACCGGCCGAAAATAGGGTTATGCCAAGTGCTAGTTTCTAGTCTGCGTGCTGTATCAAAAATTAAGAAAAACAAATGCAACCCTTAGCATAAATAGGAAACAATGCTGTACAGTTTCAATTTGCTATAATTTTTTAAAAAGTACACTAATAAAAATATTGTTTAACAGACACCAATTTGTGGAAATGTGGAAATACATATATACACCAACCTGGCATATATATATATTTTTTTAATTGTTTTCATTCGTTTTAGTTTTCGCCGTATTCTCAATATATTTTCCATATTTTAATAGAAATCCAAACCTGAGAGACACCCGCAGGCAATACAAACATTGTAGACCACGAAAAATAAACAAATTGTGGAAATAATTGAGCAAACAGACTAAACACACTGTTAACATCGATACCTTGGTTTGAAAGCCGAAACCACCCCTATTACGACCACCTTTACATCGTTGTTTCGCTTTATTATATGTTGAAGATGTAGCAACAATTATACACGATTTGTTAAAAATGAGTCATTACATTACGCATTGGCACACTCCTCATTCCCAAGTTGACGCCCTCTTTTTTTTATTTGTGCCTGTAATACAAACCAAAACGGGTCTTGCTACCAAAAGACAAAAGCCTAACGGCCTAGCAGGGTATTTGGCATGAGCGCAGAAAAGTCCGGTATTCTAATGCGTGGCTTAGCAGATATCGCTGGTTAACGCCCAGGAGTTACCTACCTGTGAAATTATTGTTGTTTCTCCCGCGCCTAAAGTTGGTGTGTTTATATATCGCCGTAAAGCACTTCATTCATCACATACAGAAGCACTGTTATCTAACAATCCTTCTTATCACTAGCGTTATCCAAACAAACATTGTGATTACGACAAATACGCGAAATAAAACAGGTTAGCCGTGACCATAAACAAATCACCTTCTCCACGGAGAACGTGATACCAACTGAAGAAAGAGGAAATCGGGATCGGGATTACGAACTGTGCAGGTATTTTAAATGCCGCACGCGCATGCGTATTATTTATTTTACCTGTCAGGTAAACGATCATAGTCTAGGGAATTTTCCCAATAGTTATATTTGTTCAGAGCAGAGTTACCACTTGATAAAATTTGTTAAAATAATTATACATACAAAAATATTTTATTAATTATGCGTGTTAACAAATACAGTACTTAATACCAAATAAAACGCTAAGATATACGGAATTATTTATTTCAAGTAATTAAAATACATTTCAAATCTTAGGGATTTTTGTTGAATACTGTTTGACTAACTGGATAAAATCGCAGTAATCTGACAGTTCACAGAATCAACAGCTGTGAATCGGTAGTTAATTTGTCAAAATGAAACGGAACCAAATTATTGTCAGCATATTTCTCTTCTTATCGGCTTTATCTGCGGAAGTTTGCTGCGCAGATAGCCTCATAGACGAAGAACCAGAAACGCAAGGTCGCTACACGATCGAAGGTAAGGTGTTCCCTCCGGATCCACCGTTCACACCAGCCAACTGGCAGGCCAATACCAGGCTGCACGTCAACGGGGGCGAATTTTTGGGCTTTGTCAAGGAAGATGGAGCGTTTGTCGTACATAACATTCCTTCGGGATCGTACATTCTCGAAGTCCTGCATCCGGAATTCACATACGAACCAGTGCGTGTGGAGATAAATTCGAAAGGCAAGTTCCGAGCAAGGAAAGTTAACCACATTCAAACTAGTGTGGTTATTCAAGTGCCGTACCCACTGAAATTGAAGCCGTTGGGGAAAACGAGGTATTTCCAAGTGCGGGAGCAGTGGAGAATGACAGACTTCCTGTTCAATCCAATGGTGCTGATGATGGTGTTGCCGCTGGTTTTGATTATGATTTTGCCGAAAATGTTGAATGACCCAGAAACCAAGAAGGAAATGGAGCAAATTGGTAGTTTGACAAAGTTTGAAATGCCCGAAGTGTCAGACTTTGTTACGAATTTCTTGGCTGGGACATCACAGACTCAGCAACAGCCCAAAAATAGTGTAAAAAGTAGTAAAAAGAGACAGCAGAGGATCTAGTTTCAATTGTTTAGGCTGTGTAGTTTTGTAGCGTAAGGCTGAATTATAAATTATTTAAGTAAGAAGCAATATTAAAATTTGTTAAAGGGTGTAACTAATAGTATTACAAGTAACTTACGTTTTTCAAATATTGACATTATTCTGAATGGTAATTTGTAATTTAGCCTTTTTCTGCGGTGATTGTAAAAAATAATTGCTAGAAATTATTTGTACTGGCATTTACAAAATTATATTGCACTTGCACAGTTTCTTAGTAATTTGAAACTTGAATTTTTGAGTTTTATTTTAGTTGCCATAATAACATAAAGAATTACAGCAACATTGAGTGATAGTTTAGGTTGCATTCTATAACTAGTTCCATATTTTTAAATGTTACTTTTTAATGTTGTTATGGTTTTAGAAGGACATTAGACAAGGATTTCCTCATATATCGTACACTTTGTTCACAACAAAAATGAACCTTTGTTAATATTTACAGCTGTAAATATATTTAATGTAATTTTTGTTATAGAATATAATTACCGATAAAAATATTTTAGTGTTTTGGGTTTCATTCAATAAACCTTTTTAATTCGAAGTGCCAAGGGAAGACAAAAAACTCGAGTTATCGAAAGTTTGAATGACCACATTTTCAATTTTTTCCATATTTCTCCCATAAATTTGGAATACATATGTATTTGTTATGTAGAACAACAGACGGTACATATTTATATGTATTATTTATAAATCTTAAAAAATACATAGTAAGTACTCTCATACAACTTGCGAAATGTATAAGAATAGTACATAGCTACATACAGTACATATCCATACATAAGTATTTTCACTAATACTTAATGTTTTTCGTTTTCATGGCTCCATAACTTACGTAAGATGTGACCCACTACAACAGTAACGACACACCAAAGCATAGTTGATCAAATATTTAAAGTAAAAAACCTAAATGAGTAAATTCTTGCAAGGCCATTGTAAGGCCTTATCGAGAATCCCAAACTATAAACCTGTGTAGACAAACCAATTTATCCACGTTCAACAAGAGGTGGTTAGATTTTGGGTTTTACAAGCTTGCAAATCCTTTGAAATACAAAGAAGCATAAATAACATAACATAAATACCTCTTAAAAATGTTATTTACTACTTACAACACTTCGTAACATAATAATTGTTAGTGTTAATTTGAACATGTGCTGCTAAAATCGAGTAATGGAGGGAAATCCCGCTCTAGGGGTTTATAAAATGCTTCGAGGTATCGAAAATTTCGTTTTATTGAAATTCGAATTATCGAGAGACTTGTATATCGTCAGCCTAATTTTAAAACCTCTTAAGTCAAAATTTTACGAAATTGAGATTTTACTTTATCCTGCGTTAGGATTACTTGTACTATATTGCTGCAAAACCTTGTAACTCTCCTGCGCACCTAACGCCATCTATCATCACATATTAAAAACTCGGATGTCTGCTATACAATAAGTTAATATTAAAACCTCGTATGTCATCATAGTATAATGGCGGACGCCGGTTTCTCGTGTAGGTCGTCAAATATTTTGCGATTAAGGTAAGTAATTACAGTTGTTCAACTAAAAGTTATACCGGGTGCTGACTTGCGCGACGCACCATAGGAATTTGCATAGTAAATTCTTTATGTTCAATTATTGGCTCCCCTAATTATTTTAGAGTTAAAGTGTACATACATTTTTTGTAGAGAAAAGAATACTGCATCCATTCATACTGTTGCTAACAATTTTTCATTTTACGGAACCCAAGGAATGCAAAAAACAAACTAGCATTTTCACAAAAAACAGTGATGCCATGGAATTATTGAAACAAGCCAATGCCAACGCAAATGCGTGCGGCGCGACAAAATGTGCTATTTGTTTGTTTGTCATTGATGTTTGACGTTTATAATAATTCATTATTAATTATGTTCTCCTTAATGTCTCTAAGGTACCTAGACCTTGTCCATAACAAAAACGGTTTTACGAGTATGGTGGACGTTCGTTAAGTAAGCTCCTTGTTTATTGTAAAATATCCGTATCGGCAAATTCCAAACAGTACAATCATTAATAGACTGATTCATTTTAAGTTTAAGACTACAGGTACGTTATTAAATAATTTTTCGGTGCAATAATGAGGTTCAGAACTTACACCAAAACGAGAAAAACGACGATACGTTTAATCTTTTGACGGCAGTGACTGGATAATCGCCCCGCACGCACTTGCGTTGGCATTGGCTTGTTTCAATAATTCCATGGCATCACTGATTTTTGTAAAAATGCTAGTTTGATTTTTTGCATTCCTTCGGTTCTGGAAAACGAAAAATTGTTAGCAACAGTATGAATGGACACAGTATTTTTTTCTCTACAAAAAATGTATTTACACTTTAGCTTTAAAATAATTAGGGGAGCAAATAATTGAATATAAAGAATTTACTATGCAAATTCCTATGGTGCGTCGCACAAGTCAGCACCCGGTATATTGTTATGATAATAAAGTAGTAAGGTTTTTGGTACGATAATTATTTATCAGGTTTTCAAAGATTTTTCAATGTTATGACCCTTATTTTAGCGCTTTGGAGTTACGAGTTTTTAAAATTAAAACAAAAGTTGTAAACACAATAAACTACTAGACTTACGAGTATTAAAGTCAACATTCATAATAAATTATTATTAATTGTTTGAGATAAAAAAAGTTTTTTTTTCGCTAAAATGCATGTTGCTGTGTGTTTTTTAGATTCCTTTATTTATGAGTAATAGTTAGCAAATAACCATAAAATCTATTTTGTTTAATTGGCGGAGGTGGGGGAAATATGTTGGGATTTTTTTGAGATGTGTGGTTAAGAGATTCAATTTACCTACTCTAATTACTTACTCCTTATTGCGTTCTGAGTAAAACGTAATGTAAGGATTTTTTTTTTATTGCACTAGCAGGAGTATTTTTATTTTGCAGGACAATATCCTCCAGAACTCAAAAAATAATGGAAATTTCAAAAATATCAATATTGACAATATGACAATTCCGATAAACAATACAGAGCCAACTGAAAAATCCAATATTCCGAACTGTGTAAACCATGCTAATGAGATCATGTTGAATGTTCAAGAGGACAATCCTAATACATTTGGTTCTGATGATGACATAATTCAGTATGCTATAAACCTAGAAAATACACTTCAACACAAATATCTTCAAGAACACACTGAAACATCCAAATCTTTAAATGATAGCAATTTAAGGCAACCTCTAAGTAGCAAAGTTGGGTTAGCAGAAGACTATACAACTGACGAAATAAGTTGCAATCCCTCGGCTAATGACGATGCATATACAGCTGAACTTACTGTTTTTAATAAAGATTACTTTAGTCTCGACAAAAACGTCGATTTTACAGAAATCCCTAATAATCCAGGAAATCGGTGTCAGGAAAGGGTGTTTTGAAGAAAAAATCCCGGGCTTAGGTTTAATGACTGATCTTTATGTTTGCAGATGTGCTGAATTCGAATTTCAACTTTGCCGCGCGTCATCGTGGTTACCTTTAGCCGAAATTTGACAATTTATTTATATTTCATGGTTTTTTTCTTGTTGATTTAATATAAATCGTACTAAATTTTATTAAATATTGTTCGGAGTAGTACTTTATGTTTTCACGTGTGCTGAATGCAAATATAACCCTCCCGACCCTCTACGATTACGGGAAATGCCTAAATTTTACAATTTAATTTAATTTTATACGTTTTTTCTAGTTTTTTCGCTATATAAATCGTACTAAGTGTTATTAAATATAATTCTGAGTGGTATTTTATGTTTACAGGTGCGCTAAAACCGAATATTATCCCCATGACCCCCTACAGGTGACCTAAGTAGCCGAAAACTTGAAAAACACCAAATTTTCGAATTTTTCTGCTTTTTTTTTCCTACAAAAAGTCGATTTTTGAGCTGTTTTCACCTATTCCATAAGTTCTTTGGTGTGCTGCATTTGATTCCCATGAGCCCCTACAATCACTGTATAGTAGTTATTACTCGTAGAAAGTTAAAAATAAGAAACCAGTGCTGCCACAACTCTCGGTAGTTTTGGTATGTGAAGCAGGAAATTATTGAGAAAATTAACAAAACTCAATATATAAAAACAGATTGTATTTCCCAAATGTGTTTGAATGTCTTCATATATTTACAGAATTTGATTATTAAATTTTTACAGAACGTAGATATAGCCGGTAACTGTCATACTCCTTCTTCACGCCATCAGTGGGTGCGATTCCACTTCTTCGTTTTATAATCAGGGGAAGATGAAATGTTTAAAAACCTTGCGAAAGGATCCTAAGCTCCTGAAAACGTTGGAAGTTTTCTATGATCCCGATGCCAACAAGAAGGCACTGATTGATGTGGGTGAAAACTTTATCATATCTTTATATGGATCCTCCCCCTACAGCACCACATTGGATAGATTGAGATACAGACAGTATGCTACAGCAGCTTACAAAAGTAACTGTAACATGGCAAAGCTCCCTCCAACGAGTGCTGCAGCACAGCATCATATATATCGTACGTTTCACCAAGTGCAAGTGTGGCTGGGAAATCCATGTGAACCCATCCAATTGGGATGGAAGAAAGTAAAGAATGGACTACTCTCAATTTTGACGGATCTCCCACCAGCACCGTCAGAGCTACTGGCCAAAATTTCGTGTGGGTGCAAAAAAAATTGGTCACGGAATTGCGGCTGCAGCCGTGTAGGACTGTTGTGCACCAGCATCTGCAGATTCTGTGAAGAAAGATGCAACAATGCAGATCGTGTTGATTTGCTCGAAGAGGCAGAGCAGGAGGGGCAGGAGACTGACGACGTTGTGATTGCTCCTGAAACCGAGAACAATGAAGGTAAGAAAACATGGAAGTATGAAGTTAATAAACTTATGTGATTAGTTCTTCTTAGTGTTCCCTCTTTTTGTAATCATTTCACCTTTCTATCATTTCTGTTCTAGACGATGATGAACTGCTTGCTTTCCCATCCACGAAACTTTCTGTTATAAGTGACTCAAATCACAAATGCTCACCAGAACCAGGACCCTCTACCCAGGCCCAGAAGCTCCAAGAGAGGCCTACTAAACCCAGATATTCTTCTACACACCCGGTACGTATTCCTTCACTATTTACCACATGATTTATATTAG
The DNA here is from genome assembly GCA_940337035.1 of Agriotes lineatus. Lineage (NCBI taxonomy): Eukaryota > Metazoa > Arthropoda > Insecta > Coleoptera > Elateridae > Agriotes > Agriotes lineatus. Next base: position 48,069 of record CALNHX010001975.1, on the reverse strand, counting down.
TTTTAATCGGTGTTCCCTCTTCTTTGCAATCATTTCACCTCTCCATCATTCCTATTCCAGATGATGATGAACCGCTCACCATTCCATCCATGAATGAATACTCACCAGAACCAGGACCCTCGACTCAGGCCCACCAGCTCCAAGATACAGCCACAGCCTCACGCTCTACCAAACGCAGATGTTCTGATACATAGTCTCACGGTATGCGTTCCTGCACTGTTCTAGCAAATGATTTAAATTAGTTTTTATCAGTGTTTCCTCTTTTTTGCAATAATTTCACCTCTCCATTGTTCCTTTTCTAGACGATGATGCCACTGATTGGCGATTGGTCCGCCATCTCAACTACGACAGTTACCGGCTATATTTACGTTCTGTAAAAATTCAATAATCAAATTCTGTAAATATATGAAGACATTCAAACACATTTGGGAAATACAATCTGTTTTTATATATTGAGTTTAGTTAATTTTCCCAATAATTTCCTGCTTCACATACCAAAACTACCGAGAGTTGTGGCAGCACTGGTTTCTTATTTTTAATTTTCTACGAGTAGTAACTACTATACAGTGATCGTAGGGGCTCATGGAAATCAAATTCAGCACACCAAAGAACCTATGGAATAGGTGAAAACAGCTCAAAAATAGACCTATTTGTAGAAAAAAAAAGCAGAAAAATTCGGTGTCTTTTGAGGTTTTTTTAAGTTTTCGGCTACTTAGGTCACCTGTAGGGGGTCATGGGGATGATATTCCGATTTAGCGCACCCGAAAACATAAAATACCACCCAGAATTATATTTCATAAAACTTAGTAGTATTTATATAGCGAAAAAACCTTGAAAAAAACTTTTAAAATTAAATTAAATTGTCAAATTTAGGCATTTCCCGTAATCGTAGAGGGTTATATTTGCATTCAGCACACGATAAGACATAAAGTACTACCCCGAACAATATTTAATAAAATTTAGTACGATTTATATTAAATAAACAAGAAAAAACCATGAAATTTAAATAAATTGTCAAATTTCGGCTAAAGGCGACCACGATAGCGCGTGGAAAAGTTGAAATTGGGATTCAGCACACCTGAAAACATAAAGATCAGTCATAAAACCTAAGCCCGGGATTTTGTCTCGCCTAAACTACCAATTTCCTGGATTATAATGATACGCCAACAGTAGATGACAATGAAGAAATATCTGATCCAAACTGGATAGAAGAGCAAGAAGATAAACGTGACAGTGAAAGCGATTCCGATAATATGACGGAAGACGGGAATGATGTTGCAGTTTCTACAAATAATGAAATTGAGGATGACCGCAATTTGGGAAGTGACATTCACACTGAGCACAAGAAGTTTAAAAAAGGACCAGAAAAAAAAGAAGACACGTGGACAAGGAAGAATGGGACATTTTTAAACAAAAAATAAAAAGATGTAAAGGGGAAGAATACAAAGGACTAACCAAGGAAAACGGAAAATGGACTTTTAATAAAAACAGGAGTGCAAGACAACTGAAACCACCTTGTTTTTGTGCTCAGAGTAAAAAAAAATCAAAGTTAAATTGTAACCTAGTAACAGAAAAAGACAGGCAAATAATATTCAAAAATTTTTGGTCAAAGTCATGGGCAGAAAAAAAAGAGTATATAAGGAGTGTAGTAGATTTAGAGCCAGTGAAACAACGAAAAACAGATTCTAATATTATCGGTCGGAAGCATTCTTTATATTTTTTTCTAAAGACGCCTGGAGGTACAAGAGTGAGGGTTTGTAAGAAACAATTTTTAAATATGCTTTGCATAGGGGAATGGTCGGTTCTAAGCTGGACTAAAGGCAATCGGAATAATATTGAAAGTGATGATGAAATGGAAGAACCAACTGATGTAAAGGGTGTTTTTTTAGAGTGGGTGAACTTTAAATTGAAATAAAACACAGAAAAATGTTTTTAATATCCATGAAATTGGCTTTACTTGAAAGATAATTTTATGGCATTTATGTTTGAATATGATTTCGGGCATGTGACCGTCGCGGCTGGCGTGTACCTACATGACGTAATCTGGAGGTCCAATTTTCACACACTCTTCGCAGTAAATCAGGCTGTATATCGGCAATAACGCGTCGAATGTTGGCTTCCAAGTGCTCAATTGTTTCCGGTTTATCGACGTAGACATGTGACTTTACATATCCTCAAAGAAAATAATCTAACGGCGTCAAATTGCACGAAAGAGGTGGCCAGTTAACAGATCCATTTTGTGGATCTGTTAATTGGCCACCTCTTTCGTGCAATTTGACGCCATTAGATTATTTTCTTTGAGGATATGTAAAGTGGGGTATATGGGGCTTTTATCCAGGAGTAGCACCTCTATACTTAGAATTGCCAGACCCATTGGGTCATTTTGAGATATTGGTCTCCGAATGGGCCCTCACTCTCATTTATGGCTCCTAAAAGCTTATGGGACCAAATATAATGTACACCAAATTAAACCATACATGCCTAGCGCTGTTCACCAAAAAATTTAATGAACATCAAAAAATCTTAATGGAACCCAAATTATTATACTTCGGAAAATGAGAACAACGCCACTAAAATAGCTAGGTTGCGTATTGTTTTACCATTGCTTACATTTTAAATTCCATATGTCTACCAATTTTACTAAATGTTCACCAAATTTAGAACGCTCAAGTTACGCGCCCGTGCTATCCATTTATATTTAGTCTTTTTCGAAAAAACTACTTGTGCGTTAAATAATTATTCTGTTACTCCAAAATGAAATAAGCTCGAGCATCTCTCCTTGTCGCTTCAAGACAAACTTCTTGCAGGCTTCAGCTTGCAGCCGCACACTGTGTTTGGTAGCTTTAACAGTGAGTGTAACCAGTGTATTGCCGTATGAAAAAACTTAATAAGTTTAATTTTCAATTTTGTTTTGTGAAATTTGTGTTAGATTTTGATATATATACTAGCGGACCCGACAGACGTTGTCCTGTCCGCTGCCTGCTATCAGTGGGTTCAGCAAACGTTTCTTCGATATTCGAATTTTCGATTTTTTTTAATTTTAAAAAATATTGGGGGGTGGTGAAATTTTGGGGTTATATGTTTTGATGCGAGAAATCTTAAAAAAATTAAAAAAGAAATTTCGTCAATTTTTTTTAAATTGTCTAGAACCCGATTGCAGCGCCACGTACCGGGTCCAATTGTAAATCTAAACCATCCAGGGACCCACTTAAACAGAAAAAAATTCATCAAAATCGGTCCAGCCGGTTAGGAAGAGTTCAGTTACATACAGACGTACAGAAGAATTATATATATATAAAGATATTGATTTATTTCCAAGAATTCTTCAGACTTATTTCTATGTCTCCATTAATAAGCAAGTCCTAATAAAACACGATAGATTTTTCTTATAAGTGAAATTTAGGCCAACAAGAAATATAAATCTGGGTATACTTTTGAAATTGAATGTGGTATAAAATATAGTAAACATTGTGTATTTTTGCCAAAGAAATAGTGTTTTTTAAATGCTAAATAATATAAGACGCTGACGAAAATTAAATATCTGGGTATCATGTTAGAATTAAATGCGGAATAAAATTTGGTGAACATTTAGCATTTTTAGCCAACGATAGTTATTTTTAGGAGCAAATAATATAAGAGACTAGCATGATGTCAATTTTTGGTTGTCGCTCTAAGATTATGTATTTTCTTAATTTTGGTGAGCATTTAGTATTTTTGGGAAACGAAAGTATTTTTTTGTACGAAAAGGTTGGGTAAATTTGGTAGACTGTTAAATACCACCCAAAGCTTATAACCACAAGCGGCCACATCCCGATAAACTGTGTTGGCACACAGGCCAAACTAAATGAGAGGCTATGAGTGGCAACCTTCAATTGATGAATTTAATGGCACCCATAGTAACAGAAAATCTCTATCTTCTCAACAGCTACGGGTGGACGAATAAGTGGAGAAAAGGGCACTCTTTTGCCCTGAGGTCGAGACTGGCCTCGAAGGCGGAAGACCTATAATACATATAGACAACGGCATAAGAATGTGGAAAGCCACGGGATGACTACCACATTAAAGATCCTTATGGATATCCCAAGAAAAATCATAATGGAAAGTAAGACTAGGAAAGGAAGAAATACTGATCATGGTCCTCGGAAACCAAGATCCGGCAGGGGAGGAGAACAAGCGGATTGCGGGGCCTCCCAGGTCGTCATCCTGCGAAATCCCTGCAAGGTAAGTAGTAATAAACACCTAAAAGCTACATCATTAAAGATCTGCACATGGAATGTTCGAAGCATGTTTGAAGCAGGAAAAATATACAACACCATCAAAGAGATGAGAAGACTTCAAATCGATATCATGGGCATTAGTGAAATGCGATGGCCAGGAACTGGAGAACTCGAGATAGATCAGCATAAGATTTATTACATTGGAAATAATGACAGACAACATCATAATGAAGTTGGGATTATAGTAAATCAAAAAATAAAACCCACGATACTTGGATGTATCACACAGACAGATAGAGTAATAATGCTTAAGTTAAAAGGAAAGCATTTTAACATCAATCTGATACAGGTATACGCCTCAACCAGTGACAAAAGCGAAGATGAAGTGAAAGCCTTTTATGAGCAAATAAAAAATGTACTTAAGAACACCAAAAAATATGAGACGAACATCATTATGGGGGACTTCAATGCGAAGGTCCGATCACAACCCAGTGGTAGGTCAAGTACGAATAAAACAAAAAAAAATTCAAATTAAAAAAGAATACAAGATACATGACCTTGAGAAACTCAACGATGTGCAAATACAAGAAAAAATGAGGCAGGCGTTAAAAATAGAAAAAATAGAAACAAGTAACAGACATCATACAGAAGCATCTACAGACATCAAAATAGAAACAACCTGGAATATTATTAAAGAAACAATCAAGGAAGTATGCGACAATTATCTCAAACAAGATACACCACGTAAAAAGAAAAAAGGATGGATGACTGACGAAATACTGGACATGATGGAGAAGAGACGTAGAGTAAAAAATATCAATCAGACATCTTACATGAAGATCCATAAAGAGATTTGAAAAAATATTAGAATAGCGAAAGAGGAATGGATGAACGCGAAATGCAAAGAGATGGAAGACTTCAATCAAAAACACGATATGTTTAACATGTATAAGAAGATAGGAGAAGCCGCCGGCAGAGTTAAAAAACGCAATAGTGGTACTATAACAGACGAACAGGGACATCTTGTTTCTGAAATGGAAGAAAAACTAAAAATATGGCAGAAATACGTTGAACGATTATTTAACGACGATCAACGTCCAGACCGACCAGAAATCGAGGCAGAAACAGGACCAGAAATTACTATCTCTGAAGTGGAACATGCCATAAAACTTGCTAAAAATGGAAATTTTAAAGATTATGAATAATGAGGCCATGACGGCGATGACAGCACTCTTTAACGCAATATATAACACTGGAATAATACCAAAAGACTGGCTGATATCAACCTTCGTTAGTATACCGAAGAAAGTAAATACTAAATTGTGTAAAGATTTTCGTACCATTAGCCTTATGTCGCATGTGCTCAAAATATTCCTTAAAATCATTCATAGTCGAATATAATATATCGAAAATGTGAGGAAAACATCAGTGAAACACAATTTGGTTTCCGGAATGGTCTGGGTACCCGTGAAGCATTATTTGCAATTCATGTTTTAGTTCAGCGATGCAGGGATGTCAACTGCGAAGTATATATGTGCTTTTTAGATTACGCTAAGGCCTTCGACAGATGTCAACACAAGGAAATGGTACAAACCTTGAAAGAGACTGGCATAGATGACAAAGACATCAGAATCATCACCAATCTATATTGGGGCCAAATGGCAACAGTTAGGGTGGAAGACCGACAAACAGAGCAGACTGAAATTAAAAGAGACGTACACCCAAGGATGCGTGATTTCCCCACTACTATTCAACCTATATTCAGAACATATATTCAGAAGAGCTCTCGAGAAAGTAAAAACCGGGATTAAAGTCAATGGAGAAGTCATCACCAACATCCATTACTCCGACGATACGGTCTTGATATCAGATAGCATACAAGGATTACAAGAATTACTTGACAGAGTTGTAAAGGCAAGCGAAGAATATGGACTAAATTTGAATACAAAAAAGACTAAATATACGATAATAAGCAAATCTGCAATCCAACAAGGAGTACTGCTTGCTAGCAATCAACCCATAGAAAGAGTATCTCACTTCACCTATTTAGGCTGCACAATCAATGATGACTGGGACCACTCTAGAGAAATTAAAAACAGAATAGAAAAAGCCAGAACAACCTTCATACAAATGAAAACACTGCTCTGCTCGCGGGATCTTAGCATAACGCTCAAAAAGAGAATTACATCTTGCTACGTATTCTCCACTTTGTTATACGGTGTGGAGGCATGGACCTTGTCTCAAGTCATGGAGAAGAGATTACAAGCCTTCGAAATGTGGGTGTACCGTAGAATCCTCAAAATCTCATGGACAGAACATATTACTAACGAAGAGGTTCTCGACAGAATGCGTTGCAGACCTCAAACTCTGTTCTCCGTTAAATGCAGGAAACTAGAATACCTTGGCCATATCATGAGAAATAACAACAAATATCGGCTACTACAAAATATTATCCAGGGCAAAGTTGAAGGACGAAGAGGACCTGGTAGACGCAGAATTTCCTGGCTCGCCAACTTAAGAAAATGGTTCGGAGTTACATCCGCAGAACTTTTCCGTAGTGCAGTCAATAAAATACGTATTTCCATTATGATAGCTAACGCCCGAAACAGATAAAGTACTAGAAGAAGAAGAAAGTCGCATGTCTACGTCGATAAACAATTGAGCACTTGGAAGCCAACATTCGACGCGTTATTGCCGATATACAGCCTGATTTACTGCGAAGAGTGTGTGAAAATTGGACCTCCAGATTACGTCATGTACACGCCAGCCACAACGGTCACATGCCCGAAATCATATTCAAACATAAATGCCATAAAATTATCTTTCAAGTAAAGCCAATTTCATGGAAATTAAAAACATTTTTCTGTGTTTTATTTCAATTTAGAGTTCTCCCACTCTAAAAAAAAAACACCCTTTACAAAATAATGAGGCAGAAAGGAACGATAGTATTGGAAAACAACCTACATACGAAAAAGACAGAAAAAGAAGATCTATAAAAAGAAACCATACCAAGGAAAGGGAAAGCGAATTTTTAAAACAGTTTTTAAGTTGCCTTCCAAATTGAGAGTCGCACTACTGTCGGTCCACATCCAATAAGAAATATTTGGAACCAATTTGGAAGTCAAAAAATCAGTTGTACCATTTTTACAAGGACGAATGTATTAAAAGGAAAATAGCTGCATTATCTATTGTTTCATTTAGCCATAAATTCTCTGACATGAACTATAGCCTATTCCGACCAAAAAAAGACCAATGTGATGTCTGCCTTGGTTTTAAAACTAAAAACATTGGGGAATTAGTTTATAATGTACATCTGAAGAAGAAGACCTCTGCCAGAGATGAAAAAGCCCGAGATAAAAATGACAAGAAATGGGTTTTTACAATGGACCTGCAAAGTGTACTAATGGCTCCATTAACTAATGCCTCAGCAATGTGCTATAAAAGCAAGCTAGTGGTACACAACTTCACCATTTTTAATTTAAGGAACTCAGATGGCCACTGTTTTTTATGGCATGAAGGACAAGGTGCATTAACAGCGAATGAGTTTGCTTCCATTTTGCACTCTTTTATTTTTGATTTAAATACTGAAGAGGGGGATGAAGTGGTACTGTACAGTGATGGCTGTACCTACCAAAACCTTAACAATACAATTAGCAACATGCTCCTTTTGTGCAGTATGATGAAAAAAGTTACGATTATTCAGAAATATTTAGAAAAGGGACATACCCAGATGGAGTGTGACTCCATGCATTCTGTTATTGAAAGAAAACTTCGTAACACTGAGATATACACTCCAGCTGGGTGTGTTTCCGTTTGTAAATCTGCTAGGCAAAAGCCTAGACCATACATTGTAAGTTACCTTAATTTTGATTTTTTTTAAAATATTCTTGCCTGCCCTTTTACAATTTTATACGGCCGGGATTTAAAAAAGGCGACCGGCAGGTTACAGATGTTCGATGTTTTAAATACAATCCCTCAGGAATTATCGAGTACAAACTTAATTATAGTGATACTTGAACAGAACTACCCAGAAGAAGAAATGAAAATGGCGAAGTAGATAATATACCCAATCTCTATAAAGAGCCGTTAAAAATTGAAAAAAAGAAATTTGACAATTTGCAGCTTTTAAAATGTGTACCTACTTGAAAAGGTTTGAATGTAGTAAATAGTTATTTTTAAAACCTTTTAATATTTTACATTAGTGCACTGTTTCTTGATTTGTGCTATTTTTCTAAAATTACCTGATTATTATACTTTTATAAAAACACTTTTAGTTTTTTAGGAAAAAAAACTTTTTGTGTGTAGTAAGTAGTTATTTTTAGTAACCCTTAATTTTTAATGTAAGTTATGTGTTATGTATTGAAGCAATAAATACAAAAATAAAACAATGTTTGATGTATAAATGCGTATTTTTCTAAAATTATATAATATTATTTAATGATTTATATACTTTTTTAAAACCCGTAGTCTAAAGATTTAGTCACTTTTTAGTTTCAATACCTCGTAAGTCAGTTTAAAAAAAAGCAACAACATTTCTGTTAAAAACTTATAAAACAATATCTTGCAACTGAATGATTTCAGCACATAGTATTTCAAGAATCACTACATTTTCCAAATTTATATGGTTTTTAAGCTCTCCTGTAAAAATAGCCCAAACTGACTTACGAGGTTTTAAAATTAGGCCGACGATATGGGAAACTATAGGAATTAGGTTGGGAATGTGACACAATTCAAGTAATCGAGATATTTGATTTATCGAAGTTTTTGATATGGAAGTTCGACTGTAATAGTAGTTTTTATGCACTTCTGCATAAATAAAGACTAGAATAATAGTTATTTTCATAACAAGCGTTGAAAGTAGCAAATATCGTGCGAGTGTTGATTAAGCGAACGAGGGCGTAGCCCGAGTGGATCTAAAACACGTGCACAGATATTTGCACTTTTGAGCGAGTTATGGACACTATTTTTTAGATGAGCATGCAAAGTAAATTCTATTTTTAAGAATTGTTTTTATTTCGTTTGGTACAATTATAAAAAATGAGAGCTTGTTGGGAAGCATAGCAACAAATAAAGCAAAAGCGTCTAGATTATTTGACTAACTTTGTGCTGTTACGATATAACTAGTACGATATAATATTGTTCTGGTGTATGAAATTGTCAACTTTCTGTAGTAGGCTGTTGTCGCAATAATGTTACTTTCATTTGTGGTCGTCTAAAAATAATTGATCATTATTGTTAGCATTTGCAGGGGTCTTGATATACAGCTAAGCTACAGTAAAACGTGCAAATTGTTTTCAGATCATTTGAAAAAAGTGACTGATGATGTCTTACGAACCTTAGTTTGATAGGTTCAAGAACAGGAAAAGGGTCAAAATTATCTAGGCAGTACCGTCGACAGGGTGTAGCACAGAGGCAGTTTGCCTCACGGCGCCACAAAACAAGGGCGCACAACATGTAATACCTATGTGTTTATTTTGTTAGATTTAATAGCACAATGGTATCATTAAGTAATATTTAACAGCTTATTTTTCTATAATGCTATACAAAGGCGTGGGTGAAGGTGCTTGTACGTATTGTATGCGTCGAATTTATGGGGCAATAAATACGCCAGCCCTTAAATCTTAAGTGCCAACATCTGAGTTTGCAGTCATTTGCTATGAAAGGATAAACGTCTTAATTTGACCCATATGCCCAGATGTGCACATTTTTGCAGTGTCTCCGGTAAACTGTTTTATATTTTAAAAAACTTCGTGCTAAAGCGGGTCAGCTTCTGGAGCGAATTTGCTAATAAATGTTTTTTGAAATAACGGTGTTGTTAATTTCTGACCATTATTTAACGTTTTATGATTAGTGTCGTGTCGTGGTTATTAACAAAAGAGGTGAGAAATTTTGAATCCCAGTTGTGCCTAGAATGTTGCATGAAGTAGTAAAAGTTAGAAGTACAATTACCGAGAAGAATTCCCACATTGGCGACGTGAGCTAATTTTAAACATTTGTTATGAATAGTAAATATAAAATACTTCAATATTATTCAATGACTCTTTTACCAATTAAATAATTTTGAAATACAGTGAGTTTCAGGTTTTATATTTAGTGCTATGACTTCAGTTTTTAATGTTTAATCGATTTTTTTGTATTGCATAGATACTTTTTAAAAAGGGAAACGTGTATTAAGTATTATACAATTTTTTCAATTAAACATGAATAGCGTTTGCCACTTTTTCTACTTTATTTTAAAAACTGTTTTACAAAATATTAAATAAATTATTACATATATTATTTTACTGTCATTTAGATGAATGACATGAAAAAAGAAAAATTGTCAGAAGCTGCTTTTTTGAAAAAAAAAAACAAAAGGAAGAGCAAGTAAAGAAAGCAACAAGCGATATAAAAAGATTTGGAATTATAAAGAAAGACTCAAAAGAGTTCTCAGTAGAACCAGTACCAAAAGTTAAAACAATTTCACGACCAACACTAGAGGGCATTAAAGCTGCTTCTACATCCTTAGCCACCAACATAAACGATTCTTCTGCATCAGCGAATGATACCGAAGCTGAAGTTACCTGTACGTCAAAGGAAATAATGGAAATTCCACGCGATTTCGGTGACTCTACAAATATTGATCCGCATCAGCCGCAAATCAAATTGCTTATACAGAGTGTTAAAAAAATACGTTCGGATATTTTACCCACTTATACATCTCATCAATACAAGCAAAAAAGTCTTAAACATGCGTCTGGAAACCCTTCGTTTCCGACATACAGAGTGTTAGTTTAAAAAAAAATCCCGGCCGCTTCTGGAATAAATAATTTAAATCTAAGTACGCCAAAACATGATCCTTAATAGCATCAATAAACCTTAACAGTTTCATTAAAGTCGGCTGATGGGTTTTTGAGATATTGGAGCATTTTAGTTTTTGTCTTAATAGGTTCAGAGGCGTGCAAAAATATGGGCTTAATTTTTTCTTGAAAACGAAGCAAGATACAAAAAAAGACCAAAAAACAAAAAAATCGCATTTTAGTTGCTTTATGAAAAAAAAGTATGAAAATCGACATTTCTCATGGACGCATGCCTCTGGAAGTACTGAATCAACTGTAATATGTCTAAAATATACCTGATAAAATTATAAACAAACTATAAAAATTTCATTAAAATCGCCCAAATTTTAGATAACACTAAAAAACGGATTTTTTTTGAAAACTTTAACACCCTGTATCTCGGAAATGAAGCGTTTCCGGACCCATGTTTATTAAGACTTTTTTGTGTGGATTGATGAGATCTATAAGTGGGTAAAATATCTGAACGTATTTGTTAAACACCCTGTAGATCAAGGGAAATCATTCAAATATGATGATTCCGGCAATGATGATGGGTAGCGATATTTAATTGTTTGCCTCAAGGCACCATCTAGTCTGTCGACGGCCCTGTATCTAGGTATTTTTATTCATACGGTACTCTTAACACTCATAATAATTATAAAAAATTTTGAGTTCACAATGTGTAATGCGCAAAACTAAAAATTGCTAGGTGTTTATCTGCTAAAATGATGCAATCAAAGCTACGAAATATACAGTGGATCCCAAAAAATTAGTATTTCAAATTGTTATTTTGGAGTTCAGCCCCGTTTGGTTTGAAACTAATTTTCTGTAAATTTTAATTTTTTTTTAAATCACGACCACTAATAATAAAAAAGGTTTTCGCCAGGTAAAGTACCTTATCTACTCATATTACAGAGAAATGTTATTAAGAAAAGCTGTTTAGAATTTAAAATTATGGTGCACTGCAAAATTTCAGGAACATTGCTGGAATAAGTAATTCATTACTTGATATTTTTTAAATGTATTTTTTTTTCTTAATTAATTTTTAGTGGGGGGATGCTTGCTGGAAAAGGCAATTTATTACTTTATTTTTTATTTTTTTTCCTAATTGACAAATACGAGATATTAAATATAAAGGAAACACATTAAACCATCAATAATAAAGGACATTGAAAATAAAATAAACTTAACAAGAAGATAGAAACAAAACACTGAAAAAACAACCATATATATAATAGGCTTGTCTGGGACGCTGTTTTGTGTGTCCGGTACGCTGTTTCAGCAGCCAAACTGTAAGAGATAGAGAAAAAAGTTATTAAAGTTATATGTTTGGAATGGTCATGTCAGGTCAGGAACCGAATTTCAGTCACGTGACACTTCCGGTTTTCGAGAAATCACGTGATATCCGTCCGTCCGGCACGCTGGTCCGTCCGGGACGCTGTTTCAGCAGCCAAACCGTAAGAGATAGAGAAAAAAGTTATGAAAGTTATATGTTTGGAATAGTCATGTCAGGTCAGGAACCGAATTTCAGTCACGGGACACTTCCGGTTTTCGAGAAAATAAAATATTTTAAAAAATATTGTTTTTATTTAATACGCGTTCTATTTGAAAAACGGTCTTTTTTGTTTTATGAAATGAGACATTTGTCTCACTGGTTGCTAGTTATTCTTAATCTCACAATCTCAAAATGGTGGTTATTAATATTATAAACTATCTCTACCATCAATTTACATCTGTTTCTGCAGTAGCAGCAGTAGTTTTCTTTGGATCCTTATACCAAACATATTTGTTGGAACTCGAAATTTAACAAACTCTGGTTTGCTTGTGTGTAATCACGATTTTCTCTCATCACTCCATTGGCTGTTCATTAACGAAAATATTCTCTCAATCAGGGCCATATTTCTAAATAGGCTGAGTAGGCTGCAGCCTAGAGCGGCAAATTTTTGAGGCGGCAAATTTAGAATGTAAAAGTAAAAAATAATAAGTATTTTATTAGGTACCTACACGAAAATATTTTGCAACCATACATTTTCTAATTTGTTAGTTAACTCAAATAAGTTTATCAAGCATATCAACTTCTAGAGCCCTTGAAGTATAGAGTTACATTTGCCTACATACGCTAATTTCTAACAAAACCAAATGAAATGTAAGTAGATGTGGTTGCTTTTGAGTTGTGATTGCAAGTTGCAAGTAATCATTTTTGTACTTTAAATATAACTATTTCTCTATACAGGGTGGTCCACTTTTTTGTAGCAGGACTTTAATAGTATATAGAAAAACTTATTTAAAGGCGAAAATTTCATATAAACATAGGCCTTAAAACTCTTCGTTTTAAAGATACAGGGCGTTCAAATTTTCGAAAAAATATCATTTTCTTTTTACAGTATCCCAACCAGGTGAGATAATTAAACTAAATTTGGTGTGCAGCTCTATCCTAAATGGTACTACATTCTGTGACAATATCAAGGCCCTCGATCGACCAGTGGCGGAGATGTGGGATTTCGCGATCAATAAATTTAAAAATTCACTAGTACGACCCTGTTCAAATACGAAATTGTTTATTTCTTCAAAAAAGCGTTTAATTCTCTACAAAAAATGTCTCTTTACATTTCTCCATATCTCCCACGGTTGCGTAGCAATTTTCAATAGTTTGGTCAAATTCATGTTTTTTATTTAAAAATAAACTCGAACTAGCTTTGAGGTAGAATATTCACTTTTCTTTACAAAATAAGGAAATGCTAGCCGTTTTTCGTACTTACGCTAATAATGGAAGAAGAAATTAAAGAACTTTATTTTCAATGTCCAGTAATAAGCAATAAAGAATGTAACTTATTTAATTAGAATATTCTACCCTAAAACTAGTTTGAGTTTATTTTGAATAAAAAACATGAATTTGACCAAACTATTAAAAATTGCTACGCAACCGTGGGAGATACGGGGAAATGTAGAAACATTTTTTGTAGAAAATTAAACGCTTTTTTTGAAGAAATAAACAATTTCGATTTTGAACAGGGTCGTACTAGTGAATTTTTAAATTTATTGATCGCGAAACCCCTCATCTCCGCCACTGGTCGATAGAATGCCTTGATATTGTTACAGAATGTAGTACCATTTAGGATAGAGCTGCACACCAAATTTAGTTTAATTATCTCACCTGGTTGGGATACTGTAAAAAGAAAATGATATTTTTTCGAAAATTTGAACGCCCTGTATCTTTAAAACGAAGAGTTTTAAGGCCTATGTTCATATGAAATTTTCGCCTTTAAATAAGTTTTTCTGTCTACTATTAAAGTCCTGCTACAAAAAAGTGGACCACCCTGTATATGTACATTCGTATTTCGTAAGTTAGTCTTGTGCGTTCTTTGATAGTGATTGCTAAGTTTTTGTTTTTTAATTTCTTAAAAATAAGTGGTAGGAAAAGGCTTAGTGGTGCAAAATACAAAAAACTTGCACAATTGAAAGCCAAAGAAAGGGAGATTGTGGTGAAAAAAACTGTGAAAATAGACACATTATTTAACATTTATAGTAATAAAAGTAGTTTAGGAAATCGAGAACTCAATACAGAATCAAGATGGTGAGTACATTTATGGCAAAAATTAAATATGTATTTTTGATTTAAAAAAATAAGTGTTGGTCAAGTTCAAATTGGAAGTTAGAATTAAATACACCATCCAATGCCAGGATGTACCTACGATTTTCTATTTGTGGTTGTGTTTGTGTTTGCGTAGTGGAATTAATTATTTAAAAGCTTGAATCACACTTAATTTTTGAACCAATTCTTACTTATTGAAAAATCAGAAATTTAATTTATAATTTGTAACTTTTTGAGAAACAGTACTGGAGTACGGATTTTAGCTAAAAGTGAAATGTTGTTCACAAATCGGTACTCTAGTACTGAATCAATCAAGAAATTGTTCTTGATCTTGATTCTGTATCTATTAAATATACAGAAAAAGAGTCCTCCGCTACAGTAGAAGAACAAAGCGCAAGGGCGTCTACTAGTGGTGAACAAGAACCATTAGATACGCCTGTTGCTGATGACTCTTATTAGAAAGGCGATGAAGCGTCTACGTGTGGTAGTCATGAACAAAAATTGTTCACTTCAATAAAGATCCTGCTTACTGGATTTTGAACGACACCATGAAGGATTACATTGCGACTTGCGGTTTTGATCAAAATGTATCATCTGACTTTACTAGAAGTAAACGTAATTATGCTGATTATAATCGATTCTTCACAAAAACATTGTTTGAATGAAAATTACTGAATGGCGAGAAAACCTCAAGAAATTGGCTAATTTATTCCGAAAGTAAAGGTTCAGTTTTTTGTGTTCCCTGTTTACGTTTTTGTAATAGTAATCAGACTCAGTTTGAAAGTAAAGATGGATTTAGTGACTGGAAAAATGCTGGAAGTCGTGTTACACATCATGAAAATTCTTCCGTTCATAAATCCTGTGTACTTGCGATGAAATCAAGAGCTATTGCTCGTGGTCGTATAGACTTTGCCCTTACAGCTCAAATAGACGAAGAAACAATATACTGGAGAAACGTTTTAACAAGAGTAGCTGCTGCTGTAAAGGCTTTATCTTCAAGGGGTCTTGCTTTTGGAGGAGATAATGAAATATTTGGTTCGCCTGGCAATGGAAATTATTTAATGGTTTTAGAATTAATTGCGGAATTCGACCCATTTTTGGCTAAACATATTGCGCGTTTTGGAAACACAGGTAGTGGAAATACTAGGTATTTAAGTTCGACCATTTGCAACGAATTCATTAGTTTAATGGCAGAAAAAGTTAAAGCTACAATTTGTGAAGAAATTAAAGAAGCAAAATATTTTTCTCTAATAGTGGACTCTACTCCAGACATTTCTCACGTGGATCAACTTACTTTAGTGATTCGACATGTAATGAAAAACGGTATGCCTTCCGAACATTTATACCATCAGCAGGGCACAAAGCTGAAGAAATGTTCAATGCTCTTAGTCATGCATTTAAAAATTGATTTAAAAGACTGCCGAGGACAGTCCTATGACAATGCTTCAAATATGTCGGGATTGTATAATGGTTTGCAGGCAAAAATTCAAGAACGGGCACCATTGGCTTTATATGTTCCTTGTTCGGCCCATTCTTTAAATTTAGTTGGAACCACGGGAGCTGAATGTTGCAAAGAAGCTTGTTGGTTTTTCAATTTACTTGAAGAACTTTATGTTTTTTTTCTAAGTCTACGACTCGATGGCAAATTTTAATGTCTAAAATCGACAAAGGAAAGACATTAAAAAGACTTTCTTATACACGTTGGTCGGCTAGAGATGATGCTTGCCAAAGTTTGAAAGACTCTTGGAAACCTGTTATTGCTACATTGGCTTATATCGAGGATGATACATCTCAAAAACCCATAACAAGATGTGAAGCTAAAGGAATCCGTTTAAAATTGGAAAGACTAGAAACGGCTTTCATGGTTTGTTTTTGGAGTTGTTTTCTAAATCGTTTGAATTTAGCCAATCAAAATATACAAGCCGTAACTACTGATGTAGTCATAATTTCAAATTTTTATGGATCTCTTGAAGAGTTCACAAAAACTGAGCGTAAAAATTTTAATCATTTCGAATCACTTGCAATGCAAATAAGTGAAATAAAAAATTATGAAAATGACTACAAGAGACAACCGAAGAGGAAACGTTGGCATGACGAAACTCAACAAGAGGAATCAGAATCAAGTGGCAGAGATTCTTTTAGAATAGGGACATTTATAAAGATTATCGACCGACTACAAAATGAGTTAGCTAAGAGGCATAATGCTTATGCAGAATTCCAAAAAAAGTTCCCTTTTTTGATAGAAATGGATGACATGACCACCGATATTTTAATAAGCAAAGCAAAATCTTTAGTGAACATTTATAAGTGTGACATTGAAGATGATTTTGTAGACGAATGTCTACGCTTTCGAGCGCATTGTTCTGTCCTAAATTAGAAGCCTGAAAAAACCTTAATTGGTATGTGCAAGTTCATCAGAGACCATTCACTTCAATCTGTATATCCAAACCTCGATATTGCCGTATGAATTTCGGTTTGTATTCCGGCAACCAACTGTTCTGGTAAACGTAGCTTCTCTTGTCTCAAGCGGGTAAAAACTACTTGAGATCATCAATTTCTCAAGAAAAACTTAATCATTTGTCTATACTCTGCATTGAATCGGCAGTGGCACAAAAACTTAACTATGATGATATAATAGACGATTTTGCTTTAAAAAAGGCGAGTCGCAAGCAAATTTAAAATTCAGTGTTAATTACTAATAATTTATTTTAAACATTAACATTAGCATGAAGTGCGTAACTCTGAAAAAACAATTAGTAATTGATCTAGGTAAATAAAGTATAAAAAATTACATTTTTAAAATCTGAAATTAATCTTGAATGAAAACAACAATGTTTAAACAATGTCTTAAGTGGGTAGATTATAATTTTCGAAAATTACTAATACATGTTCTTTGCACTGAAATTTTAATAAAATGAATCCCAAAAAAAAATTTTAATATCTTTCAAACATTGTGTTTCTATTAAAAATATCTCGCTTTTATTTGTTAAGATTTCAGTTGTCTATTACTAGTAGGTAAATTTTATAATTTTTCTTAAACCGCGTTGACCTTGACGTTTCAGAAATTTTCGCCTGCGGCGCAAAAACTTGGATGCCCCTAAGGGGCGGCAAACATTATTGATCCTACAGGCGGCAAATTGGTAAATCCGGCCCTGCTCTCAATATTTGAATTATGACTCGGTATACAAACGTAATAATCCACAATTTTTAGAAGTTTTAAATATTGTTCTTCAGTTTTACACGAATTTAAAAAAATCACCCATCAGTCACTTGCACACAATAGACGCTATCTTTTGAGGTTGCTATTTTTTGGCCCAGATACAGGGTGATTTACGAATAGTGTCTGATTTATCACCGTTTTTTCTGTAACACAATTTGATTGACACTTTTTTTTCATCCTGAAATCATGATCACAAAATTGTATTCAAATTAAAAAACAGCGTAGAATTCTATGAGAAAGTAATTTTTGTTGCAGGAATAAAGGCGCTAAATCAGACACTATTTGTGAATCACCCTGTATATGTAACTGTCCACTATGTCAAGGTCTCTTTCATTTAATGTTATGTTTATATTACTTCGACACGAAGTGTACGAAGTATTGAAATTCCCTCATATCGAAAACCACTCTGAGTCAAATATCTCTAAAATTCGAGCCAACCGACTAATGAACCCACTATATCAAATCTCCGTCTCGGCTGCGCGGATCTTTTGGTAAAGATCCCAGCCCACTAGATCAATCCCCCGTATTGGGGGGTGCCTAAACGTGCTGTGCGGGGGATGTATGTTCGTATGTGTACACGATTCAGGTCGCCAGGAACCTTCCTGAAGTCTTGGATCGTTTTCATATGATAGCTCCTCCGAAAATGAAGGCAACATCAACTTTTGAGCTATGGTCGTCGGCAAACAAATTTTTTTTTTGTTTTTTAAATTTTTTTATATATAACTGGTTCATAGCATTTCATTGTATTAGCGAAACGGAGTGATGCTGAGTATCGAAGTATTCTTGGAAAGCACGGAAGGGCGCTTTTCTTGGGTGGGGGGTACCGAATATTTGTTGTTTGTGTTTGTCATAATTTTTGTTTTGGTTATGTTCATTTTTAGTCCTATAGTTTTTGATGTTTCATCTAGTTCAGTGATCATTGTTTGTAGTTCTTCTTGCGACTTAATTATGTCATCTGCGAAACGTAAATGATTGAGATAACGACCATCTACATTAACTCCTTTGTTTGACCAATCTAACTGATTGAAGGCATCTTGGAGTGCTGTTATAAACAGTTTTGGGGAGATGTCCCCTTGGCGTAGGTACTCCTCTGTTAATCGCTATAGGACGTGAGTCTTCAAACATTTTAATGTACATCCAGGGCTGTAGAGTCGGAGTCGGAGTCGGGAGTCGGAGTTGAGGAGTTGGAACTTTTAGGGTGGAGTCGGAGTCCGTATAAATTACCCGACTCCGACTTTACAAAATTTAAAAAAAAATAAAAACACCAAAAGCTAGCAAACTATTTGAACGACAGCAGTACTGACTATTTGAAGACAGACTCAGAGTTAATAAAATCGATTTTTCTTTATTTATGTTAGTTTATGAAAATGCACATGCACTATAATATGTTAATTCATAGATTCACGAGTGTGCAGAGTGTCTTCTAGAATCAGTGTGATCACCGCTTGTAAACTTAAATTCTTCTTAAATCCTACCAAACTATTTAAAAAATACCGACTTTGTCCTTGTACAGCGTAGTAGAAGGTTTTCTATATCTTACCAATAACTGTTTTATGTGATTAACAATAAAACAAGCATAGTACGTATTATTACTATTATTAGTATTGCGTCTAATTTCTAACTGTCATAGTGCACCTTATTTTTATGTTTTAACTGTTTCAAGATGTATCTTAAAAGTTAAAACAGTTTCAGCATTTTGTTATATTGTTACTGTTTATGGTGGTTTTGTTTAATTGGCAATACTTGAAGTGCACTTCTTTTGTGTATTTGTTTTGTTGATATAAAATAGTATATTGTATAACGAGTGCTGAAAAATGGTTATTTCACACGAGTATGAAAATTTGGATGTGGTCGGCTGTGCGTGCGTGCGTGCTAACAGGTGTCAACCGGTCCGTACGAAAATTAAAGTTTAAACTGAGTTAAACCAAAATTTAAACTAATAAAATAGGTGAAACTGAACCTTCAGATTGGTAAGAAATTTCAGAGACCTGAGAACTGCAGCTCACAAACAGAATAAGGGTCAAAAATCAACCCTACATAAATTACAGCAGATAACATAAGGTCAATTCTCCCAAAATCAGCTGAAGCCCGGCGACCTTGACTCCAAAACACCGCGAAACTGTTACCAAAAAGTACCAACATAACTAAAAATCGACCCGCGAAATTTGAACTGGGAAATAAATAACCTCAAAAGAATGGGGGACGAAGATAACGCCGAAATGAACACACATGCGATATTACAGCAAATAAATCTGCAACTAATACAATTAACAACGAAAATTGAAGGAATAGACTCAAAATTAGAGGGTAGCATAAAAACAATGGAAGAGGAAAATATGAAACTTAAAAACATTGTGGAAATCAACGAAAAGAAGATCGAATCGCTCGAACGCGAAACGCGTAGGAAAAACCTAATAATTTACGAATTACCGCAACTACCAAATGAAACAACTGAAAACCTGATCGAATTATTCCTAGAAACAATTACAAGATTGAAAATAGGCATAACAAGAAGCGAAATCGATTTCATTTTCAGAATTGGAAACCAAGAAAACAGTAATAACAGGCCCGTAAAAGTAGGGCTCACTACTTGGATCAGAAAAATTGAAATACTGAAGAATACAAGGAAACTAAGTGGAACTAAGATAGGAATTGCAGAAGATCACGACAAAAAAAGTTTGGAAATACGAAGAAAATTAAAACCATTCCTAAACGAAGCCAAGAGTAAAGGAATGAAAGTTAATATCAGAAATAATAGGCTTATAATCAACAGCAAGCCCTTCACACTAGAACAGTTACAACAACAAGAATCTACAACTGGAAAGGGCGAAAAAAGGATACTACAAGAATCCCCCCCAAATGCAAACATAACCTCAAACACAGTAGTCAAACAGGACAACAAAAAAATGAAAGAACAAAACTCGACTCCGCAATCAAAACCAAGAGAAAAGATCCAGTCAATACTTACGCATTTTCCAAAAGGCACTAACCCTCCCTCAAAAAACGGGAACAAATAAAACAAAATAGTTCAGGACTGACCGACGACGACCACGCTACGACCACGGACAACGAATTTACACAAACAACGAAACAAAACCAAACACAAAATCTACTTCCCAGAATTTTGGTCACAAGGGAAGTAAAAGACCAAAACCCTCCAGGATCTAACACAGGCACTAATAAACATACTCAAAAAAACAATCTAAGAATATGCACTATGAACGTTCGCACTCTACGAACTGAAGAGAGAGTGCAAGAATTAGAAGCAGCACTACTAAAAATAAACTGGGATATACTCGGAGTAGCTGAAGCAAGAAAAAGCGGAGAAGAAATTACAGAAAGGAAAAACGGGTCAATATTGCTCTGGAAAGGACAAGAGACAGGTTTTGCAGGTGTTGGTTTCTTTGTCAATAAAGCTCTGGCAAAGAATATCCAAGAATTTCGTGGCATTACAGAAAGAATTGCAGTACTGAAACTAGCAATTGAAAATAATAAACATTTAACCATAATTCAAATTTACGCTCCAACGGAGAACTGCCCAGAAGAACAAATAGATCACTTTTACGAAACACTTGAACAGACGATCAATGAATGTACATCCGAAAAAGAACAGGACCAACTAATCGTAATGGGTGATTTTAATAGCAAAATAGGCTGGAAGAAAGCTGGAGAAGAACCTGCACTGGGCCCTTACGGCTATGGAGACAGAAACGGCAGAGGCGACAAACTAATTGAATTTGCGCTAAGTAACAATCTAACAATATGCAACACCCTTTTCAAGAAAAGAGCAGGAAGAAGATGGACATGGTTGTCACCAAATGCGAAGTTTAAAAATGAAATAGACTTTGTACTAACCAATAAAAAGCATAGGGCTACAAACAACGAAGTAATAAGTAGATTTGATTTTGACAGCGACCATCGGTTAGTAAGAACAACCTTCAGAATAAATAAATCCTTCGAAAGATACAAGACCTTTGAAAGTAACAAAACATATTCGAAAAGTAACCACTGGGACGAAAAAGCCTACAGAACCAACCTCCAACGTTTACAAACACAAAATAGCAGGAGCCACAACAGAGCAGCAATACAAGAAATGTACAACGATTTGGAAAAGCAGCTGCAAGAAGCCAGTACACTAACAAACAATGAAAGCAAGCAAAAAGGCAAGGACAAAGCAGAATCGCTCTCCGAAAATACCAAAAATTTAATTAAGCATCGAAACGCTTTAAAAACAAGAAGACTAGAAAACACCACAGCACACATAGAATACACAGAAATAAACAAAATTACAAAAAGAGCTATAAGACGCGAAAAACGACAACAAGAACAAGGAAAAATCGAAGCAATATTAAACCATAATGGCTCAACTAAAAAGATCTACAAGCAACTTTCATCCGGGAAAAAATGGATCAGCAAACTGCAAGACCCAAACAATAATAATGAGACTACTTGCAACCGCGACGAAATAATGAAAATAGCCACCAACTATTATAAAGAACTGTACACTACAAGGATAAACAAAAGCCAAGAACGAAAATCAAAGAAACAAGAACCTACACCTAATAGTGTACCGAAAATACAAAAGTGCGAAATCCGAACAGCCATTCGTAAACTTAAAAAAGATAAAACCGCAGGAGAAGATAATATTACAAATGAAATGCTAAAATCAGGATTAGAAGACATAATTCATCAACTTTACCTTTTATTCAACAAAATATTAGATGAAGGAAAAGTTCCACAGCAATGGACGAGATCATCCATAATTTTACTCCACAAAAAGGGAGAAAAAGCCAAAATATCAAATTATCGACCAATAAGTTTGATCTCGAATATATATAAAGCTTTCGCTATTATCATTCAAAAACGCATATATACACAATTAGAAAAAACTCACCAGCCAGAACAAGCAGGATTCAAGAAGGGCTATTCCACCATCGACCACTTGCAAGCAATCACTCAGCTAATAGAAAAACACAACGAATTCAACGTCCCGCTGTACATAGGATTAATAGATTTTGAAAAAGCGTTCGACTCCATTGAACATCGATTTATTATAGAAGCTCTACAACAACACAAAATAAATGGCAAATACATTAACATCATCCAACAATTGCTAGAAAATAATTCAGCATGTATAAAACTAGAACGAAAGGGCCACCAATTCAAACTGGAAAGAGGAGTCCGACAAGGGGACCCTTTATCACCAGATCTGTTCAATGCTACATTGGATTACTTATTCAACCAACTCAATTGGAAACATGTGGGTGTAAACATATCAGGGTCATTTCTTACAAATTTATGCTTTGCCGACGACGTAGCATTGTTTGCGAAAAGCTCATCCGAACTGGAAAAAATGTTGCAAGCGCTAAACAAGGAATGCACAAAAATTGGTTTAAAAATCAACATGACTAAGACCAATATACTCACCAACAGTAGCAGGAACCGCATTTTGCTGGATGGTCAAGAAATTTTTTATAAGGAAGAAGCTATTTATCTTGGAAAAATCATATCCTTTAAAAATAAAGACAGCAAGGAAATCCAAAGACGCATAACTCAAGGGTGGCAAAAATTCTGGTCTCTGAAAACAATCTTGAAGAGTAACATGTCTACAAAACTTAAAAGTAAAGTGTTTAACCAGTGTGTAATCCCGACCTTAACTTACGGTGCACAGACGTGGGCAACAAACAATAGTGAACTCAATAAACTTCAGGTCACTCAAAACAAAATGTTAAGAAACATACTAAAAATAAAACTTAGTGATCACGTAAAAATTGTGGACATAAGGAAGCGATTCCAAACCGAAGATATACAACACTACTGCAAGAGGCTCAAGCTGCGCTGGGCAGGTCATGTTGCAAGAGCAAAAACGAGATGGACAGAAAAGATAACTCGATGGAAGCCAAACTTATATAAAAGAAGAAAAGGTCGACCTAAAACACGTTGGGAAAACGACATTGTATCCATAGCTGGGGAAAGCTGGATGAAAGTAGCCCAGGACAGAAACACATGGAAAACCCTGGAGGAGGCCCTTGCCCAATAATTGGGATTCATATGGGCTAATGTATGTATGTATGTATGTATGAAAATTTGAGCCACAAGCCGTAGGCCAATGGCTTAAACATACGAGTGTGAAATATCCATTCAGCACGAGTTTTACACTGTACTTTTCCAACGACCACCTAATTCTGTTTGAAATAGCAAAATAAGAAAATTTATTAATTATTACATTTTTGTTTATTAACTTTAACAAAACGTATTTAGAATAGTTACAAATTTACTTGTTGAAATTATAATTAATCGGAATATGAGAACAGTTATACAGACTTATAGGGACATTTGAAATTTCGGATTCGAGCTGGTTTTGTTCTGCTTGAACACTGCTTTTTGATGATGTGAATGCTAGGTTTGAGGCTTCTTGCGTGGCCACATTTTGATTTTTTTGCGCTTGAAAACTTTCTTCTTCAGGGTTAATACTGGATGAGCTTGATAATAATGCTGGTGCCAGTTCTATGGATTGCACAATTCTATTGGAAATTTCCATTTTTTTGTTGAACGAGTCGTTTACATATCCTTCGGCAACTGCACTGGATTGCCAGCCACCGTGGCGTTTTAGTGTGAGAAGATCTCCACCTGAATCGACAAGAATGGTGGCTGACGATCTCCGGAATGAATGGCCTGTATAGGTTTCCGGGTTGGGCAGGTTTAAAAATTTTGCAATTTGCTTTACCATATTTCCAAACTTATTAATCCCTACAAATTGGGACTTACATTTCCATTTCTGGTAGTTTATAAAGAAACGTTCATTTGGATTGGTCAAATGTTTTGGTCGCAGGCTTGCATAGTTTTTATAAATTGCATAAAATGTTCCTGTTATAGTAAAACTTCTGGGATTTTTGGTTTTAGTCACAGGAATCATAACCAATAATGCAGAATTTAAATCCTTCAGATCACAAAGTTTGATGTTACACAATTCAATTTTTCTAAGGCTCCGCTGATTCCAAAAATGAGGGCCACCTATTTATTTAAAATTAAAATAGATTTATAAACAAAATTACTAAATTTATTAGTCGGCTACGATAAAACACAACAAAAACGATGAATTACCTTTGTTAACAAATAAAATTCTTAAGGGGCCGTGCCAATGTAATGCTTAATTTCTTGGGGATTTAGCGTGTTGGATTTTTTTGGCAAATATCCATCTGATTGCCGTTTTAAAATAGCCTTCAATTTTAAATAATTAGCAATGTTAATATCATGTTTTGCTATAATTGATGTTTTCAGCATCAAATGTATTGACCATAAAGTGCTAGATTTGTAATTTTTCGAAAGTTTTCCAAAGTATGCTAACAAGACATTTTCGGAGAAAGACTTGGCATTATTTTCATTTTTCCAATTAATGAAGTTTTTATAAGCGGTGTCGTATCTTTCTTTTGATATTGACGGTAGCAAATTTGCTGTAGTAATTAATGCTGCCTGCTTTACGTCGAGCGGTGTCGAACTAATTTCTTCATCACTGTCCATATCTACAGCAAAACTAAATAAAATCTAAAATTATGTGAATGAAATGTATTTACCTCTTTTATTTATTACAATTTCCCAATTTCTTAACAAAAATAAATCTGAATTCGGCTAGTAGGTACTGCACTTGCTGCAATTTGACGTTTCAATATTTATTTTTAATAAAACAAATGATGATGTTCAAAGTGGCTAACTATTTTGTACAGTCTAGCGTGTGCACGGCCTTCTAGATCAGCGTGCCTGCCGGCTCTGAGAGCCGGCAGGCACGCTAATCCAGAAGGCTGTGAGCGTGTGAAATGTTTTTCACACGCTCATTTCATCACAGTTTCGTTGCTATGTGAAATTTGCAATTTTCAGTAACAATAAACTGTCGGAGTCGGGAGTCGGAGTCGGATTCAAACTACTAAAATATCAGGAGTCGGATTTTTTGTTACCGACTCCACAGCCCTGTGTACATCTTAGAATTTTTATATACGTTTTTAATCAATGTAATATAGCGGCTGTCTATTGTACAGTTTGTCAGGGACTTCAACACTGCCCAGATCTCCACTGAATCAAAAGCGTCTTTGTAGTCGATGAAGGCGATGTATATTTCGATGTTGTATTCATTGCATTTCTCGAGTGTTGTTCTGAGTGTTTGTAGATGGTCGCAAGCGTTGAATCCTCTCCTGAAACCGGCTTGCTCGCAGGGTTGGTAAAAATCGATTTTATTTGTCATTCTGTTCGTTATTATTTTTGTGGAGAGGTGGAGACAATACTTCAAAGAGCTACTACAAGGAACGGACATAACATCGACGGAAGTCAACACAAAAGAAACAGTAAAAGACAAAACTAGGATAATAAACCAACCCCAAGACGATGACATAACAACAGAAGGAATACAAGAAGCTATAAAAAAACTGAAAGTAGGTAAGGCACCAGGATACGACCAGATAACGCCAGATATGATAAAAGCAGGTAAAGACCAAATAATAGAAACACTAAAAATCATGAACACAGGAGAAGCACCAGAAGACTGGCAAGTAGGGATAATAACGCCGATACACAAAAAAGAAGACCGGAAAGATTGCAATAACTACAGGGGGATTACCTTACTAAGCACAGTAAGCAAACTCTACGCGAGGGTGCTTGAGAAGAGAATAAGGGAAAAGTTGGAAGATTCACAGCAGGGCTTTTGAACAAACAGAGGAGTGACAGATGCAAACTTCATATTACGACAAATAACAGAAAAGGCAATCAAAGAAGACGGGGAGATACATCTATGTTTTATCGACCTAGAGAAAGCCTTTGACAAAGTAGAAAGAAAAGATATATGGAAAGTATTAGAAGAACAGGAAATAAAGAAAAAGTGGATACAAGGAGTAAAAGCTTTGAAACGACAAAAGGCATTAGACAGGGATGTATACTCAGCCCGTTACTGTTCGCAGTAATGCTGGACAACAGAATTAAAAAAGCCAAAAGAATAATAAAACAATATAAAGTAGGGCACTGGAAGATGCAGGACGTAAAAATATCCGAAATACTGTATGCGGATGATATAGTTCTAATAGCAAGAGATCAGAAAATTTTGAACAAAAACCTGAACATATATAACAATTGTATGGATTCAATTAACATGAAGATTAACAAAAAGTAAACCAAAACAATGGTTGTCAAAAGCTTGAAATATCTAGGTTCAATAATATCCCAAGACGGAAGATTAGATGAGAAAATTAACGAAAGAACAGGGTTGGCGGGAAGACTATTTAACGCAATTAAGAACCAATTTCTATCAAAAAAAGAAATCCCAAAGGAAACAAAAGTAGAAGCATTTAAGAGAGTAGCCACACCAATTCTGATTTATGGCTCAGAGATATGGTCACTTACGCAAAAACAAAAAAGCAGAATCCAAACCATCGAAATGAGATACATTAGAAAAATAGAGAGAAAAACAAGAAAAGACAAAATAAGAAACACGACATTAGAGAAAATCTAAAAATTAGGCCAACCCAACATACTATTGAAGGAGGGCAATTAAGATGGTTCCGTAACGTTATAAGGATAGAAGAAGAGAGAACAGTAAGACAGGTATATGAAGCAAAGACCTACAGAAAAAAGAAAAAAGGGAGACTGAGAAAGTCATGGACAGAAGAATTAAAAATAGCAGTGGAAAAACGAAACATCAATTGGAGTGAAGTGAGACAGAAGACGCAAGATAGAAATGGATGGAAAGAACTATGTCGAAGGAAACCAATGTAGTAACACACCCACAAAAACGTCTTACACCTGAAAAAGTAGAAAGACAACAGGATTAAGTAAGTAAGTATTATTTTTGTGAAGAGCTTATATAGCTGTGACAGCAGGCTTATTGGCCTGTAGTTTTCTATTTTTGTGTTATTTCCTTGTTTCTATATGAGAATAACTTCGGCCAAGTGCCACGCTTTTGGTATATTTCCCTGTTCTAAGCATTCATTATAAATCCTGTACAGTTCTTGTTACAGTCTGAGTCCATCTTCTGGTAACATTTTCGTCAGTACATTGTCTGGGCCAACACATTTGTTCCTTTTTAAGTTTTTTAGGGCATTGTCGAGTTCTTCTATATTTATCTTGGGAATTTCTTCTGATCCTACGTTTCTTATATGTTCACTCTGTTCTGTCTGCTGATTGGTAGGGTTTACTTTCGATTCATATAGTTCAGACTTCAGACTACTCTGGCTGGCTTTTAAAGCCAAAGATAGATCTAGGTTATATTCTATCGCTCGTTTTAAGAGTATCCTCATCATCAGCAGATGTTTACTGGTAGGTACTATAATTTTTATGAAAGCCAGTCTATTCTATAGGTTGATATCTAGTTGGTTAATCGATTTGGTAGAACTTTTGTAAATAATATGAATATTTGCGATAGTAACCTTATAGGCCTGTAATTATCTAGCTTTGTTTTGTCTCCTTTTTTGTGATCTCATTATTCCAATTATCAGGGGTTTTGCCTTCTCTAAGACACGTATTGAAAATGTCACCTAGTTTTCTCAACACTTCGCTTCCGCCTTCTTTGAGCATTTCTGTTAGTACCGTAAAATCGGGTGACTTTGTATGTTTTTGGCGTATTTTTGTCAATATCTTTTTTATTTTTGCACCAATGTTTGTAAGCTTCAAGTATGTAATATTTTTATATATCAAAGTCTTACAAAATTAATAGCAAACATATGTTTTTAAGTTTTTAAATCGTGTGCAGTCACCAGACGATAGTGTGTGACTTTGCAAACGCATAAGATTTGACAATTTCTGCATTTTAAACCCTTCCCAGGGTGACTTTGCACCTGTGAAAATGTTTTTAAAAGTTTTGAATTTTTTTTTAAAGTTTTGAAGAATTTCTGCCGTTTTTCTCAGAAAAACATCACGTTTTTAAGCAAATAAACTTTATTTTATAAAAATACAAAAATAAATTAACATTCTCGTATAAAACAAACTTAACACATACATTTTGAATTTCTGTATAATTTTCCCTTCCTCATGTAAGTAAGATTTTATTATCATTTTAAGGTCGAAAATGGTGAGTGGTGCCCCAAACTCTGCAGTTATCAAAACATCCACAAAGTGTTGTTCCTCAACCTCTGTTAATATTGTTTGACCACCTGGTGCACCAGGATGTTTTCAACTTCTTTTATAATATAATGTTGCTAATGGAATTTTGTAATTGTAAGTAGTAGATGCATCCCGGAAGGTCATTCCTTGACGAACTGTACGGAGTGCAGTGATCACATCCTCCTCAGTGTAGTTCTGGTAATGTCGCGCTCCAATTCTTCCTTGTACTTTCTAGGCATTTTTCTGCAATAAAAAGCAAAAAAAAACAATAAAAATATTGATTTACTATAATAAAAACATATAAAACTGACTATGCAGTCACCCCACAAAAAAAAACAGAAAGTGCGTCATTTTGCTTTACTAATGCCGAAATATATAAGCACTCTATAACCAAGTCCCTGATTGTGTAAGGCATTTGTATAATTCTCCAGATCCCTTAGTATTTAACTTATTAAATTTTACAAAAAAACACTTCGGTACTTAATCGCAGAGTTCTTGCCGCCAAACGTCCACACCGACTCCACACCACGTCTGGGTACGCACTGAACCTGTTGTAAGACACACCTGCACCCACAGGTGTCTAGCAATACTACCAACCCCAAAAAAATTATAACGAATATAAATATCTCTTTTTTTGCAAGCTCACCCGCCATTGCAAAGTCACCCGATTTTACGGTACATTATCTTCTCCAGGAGCTTTATGGTTTTTCATAGCTTGTAGTGCATGTTGAATTTCTTCTTCTGAGCCTATGTTAGTTATTTTTTGCTTTTGATTTTCTGGCCTTTTGTCGTTGTTGGGTATTTTTGATTGGTATAAGTTTTTGTAATATATTTGTGTCATCTTTATGATGTCATTTAGATTTCCGTTTTCATTTTTTAATTTTATTATTTGTTGTTTCTCATTTGTTCTGAGGCTTTTTATTCCTCTATTGTTTTCAATTAGTTTTTCTGTTTCGTTGTCGTAATATTTTTCTAGGTCTTTTTTTACCATTTTTCTTGTTTCTTTTGCTACTGCTCTAAATTCTGTATATTTTCCTTCTTTAAACAATTTTCTTTTGTGTTCTATTTTATTTCTAGTGTTTTGACTTAATTTTTGTGTTTTCCTGGTTGTTCTTTTTGTGACTTGTTTTGCAGTATCGTTTAATACTGCAGTTAGTGTTTCACTCTTTTCGCTGAAATCTTTGTTCTTCCATTCTTTTTCACTGTCTTTTAATTTTCTTTCTATTTTGTGCTTAAAGCTAGTTGATTCTGATTTCAAAAGTTGTGTCTATATGTGCCGTAAGTTGTTGCTTTATTTTACATTTTCTAAGTTTGGTGTTGATCTTTATTGTGTAGAGTACTAGCCGGTGGTCGCTGTTTATATTAAATGTATTTACTGTAGTTATACCTTGCATAATTTGTTTTTGTGATGATAGGATGTAGCCTATTTCATTTTTTGTTTTATTGTCTGGGCTTAGCCTTGTCCATTTTCGCTGTTTCTCTTTCTTGAAGAACGAGTTCATAGCATATAGTTGGTGGGAGATCATAAAATCAAGTAACATCGTATCTCTAATATTTCTCTCATTAAAACTGTATTTGCCTAGGTATTCCTCACTTTTTTTATTGTTTTTTGCCCAGTTCACTTTGAATTAAAGTCTCCCATGGCAATTGTGTAGGTGGTGTTATTTTTGTTTAGACTATTTGTAATGTCTTCGTAGAAGGATTCCATATCTTCATCATAGCTTGCTGTTGTTGGGGCCTAACACTGGATTATTTTTAATGTGCTTACTTACTTACTTATCCCGATCTCTTCTACCGCCACGCAGTGTAGAGGTTTCAACGTCTATGAAATAAACTTCTTCCAGTTTTTATGATCTTGTGCTAAATTCTTTGCTTCATTCCAGGTTTTACCCTTTTTCTTCAGGATTTTTGCTATGTCTGCACACCACAGAGTTTTTGGTCTTCCCACTGGTTTTTTACCCGCCACTCCCGATTCACTAATAACTTTTGGTAGTCTGAATTCATCCATACGCCAGAGATGGCCCACCCATCGTAACTGTTTTGTTTCAATTTCTTTCATTAGCGAATTTACTTTAAGATTATCCCTTATCGTGTCATTTCGTATTCTGTCCCTTCGTGTTTTCCCTAAAATACATCGTAGGAAGCGCATTTCTGTTGTTTGTAGCCTAGATTTCTGTGCATTTAGGGGAAATCTTTATTGTTACACTTGCCACTCTGTCCGATTCACAATCTAAACTGAGGACATTCGATTTAATTTTCTTATTAATTATGAAGCCTACTCCTCGCTGCCTTTCATCTTCGGGTCCTCTAAAGTAGATTAAGTGTCCAGATTCTAGTGTTACAGCTTATTCTCCCCTACGTTTTATTGCAGAGAGCCCAACAATATTCCATTTTATTTTCTGTAGCTCTTCCTCTAGCTCAAACAGATGAGTGTCACTCAATAATGTTCTAAGATTAACCGTTCCAATTAATAGTGTCGTCTTAGCTTGACAGATTGATTTATATAATTTGTCTTTAGGTGGTATAAGCGAACTTTTGCCTCCCCCAGAATCCTTGAGGCAGACCTTCTGAGAGGTGTGCGACTTGTCACCCACCTGAAGTATCATTTAGTCGTTTTTAAAATTCGCCATATGACGGGTTTTTGGCCATAACTCGCCATGCTAGCCAGACGGGTTGGCATGTGTTAGGGATGTAGGGAGGATGAAATGTGGAGTATATATGGAATTGAGGTTTGGGATTGATACTATTGGATAAAATACGTGATGCCCTCGTTGTCCAATTTTCAAAATCCAAATGTTTCATGACAATTACTTCAAAAGGCCTAGGATAGATTCTGGCATTGGTAATTACTGTTGCCCATTCAGAAGGTGCCCAAACAACACGTTTGCAAATGAATCTTTCTATTGAAGCATGCACTGAGTCTACAGGCACTTAAATATGACCAGGAAGAAAAAATTTTGTTTTGATATAAAGTATATTTTTTGATGATTTCAAGAATGTGTGCAACATAGCTAACATCGCTCTATTTTTATTTTGACCTGCACAACTATCGCAAAACATAGCAACTGTTTTAACATTCTTTCTCTGATCAACTTTCTTCAAATACCTATAAATCACTTGTACTCTACCTGGGTGTCGAGGTATGTGAGTTTCCTGTATTTTACCAATTCCTTTGCTGTCTTCCGGTGTTTGCTGTAACTAAGTTGTCATTCCATGTTTGCTTAGGTCTGCTTCTACGTCATTTCCCATATACCCCCATCTCCCACACTCTTTTAACTATTCTATTGTTTGCCCTACACACTACATGCCCGAGCCACAGCAACTGGTTACATTGTATTATCTCCAGCACCAATATTGCATCCAATCTTTCCTTAATCTCATTCTTTATCTTGCTTTTTTAATTTATCTTCTCTATCCTTCTTAACACTTTCATCTCACATGCCTGAATTTTGCGTATATTAGCCACTCAGGACCCACAATTCAATCCCGTATGTTAAGGATTGGCACTATTACACTCTTAAAAATTCACACCTTTGTCTCTTTAGATATTTCTTCCTTTCTAAAGGATTTCCCCATGGCATAGTAGGGCTTTGCCACACTGTTTATTCTACTATTTATTGCAAGCTCTAAATCTCCTCTTTGACCCGTATAACTCCTAAATATTTAAATGTATCCACTTGCTACCGGATTTTTCCCCCAACTCTATTCTAAGTGTGTTTTTCTCCTTAGACACCATCACTTCAGTCTCGGATTTATTAATTTTCAAATAATTTCTCACTAGTAGGTACCTTATTTCTGACGTTTAACAATCCTTGCAGATGCATTTAACTTTCGGCCATCATGACCATGTCGTCCATGTAGAGCAATTTCCTTATATCCAGTCATCAATTTAATCACTCCTACTTTAGCTTCTCACATTTCCTTCCCCACGTCTGTGCTACGTAGTCAAGCAGCACGACAAACAAAAGAGGGCTCAGAATGCTGCCTTGCTTCACACCTTTAGTAGTCATCAATTAGTTGGATTCACAGTTATCATATATTACAAAATTACATATGAGTAAAGTAACGGGTGTTCATTAGAATTTGTGGTCTAGTCGGCTTTGGAACTCATGAAGTCATGTCGTGCATTAAATCATATGGCTGATAACTGACACTGTAAGTCTATGTCAAATTCGATGTTAGCAGGTTATATTTTGCGTCAGTTTTGACACAAACTAACGCAAAACCGAACCTATTAACCTCGAATTTGACATAGACTTACAGTGTCAGTTATCAGCCATATGATTTAATGCACGACATGACGTCATCAGTTCCAAAGCCGTCTAGACCACAAATTCTAATGAACACCCTTTATTTCGCAATACAATTAACACTAATCGCAAGTTGTTTTTTTTAAAATTTAAACGCATTCTGTTTCTGTAACCCCTCCAAACAGATTCCATAATAGAAAAAATGCGTTACTAACTGGAATACCCATTGCTTTAGAAAAGATTTTTTTAATTTTGAATAATTATTGACTGTTTTAACAATGGCATCCCAGATCTTTTCACTACTTGGAGTAGTTGGAATCATTTCGTAATTTGGAAAGATTTTATCTAATTAGATTTATTTCGTCATACATTTGATCTTCATTTATTTGCATGTTTAATAAAGATGCAACTTTTAATATATCTTCGTATTTTAGATGATTTTTTTCTTATGTTAAATGCAGCTAAACATTTGAAACAACTGTTTTCAAAATCATAATATTTTTGTATATACAGGGTGTTATGGAAATGAGTGCAAATATTTTAACCAGTGATAGAGCTCACCAAAATGAACAACTGTTCTATTTATCGTTTTTAATTTAATCGCATATTTTTTCAATAATTTATCTCCCCTAAATTTGACGAGCCACTTGGTCAGCAAATCTAAGTTAAAGGTGAACGACACAAGGTATATTAAAACTGCAAAGTTCTTGCACAAAAAACATGCGGTCAATAAATTACCTACCTCAATTGATAAGGAACGTTGGTGACCAGATGTGAACTATAGGTTTTATCAGTGTGCGTTTAAATTAAAATATTATTCCATAGGCGGGTATGCATTTTTAGAGTAAAACTGTTTTGAATTTTAACTCAGTTTTGGGGGCGTTTTCGAAAAAATGATAAATGGAGAAGTTGTTCAGTTTAGCGAGTTCTATTACGGGTTAAAATATTTGCACTCATTTCCACAACACCCTGTATATTATGATACATAAAGATCAGTTATTAAAATAAAAATTAAAAGAAATAAATTTGGTAGATTAATACAATCAAATTTAGAAAATTTTGAATAAGATTGTTGGTTAAGTTGAAGTGAGTAATAGAAATTAAATTTGAGACAAATTGGAATTTATTTTAAAATGTATAGCAATTGAGTATTCAGTAATGGTGGTGGAAGTTAATATGAAAGATAAGATAATGTTATTATGGGACAAATATGCTTACTATGAGAATAAAGAAGTGTAGTAGGTATAGATCAAATTATTTAATTTTAAAACTGTGTTAAGTCATTTTGCTGTTGTAGATGCTTAATTGCATTTCACGCCTTTAGGGAAATTTGTTGCTATGTTAAAACCATTTTCAACTTTGCGCACAAGTACAATCTCATCTTCCGCACATTTGATTCAGGTCATTTTGGTATTTTAAATAGCCACCTAGGCTTTAGGGCAACGTGCTCGTATGCTAAACCCTTTTAGTTACTTATTTGGCTCCATCGCCTAATTCCAGAATCATGATTTTGCACATATTTGGCCCCAAACGCAGTATTTCTCGTCGGTTGGAGCGCCCCTCTGATGGCGCTTTGGCAGCCGAGCGTTATCGCTCGCAAGAATTCCGAATCTTCTAGAAAACACGCCGTTGCGGCGTGCTACCATTGTCGCCGGCACTAATTTGTTTCATCTTATCGCTTCACCATTGGCTGTCGAGAGTCACGTGGCAACGCCGTTTGGCTCACGCCACTTCAAGGGTCCTAACGCTTTTTGCTGGGGATTCAGCCGAGAGCCGTTGATCGAATAAGAGGTCGGATAGTGTGTGAGTTCGTGCGGCGCTCCCGCCCTTGGCGGGGGCGTCAGTCTTTTTCCCGTCGAGTGCTGCTTCAGCAAGTATGTGACAAACGGTTTTGCCTTAAGTGGCAGTTGATCGCAGCCCGTTGCAGAGAGCGTTCGTGTGGTGGTTGTGTGGGAGTTCCGATTTGTTTTCGGCGTAGCGTGGGTGCTTCTTGAGCCCAGTTCCTGCTCCCGTAAGTTAGGGATCGTGCCCCTTCATCTCGACCTTCGAGGATCTGTCCCGCAGAACGAAAGTGGCCCAGTTCTACGCGTCTCACGTCGCCATTATGGCGGATGTCCACTCATCCCTATAGCCGTCGAACATCGAATGTACCTGCCACCTAAGACTGCAGCCTGTCGCAACTCAACTGTACCAGGCTCCCCAACCGCCTACATATTAAGGTATGTGTCTTTGAACTGATTACCGCTGTGAACGCGAGTGTACCTGTCCCGCGGAGAGCATTTAAGCCCCGCGTACGAGCTGTATTGGGACGCCGCGAGCGAGCCCGTCACATCTCTTGTGCCTACAGGCACTGTCGTCATATTTGTACATTCATTCCAAATTACAGACTGTCTATGTTACAAGTGCTGTTACGTCCACAAACACCAGCATCGGTTTCAAATACCTAGCGACATACATAACCACAACACGAGAAACAAAAACCATCTGATAATACCCTACCACAGGGTTAACTGTGCCCAATTGGGAACAAACTATGTATGTGTCAAAATGTTCAACAAGTTGCCTCAACATGTAAAAGACCTTCAAGCGAACAAATTCAAAATAGTGCTGAGAAACTACCTTGTGGAAAAATGTTTCTACAACTTTACAGACTTTTTAAATTCACCTCTGCATGATCTCTAAAATAACCTTTATTTATAATAATTATGTGTACTTAATATTTATTCTTTTAATTGTAAAATGTTATATTAGTTTCATGTTTTATTACACATTGCTAGATGTATTTGTTTGACTTGTCATGTGATATGTTGATGATAAATAAAATGAATTGAATTGTTCATTACTGTTTGCTGCATAAGGCGTCGCGCCCGCATATTTGTACATTCATTCCAAATTACAGACTGTCTATGTTACAAGTGCTACTTTGTTCATTACTGTTCAACATCTGTCGCTAGGTTTAGAGCGCGCGCCAGCTGGTGTTTTCTTAGATATAATCTATTTATAGATATAGGGCGACGCACTCCGCTGCCCCATTGTAACCCGTGACTCAATACATGATTTGTTAGTTAAGGGAACTATTGTTTTGTTTCGACTTGTGCATGTTCTGTTTCAGATAAGCGCCCCCTTCAGTGTACTGATTATTGTGCGACGGGGACGAGGGAGCTTTGAGCGTACAGGTGGGTGAGACAGCTGCGTAGTCGCGGTCGGATTGGCACCTAATTACAATCTTTGCATAAGGCAATCTCGAAATTGTTATTTGACCTTGCAACTCTTGAGTAATCCTATCGTCGGAGTATTTTGCGTGCTTCGCTCCCGTCTAACCGTCCAGGCCCGGTTAGTCGGGTTAAGACAGGCTTGGTGGCGCCCTCATAATTTTGACATACCCTATATATATATATATGCCGCAACACGCTTGCCCAGAACGTATCGTGTGACTCACGCCCGACTCCCTGAGCGTTCCAGCCGTGGCCTTTAGCCTATTTTTAGCTGATCTCAGGGCAAGTGTGCCAGTTTTTCAGGACTGATTCCGTGGTGCGATGCTCACCTTGGGTGGGTGTCGTAAAGTTCTTTTAATACCGTAACAACTGTGCAGTAATAATTGTAACTATATAGAGAGTAGTTTTGTTTAAGTGGCAGTAGAAATAACAAACTGAAATTATGTAATCACATTTTTGAAAAATCCATTTAGAATTAATAAAAACTAGAAATTTTGACTTTAATTTCGAGAATAATTGGTCTTATACAAATAAAAAAGGTTTTTAACAAGTCTACAAAGTGAAAATAAGTAAAAATATAATTAACGAATAATACAAGCATACCATCCATTGAAGAGATTATGGAATACGGTTTAAATAGTTACAAGTAAGAAGAAGATAACAATCATTTGAGTCGATTTGGATTGTTTGGTCCATGCATGGTATAATTGGTGTTCATTACTGGAGTTGGAGATTCTACGCAGGACTGGTTAATCGTTTTGCTGGGGTTGCTGACATGACTGATTGATTTGGATTGTTCTGTTTGGCTTGGTTACTACAAGGTAGGAGCTGAGGACAATGGAAAATTAGTTTGGGTACCATCTGTTAGTGGGAACTTACCAGGAAGCTGTAGGAGTGTAAGGAGCGAGACTGTATCTACAAGAGCCCAGGGTTTTGTCGTGTTGGAGTTGGTTGCGTGGTTGGAGGAGCATCGAGGTTGTGCTGGCAATGAGCTTAGCTGTGAACATCAGGAGCAGTAGTGTTTAATGTGAATAGCAGTGAAATAAGAGGAAAACAGGTTGGTCTTAATTAGTTCTATAAAAGAATATTGAATAAGAAAAACAATTACATGAGTGAAATAAAAATAACATAGTACTTACTTTGTTGATTTGAGTCATTGATTTGTGACTAGAAAGAATATTTGTCAAATTTGATTTGATTATTGTTTGATAGTTGTTTAAAGTCAAACTGACATTTAGTAGCGGTCAATAATTAAAAATCCATATACAATTAGAATATCAAAGAACAGATAACTAGATTAACGAGCCACACCCTATGAGAAGTCTCAAATGCATTACAGTTATTAAACAGAATGATATAAAATTTCGAATTAAATAAAAGGTGTCTCAACGTTATAATATTTTACATAATATTAAAGCAATTAACTGAATGGCTTGTAAAATACAATAAGCCAAGCCACCATTGCAATATATATTGCCGTGATACCCCTAAATTTACACCCCCCTTTTTTAATCGCTAATTACTTAATTGCCTAAATGAAATTTACACCTTACCTGTACTTTTATTTTAGCTTACGAAGCACAGCCTTG
Organism: Agriotes lineatus; assembly: GCA_940337035.1. Taxonomy (NCBI): domain Eukaryota; kingdom Metazoa; phylum Arthropoda; class Insecta; order Coleoptera; family Elateridae; genus Agriotes; species Agriotes lineatus. The sequence continues at coordinate 10,089 of CALNHX010001975.1, read as the reverse complement.
GGATACCACAAACAGCTCTTATTTGTTTACTAACTAATCTGCATGTGACTCAATTTGAAATGCAATAATCTCAGGGTTATAGAAATTTATACAGATTAATTGCTCTTATTTCGTGGGTTCCTAGGGGTTGATGGTCAAAGAGATGATTGCTTTGATTTAATCCTACTCTCAAATCATTCCTTACATTTTTATAACGGCAATAAAACCAAAATTTTCGGGCAATTCATGCAGCAGAATAACTCAGAGAACGTTACCAAATGCGAAGTACGGTCCTGGACTCCCTGCTGTGCGCCGGCGCGAATCGATCTACGATCGATTCGAGATTTGCAGATTTCAATGGCGGCGATCGTGGTGTCATCAACAGGTGTTGTCGGCAGCGGCTTGGTGATTCTTTGTTTAGTTGTCCTCGCTCGTGGTTTGTGCCCCGCAGGATCGTAGACGCTTGTATGACCAGGTAAGCTGACTTAATTTTTCTCGCGTAGAAACCAAACAACACTTAGAAAAAACACTCGTTTTATTTTCAACGCTTGTCAAGTAACAACAACGTGATACAAATTCATCAGCTTTAAGTATAATAACAGAACATAAGCAGACAAGCCTCTCCTCAAGGGCGCGAAAAGGCTTATATAGCCCTAGAAGGGTTGAAAACGCCCACACTCTGGGCTAATTCTCTCTAATTGGTTCGTAACATGCCACATCACGCAAATTTTTCCGTTGGGTCAATTAGGATCACATTCGCGCCAACTGACCGTTGGAACATATGTCTATATGGCGGGAATTTTGACAAAGACTCGTTACTTTGACACGTGAAATATGGGTTGACACTTGATATATATATCAGGAAACATCTATTGTGTAATTTCGCGGGCTTTTCTATGCACGCCACGCTAACACAAATAAAGCGGGAAAATTAACCTAGTAACTAATTAAATGACTACAAAACTAAATCTACATATTTCGCTAACTTAATTACATGTACAGGTCTCTCTAACTAATATGCGTCCTTGGCACACGTTTTGGAGGACCGCTGACAAACAATGGCACCTGGTGATCCTGTTATATTCATTTGGAGGAACGCTAACTAACATCCCTTTGTGGATGCATTTGAATTGCTGACGATCCATGCACCTGGTGATTACGTTATATTGCTTTGGAGGAACGCTACCTGCAACGACATTCCGGCCTTATTTGTCCTTGGCGTTGAGATCCCAGTTTAACCCAGGTGTGATTAGTTTTTGTTGATGTTTCCAGCTATTTCACGTGGCTATTGAGAATTCGCCCTTGATTGGAACTGCTCCATGTTACTGCCATGCGTTCCGACACCCCATGTCCTCATGTGGCCTGCCGTCTGCATCCGAGCGTCCGGAACCAGTTGCTCGAGTCGTCCAGGTCTCCTGCATGCTGCAGTGCCTGGAACCTGTGCAGTTCCATGTGCAGATGGTCCTTCCAGCTTGATGTCGACGTGGGATTAAAGCACACACACTGCATTACCCGTTCACCGGAAATACACTTGTCGCACTATATCACAGGTGTTTCGCACCTCCTGCGTGCACTTGCCCATTTATAATTTTGGTGTAATTGAATGCACGTTTAATGGATTGATTTGAGACTCTATTTGCATTATTTTGTGTTAGTTAATGACAATCTAACTCTTTGGCCTTGCTAAGAACTATTAAATTGTATTTGTTTATGACCACTGACGTTTAAATTACTGTTATAATCCTTTCACATTGAGTCACATGCCAGCAGTGTTTATATTCATTATTTAATTTGAAACATATCGTTTTAACGTAGTACTATTTGCTAACAAAATTAAAATGTTTGACCTTAAAAGGCTGTAGTGATTTGTGACCTGTAAATAACACAGCAATATATATGGTACAAGTTTTCATTCTTACTTCTTACCAACGCACCAGTAACCTATCAGTCGTCCACATTACATCCCCTACCGATAGCGCCGATACCGGCAGTATGAACCTTTAGTTAACCCGAAGAATTTACTGAAAACTCAAAGCCCAAAGAATGGGTGCCAAACCAGAAGTCTTCAAGTCAAAATGACAGTATTGGCAATGCTAGTTATCGTTTTTACCTCACTAGTGGGTTATGGGAAACTTTAGAGGTCTAAAAACGATCTAGTAATAGTCTTATAACTAGAAGGCGTTGGACAAAGCATTTTTCTAAACTTGCGTGATTCTACCAATTACAAACACATTTTGCTGTTGATATTTGAGTTTTTATTTAAGGCAGTAAAAGGTTTTCCATGTTGTAGTAAAATATAAAATGTTTTTGTCAGATTTAAAAATCCCTGTAGAACATTGCAACATAAAATACTATTCGGTCTTACAATTTTCAATACTTAAAAAAAATCAATACTGCATTTTACTATCATATTTGTTACTATGTTCAATTAGGGGCATTTTCACATTTTCCAAGTAGGCACTGTCCAAAGATATCTGAACACTTTTAACATTGCCATTTTACATGATCAGTCATTTAAGCATAGGCAATAATGATGCAACACATAATACTTATGGTAATGATACAACAAACATTATCAGTACAACAAATAAATAATGACGGCAAGCTTTATAAATAAAAATTGTTATTAACTATGTAATGGTCCATTTACTACATTATTAAATGCTAACTATAAATGCAATATTGTATTGCTGCAAAAACTCTTTTTTATGAACTACAAAGGCAAGAAATAACAATCAATAAGCACCTGTTGCTTTTCGTAAAGTAATATCCAACTACACATCACTAATGCTGTTTACTATTATACAGTTACAATGTGTATGTTTGTACTTTTCATAAATATATTTGAGATTATTATTGACATCACAAAAAAAATTTGCTTTCATCTTTATAAGTTAAGCTGCATCAAAATATTCCTTTACGGAAAATAAGAAGTTTGTATTAGCAATACTTAAAAAAAGTTTAGTTATTAGAGGCAGTAAGTAGTTATGTCACTGTATTTGTTTAAAACAACATTGGTCATGCGTATCGTTTCTTACAATATCTCAACAAACATTTCTACAAAAGCTAAGCTACATTTCAATAATATATAAAAACGTAGTAATACTTAAGTTTTGAGATCCCTACCAAGCAAAGGCCCGGTATAAACATACACTCAAAAATTGAGCAAATCCGTAAACTTTTCAAAAAATCGATATGTAAATCAGCTAAAAAAAAACACAACATACGGGTCATTCGTCTATTCGGTTAACACTTTTTACCACTCATAACCATATAGCAACTCTCCAGTTTGGATTTCAAATTGGCAATGGGTGACATGGGCACATAGAGGCTTTCAGGAACTAGGGCGTTTTTGGTTTTCTTTTTATTCTTTGGCGTCATGACCATGTAATCAGAATCTGAGGTAAAGGTTTGCGACAGTCTCCTCAGGTCTTTGGCAGGTAATGTGTTCGATCGATACTTGTGCGTATTTTTTATAAAGCTGTTGGCTCTGTAGCAGGCTGTCAACTTCGTTGGGGTAGATATGTCAATGTTTTCATGTTTATCACTGCAATAAAATTTAAAACAATTCATTAATTTTTGATTTAAAATCAGTGTTATAGTTGATATTTCAAAGTAAACAACTGCACAAAAAAAAAACCTGATTGATCATGGTCCAACTGAAACTTGTGCAAACATTTTGATATTACACTATGCAATTCTACATAAAAAAGTGCCTTAAGAATATATCTTCGTGAGTTAAAAGTCTTCTATAGTAAGTGATTGACCAGTTTGAACCTACGATCATCTATTCAGGAGAGAATTTACCGATCTGCAATGTTTGCAATACAGGAATAATGGTAAATCATTTGATTACAGACTGTGAACAAATTGACGAGGAAAGAGAAACGGCTAATATTTAAAAAAAAAAACTTTAGAAGTGCTAAGCAATGAGAAAAGTAGTATAGTAAATAGTACATTATTTTTGATACTAACGTATAACTATGCCTTTAAACGACTTGCGACGAGTTTAAGAGCATGATGCGAAGCAGAGTGCTTTTAATGTAGCTAGCTTGGGTCACAAAACGTCTGTCAAGACGTCGTGATGAAGAAGAAGAAGCGCTTTAATGGCACTTATGCACGTGTATCATATGCTACTTTTTCTATGATCGTAACAGAAATATAAAAACTTAGTTCGGTGACACTTTTTCTGTCACATTGTGTTAGATATTCTAGGTTATGTTGACATTCAAACTTACGGCAAAGTGTGTTTTAATATACATAGTATTAAAACACGCCACCAATGGCAACGTGCGAGAAAGACGTAATTCGGGCGCTAATATTAAGAGTGCTACAAACGTCACTTTTGGCCCTAGAAACTGTGCAAAAAGTTGTTATTTTGACACGATCATGGAAAAAATAATGTAATATTTAAAACTTAGTGGTTTAGCAAATAAATTGTAATACATAAATCCTCCCAGGGAGTTGCAGTTCAAATTTACAATCGAAATGGATTTGAACAACTATATAAAAGACAAAGAAAAAAGGAGAGATGAGGAGGTAGGAGTGAAGAACAAATACTAAAAAAAAAGTAAAAAAACTGACAAGACTATTGAGAAAGGAAAAGATAAATATTAATTGAGTAAGATGATGAAAATGTTTCAGTGGACGTGAAGGTCATACAGAAGCAAAAAAAAGCAGATGCCAAAGAAATGAAGTGGCTGCATGAAAAAATAAATCGATAAGAGAGGAAAATTAAATAATTAAAAAAGAAACGATATTAAAAGAGGCAATGAGAAACATGATCTAACATTTGCAGGTAGAAATGAAAATTCAATTTGCTGCTAAGCTAGAGCAGAAGACCTGCCAGCTGCAACTAAGAAATTTAGAAGATAAAGAACAAATTATGAAAACAATGTTCTAACTGCAATGGGTAGGAAAATAAAAGAGGAAATAAAGGGAAAAGCACAAGAAGCAGGAGAAAGAAGAAAAACTGTCTTGTGGTTCCGAAAGCTGACAATAGAAGGGAAGGTGCGGAGGTGGAACAAAACAAAGAGTAGAAGAACTGAGTGGTAAATCAACGAAAAACCAAAGAGCAGCAATGGACAAGGACACGATATGGCGAGAAAAGAAGGGAAAAGACGACACAAGGAAAGACATTTCAAACAAAATCATGTTCGATACGTGGAATGTTTGAAATACAAGGTAGACATTGCAGAAACAAAACAAAAAGACAATACAATCATAGATTTAGCTAGTACAGTTTCTTCAAGAGTGAATGTGAAGAGAAGATATTTGGGACGGAATTTTTGGTCAGTAAAAATTACAAACATTTAGTTCAAGCCAATATGTGCAAGGATAGGTTATATTAGAATTAGACCTACAGAGGAGAAGGGTGAGAAATTTTACAGATGTTAGGAGAGGAAGTCCTCAAAATACCGATTTGTGATATTAAAATAATATTGAGGGACATAAATGCAAAAATTGGATAAGAAGAATGTTACCCAACAATAGGAAGACATAATAAAAATACAAAACAAGAATTTGCTATAGAAAACAGAATGGTGGTCAAAAGTAGCCTATGTGTTTTGCACTCACGGAAAAGCACATAGGAAGTTGGATATCGCCAGATAGCAAAACAAACAATCAAATAAACCATGTCCTGACAGAGAAGAAGTACACTAGCATGGTAACGAATATAGAGAGTTATGGAGTGGCCAATATTAACATGGACAACTTCTGAGTAAGAATAGATATGAAACATGAGAGCCCGAAAGCCGAGATAAAGAAAAGAGAAAAGGAGAAACATATAATTCCCAAAATGTAAGTGATGAAAAGATAAGAAGCACATTTGAAGATAAGCTAGAAAGACGAATTAAAGGAGACAGAACGATAGATCACAGATGGGAAAAATGAGAAACGTCAGTCAAGTCAGTAGCAGAAGAAATACTGGGAAGGAGGACTTCCACAAAAATGGACAGAAGAAATGAGGACACAGGCAAAAATAAAATTTATAGAACAAGAGGTAGCGTGCCTCAGTGGCTTAGCGCGCTGAGATACTGATCCACGTTCCTCTAGGTGGCCAGATTCGAATCTCGCTGGGGCCGTGCACTTTAGCGTTTTCGAACCTGAAAACAGTCGTGAAAGGCAACGGGATACCACCACGATGCTGCCGAGTCTATCTCCAGGATATTTCCTCCCCATCCAGGGGTGGAAATCATCAACGTGCTATATTTACATTTCTCACTAGCGCCACCTTCCATGGAGTAGCAGCACCAAGACAAACCAATGGAGGTTTAGGGCTCTACTGGCGCTATATACTATATAATATAATAACATAGTATGTAAAACAATATAAAATGTAAATATAAAGCATAAGACACTTCAAGAAGAAGAACAAGTTACAACAAAAGGTATAAATAATTTAAAAGAGAAAACCAGATACGCAGACAAAAGAAATGGGAAGAGTTGGAAGAAAAATATTAAAGATACAGGATTACTACATTCGAAAGAAATGAATTTTTTTTTATCAAGGGATCAAAAACGAACGAAACCAACCGAAAGGTATATTTTGTAAAGATGAGAACAAGAAACTCGTGGAAAAAGAAAGAAATTTAGAGCAATGGGCGCATTATTTTGAAAGAACGCAGGCTGAAAGATAACATAGAAAAAGAGACAAACCACGAGCAAGCAGAACAGGATAAGAGTGTGGAAGAATCAAGTATGCAAGAGATTGCAATTATTATTAACCACATGAAGAATGTGCATGATAATGTACGGAACAAAGTACAGTCAGACCTTGCAGTTCACGGGGGTTACGTTCCAGAAGAATGCCGCGAAGCGCAAAACCGCGATGAGCAAGTAACCACATAAATGATAAAAACCGGGTTAGGTTCCATTAACTAGATTTATTTATACTATGCAACCTTAAAAAATTTTGGCAGAAACGCTTGAGAAGACAGTAAAAGTTGAACTAAAATTCCATACGTAACATAAGTCTGCCACTTGAATCTAGAGCTCGAATGTCCATTTGTTTATTCAAGTTATAATTTTACAATTTATTTCAAGTCCGATTTGGTAATAAGAGGTTCAAAGGAATAGGCTCGATAAGTGTGTTTACAAGTTTGTGATAAATAATGTTATTTAGGTGTTCATGACATAAATCGCATACGTCTGCTTTATTTACTTACGGCCGGTCTTATGAAGGTCACTAACCTGACGTTAACCTTAAATCGCTGTTAAAATAAACAAAAGCTCATCAAAACGTTGGCGCTTATGACATATTATTCATTAGTAAACAAATTTTTATGCGCTTTTGTTTATATTAACAGCAATTTAAGTTAACCTCAGGTTAGTGACCTTCATAAGGTGTGAAAGTTGAAACAGTTAACGTTGGTAATTCCATCCGCGAAAAGCAAGAAAAGGGAGTACAAAGGTGCCCCGTGTAAATTCAAATCAGCGAACCGCAAAGCCGCGAACGGGAGGTCTGACTGTATAATAATAACTGTAAACAAATAAGCTGGTGGACACACGAAGTACAGTGACTATATAATCACAGTGTGGCCATACGGTGGTCATGTTTTCTATTGGTTGAAGGCAAAAGGATTCCAAGTTATTGTCATTTTTAACAGTGTACAGAATGTTTAGTTACAAAAAGTTACTAATGTCAAAATAACACATTGGTATTTTATAACTTGTCAAAAGTTTGAGTGCAATCTGCCATTAGTCTTCCCGTGGCCGTGAGTTTTCCAAACTATAGTTTGCCAATTAGTTATTTACGATATTCAGTATTAACATCACACAAACCAGAACATTTAAGAAATAAATATTTTCATAAGTTTCATATTGCTTAAATATTCGTAAGTAACTGCTCAATAGATTATTATAGGGTTCAAAAGCATGTCCGAAATTGTCTTATTTTAAATATCTCTTTTTGTTGTTCATCGTGCTTCAAAATATTCAGTACTTTGCCAAATTACACCTATAAAACATGTATCGGGAAAACTCTAGTATAGCCCACTGGTACATTTTGACATTTATGGAATATGCGCATAAAGGAACTGTTATGCCAGTGGTGAAACTGGATTTTAAGCTATGGATAAGAGAAATACTCATTGGGAAATTCAAATTCACAATTATATACGACGATTGGAGTAACTCCTTTTTTTACGGTGATGCACAGGCATTTTTGTACTAAGTACACACAAATCTTAAACTGTAGCTAACTTAAATTCACACCTTGACGGCAGTCAAGATTGGGTCTGACATGAGACTCCCGTGTTTTGCCTCCATTGCCTGAACATTTGTAGAACCTCCGACAAACTGAGAATCACATTATCACGCGCATGCGCCTAAGCACCAGTGGGCTATATTGGGGTTTAGCCCATGTAACTATCTAATAAAATTTAGATGTTAATAAAGCATATTAAATTACCGAAAAGATTTCTACAAATGATGCTATATCATATGTGTTTTGGATTTGAACTTTCCAATTTCCATTAATTGTAATAAATTGAAGACACCGTATGACTCATATTTCTTCAACATTTAAACCCCATTGTGGTATTTTATTGTATTTGAGACATCAGTCATTTTTAATAACAATCTTTCACTTCAGCAAATGAATTGTCAAATTTTATTTTGACTTTAGTAATTTTTTGTTACCAAATGTCGGTTACACCGTTAAAAAAATTCTATTTTTTTATTACATCACCATGGTTTTTCGCAAAATCTGATTTTGACATTGGATCCAAAAGTACCAGCCAACAATTGTATGGCCACACTGTGATTATATAGTCACTGTAACACGAAGTAAAGGAAAAAATTAAAGAAAAGAAGCAGGCCTGGAAAAAATATATAAACACAAAAAGGGAGCAAGATAAGATAGAATATATAAGTAGAAGAAAGAGCAAAAACAACAGTAAAAGTGGCGAAACAAAGAAGCTTGCAGGAATTTGGAAGACAATTGAACAAAACATACAGATTGTCCAAAATCCGTTTTGAAGATAGGAAGTTAATGAGTGTGACAAGGAAGACATAAACAAAATGAGTAGCAGGACAAAGATAGAATGTAATCATGGCTAGGTCAATTTTTAAACTAAAACTAAGTCAATGAAACAAACATTTCTGTTAAATATTTTATCTGTCATTAAGAATATAAAATGAGATTTAAATAATTAAAATAATTATGTGAATAGTAAACAATACTGTATTTAAACCTCACTTTGTACTCTTTATGACATATAAAATATTTGACAGAAGTGTTTGTTTGTTTTTGTTTATGTCTTCTTTGTCACACTCATTAACTTTCTATGTTCAAAACGGATTTCGGACAATCTGTATAAGACAAACAATAGATTCTAGTGGAATAAAATTAAGGCAATAAAGGGACAGAAACAGAAAGAAATTAAAGGAATAAGTAATAAAAACAAGGAGTTACAATTAGATACAACACATTTTCTCTAAACATGGAAAGAACACAATATGGAAAAGTTTAACCTAAAAGAGGAGGACAGACTAGAAAGAGAATATGTTAGAAGAGAAAGTAGATAAGAACATAGAAATGGAAGAACTATAGAAGCCACTGGAAAATTAAACATAGAAAAAGCACCCGGAGAAGACAAAATAGATCCAGAGATGGTAAAATATCTGGGACCACAAGGGAAAAGATCGCTTCTGGAGATTTATAAAGAGGCCTGGAGAACAAACCAAATACCTACAGACTAGGAAAATAGCATAATATAAATAAGTTAAAATAGGTTCCTTATTCAGGCCACAAAAATGCCAGGTTTAGGCACTAAAAACCTAAAGTAAGCAATTTAGGCTGCATGGCCTAAATTAGACAAAGAATACCGTTTTGATTTTTTGAACTTAAAACTATTGGCTAAAAATGTTGTAGGTATTCATTTTTATTAATTGTAAAGCTTAAACATTCAAATAACAAATAATAGATGCTATGGAATAAACAAAAATAAAATTGTGGGAAAATAATATCTTACTTAATCATACTAACTAATATAATCTCTGAAACTAACTAATAAAATAATGATAATTTGATAATATATAATATGTATATGGTAGTTGATGATAATATAAGTGCAATATTAAAAATACTGAGCATTTGCCTGACAC
>CALNHX010001974.1:0-197693 GCA_940337035.1 Agriotes lineatus | reverse complement strand
GTATGCAGATGATGTGGTGATACTCATCTCGGGGAACTTTGAGAACACACTCTTAGAGCTCATGCAAAACGCTCTAGGCATTGTGGAAAAATGGTCTGCCAAGGAAAACTTATGCGCAAATCCTCAAAAAACCGCACTAATTCCATTACAAGAAGGAGGAAATTGGACGGGCTAAAGCTCCCAAATCTATTTAACGAACAGTTGTAATTGTGTAAGGAGGTTAAATATTTAGGCATTATCCTAGATGCAAGCTAACCTGGAATTCACATATTAGTAAAATTGTAAATAAAGGACAACTCTTATGGCAACCAAGCGAGCACTGGGTAAAACCTGGGGATTAAAACGAAGCATGATACACTGGTTGTACACTGACGTGGTGAGACCCATGGTTGCCTATGGCTCGTTAGTATGGTGGCCCAAACTGAAACAAAGACAAGCCAAACTGGAGCGATCTAAACTCCAAAGGCTTGCCTGTCTATGTATCACTGGTGTGATGAGAAGCAACCCAACCGCAGTCTTGGAAACCTTACTAAGCCTGCCTCCTCTAGACATCATAGTTACAGCAGAGGCAAGGATGGCGCCGTCTAGGCTGAAATACAATGGAAACTGGCAAACAAGTACCGTTCTTGGTCACACCAGGATAACATTGTCACAAACCCATTACTAGAAATGAGCAGTGACACAATGCCAACCAGGCAAAACTACCATAAACCTTTTAACATCCAACTTAACTGGAATGAAGGGCTAGTACAAAGTCATGGTCAGGTTAGTTAGCAAACTTGTCTGGAACACAGATGGGTCCAAAAGCAGGAATATATGGGGAATATCCCCAGTTCAATGCGTATGCATATCTTGGGCAGTATGCCACCGTATTCCAAGCAGAAATTCATGTAATAGACATATGTCTGTAGGAGAATATAGCAAGAAATTATGGAGGTAGAGACATTTTTGTCTTAACAGATAGCCAGGCGGCTATAAAAGCCCTAGCTAGCCACCGGATTAACTCTTGATTGGTCTGGGACTGCCTTCAAAATCTTTTAACACTCGATAACTACAATAGGGGATATCCCTAACGTGGGTGTCGGGGCATAAGGATATACAAGGTATCGAAACAGCAGATTCTCTTGCAAAAAAAGGATCAGAAACACTATTCACTGGCCCTGAACCAGTATTTGAAGTCACCAAAACAACAGTCCACAGCTGCTAACCAGATGGATAAAGATACGACATCAAAACTACTGGAACTGTGTGGAAGGACTAAGACATAATAAAGCGATGCTAAGGAAACCATCTAAAAAACTGACAGATGACCTACTGCGACTAAGCAGACATCAAATTAGGCAGTGACGGGGCTGATAACCGGTCACTGTAATCTTCGAAAACATGCACACAATGGGAATTCTCAGTGAAGAACCTATTTGCAGACTTTGTAATGAGGAGGACGAAACAGCCTCTCATGTCATTTTCAACTGTGAAGCTCTTACCCGATGGAGACATACATTCCTGGAGGGAGACAACCCTTGAGAAACTCTTAGCAAGAGAACACTTGGTGAAAAGGCTATAAAACCTAATAAAAACGGCACACCTTTTCACTGAATAAGTGTAATGATAAGCAGTATAATAAACTAAGAGGCTGCAGAGCTGTATGGCATCCAACCAACCCTCATCACTACACCACTACAATACAATACAATAGAACCACAATTGTATTAATATGTTACAAATATCAGCTTTACACCAATATAAAATTATAGTAATATCTTATAAATGTCAGCTTAGCAGCAATACCAAAGCTGGAATAGAAACTACTTGCAATATAGTTATCGTTCATGAGAATTGTATCGTCTCATAGTGTACAGATGCTTTGGATTAAATTAAATTAAATTGGCAGTGTTAGTTTTTATTCATAACTAATTTTACTTTATACATATTAATATAGACAAGAGGTGCAAGAATGTATCACCAATGCTACAAATATCTTCCACATGGTAAATTACAGCCGAAAATATTTGAGAAAAGTAATTATAATGTCATTATCATTCATCTCAAAAGCTTCGAACCAGCAGGTGAATACATACTAACATTTTATCATATAATATTTAAGGAATAAAATCAGTATAATTACAAAAATATTGGCTATCTTTACATAGATAAAACTTATATCAATATACTTTAGCCTAGAAGGTATTACAATCGCCATTGCAGGAATATTTTACAAATGCCAGATTAGCACCAATACAAAATCATCAAAAGCTTAAAAGTTGGAATATAGTAAATTTTTGTCATCTAGAGAAGTTGTTTTATCACCTAGTCTGCTGAAAGCAGTGTGATGCTTGTTCGTTTGCCGGAGGATTACCCATTAAGCCCCCGTGGTGGCCAAAGTTGTATTGAGGAATTGCAGTGAAGTTGGCACAAGATTTTTATGCTGGTTGCCTTAAGTGGGGATCGAATCCACATACGCTGCCCTAGAACCAGAGACTCTTACCTCTGAGCAGCCGCTATTGCTAATGTGATGTTCACAAAATATATGTTGAGATAAGTTGTTTGTTAACATCATTGTGTGTGAAGGATTATTCATAGTATACAGAAGCCTGAAGGAGGCAATCATGTTACTTGCATCATGATCCTCTATGTTCAGTTACACTACAAATTCAAATTTATTGTCTGGCTTGTGTGTGTTCTTTTTACTCCATTTATACACCAGAGGAGAACGTCGTTAATTGTATTCCTACTTCTAACGGGCACCTGACTTAGTGTCGATCTCACTATGAAAAATCCTGCTATCCAAGGATTTGAACTGAGGACTCGCTAGTTGCAAGCATAAATACAAAGTGTTAGTTGTTAGCTACCAGTACTACTCTTATATTGGAATTAAGCATGAGGTAAAGGAATCGACCATCATTGCTACAAATATAATAAGTATAATATATGATGTATCATCATTTTTAAGCACATAGCTTAGCTGCCAGACAATATCTTACATCTAGCTATGAACTAACTGGAACTTAGTAACTAACTGGAGCTTAATTAAAAGATGCAAACTACTTGTATATATTCTATGTCTAATCAGCTAAGATAAGCGTTATCTCTAAAAGGGAGCGTGAGACAGGAAGCCACGTGCGTTCAAGGTTTGCAGACTTGCAGTTCACACAAAGGAGCTATTATCGTTCAAGGTTGCAAGCTTGCAGTTTACACAAGGGGCCATTGTCTAGCTACAATGTAACTCGTCCGCCGATAAAATGTTCAATAGCGGGATTCAAGTATGCCTCTATTGAATTTACAAAAAAGAAAAGAAAATTAAACTTTACGTTAACTGGTTCAAAATCTTTATTTAGAAATCTAATAAGTTTAATCTTCATTGTGTTCCTATTATAATATAAATACAATGCAAAAATAATTAACATAAGAATAGTAAGCAGCGTAAATATAATCGCAGACACACTTAGGTTATCGGGTTTAGTATAATTAATAGGTTTTAACAAATTTTCATATTTATTGAGCTTAATTCTGTCCTCAACCAATTTCTGGGTGTCAACTGGTATCAAGTCAATCTTCGAGACATTTATGGATTCGATTCAGGAATTATTAAGCGGTCAATGTTTGAAACTTTTAAATTAGCAATTTCATTTGAGGTTCTTTTACACTGAATAATAAAGTAGCAATACGATTTTCATTAAATTGTTTCTAAGTGTATCATGACGAATAAAAATATGAATATCATATATATTTCTAATAAGCGTCTATTTGCTTTGTTTAAGAACTACATTGCCTAAATTTAAAGAATATAGTTCTAGATTATATTTTAAAATATTTACAATATTATATCGCCGTGTATAATTGACTATTCAACACTATAACATATAAGCCAATCACATTGCAGACATTTGCTTTTTTCAACCAATAACAGCAGTATATCACTGAATATTGGGCACCATGCAAAATATCCACTAAACAATGTACGTACTCAAAAAATAAATAGCCTTGTTGCGAAGTATCGTTTAGCAACGATGTTCTGTCCTTAGTGATATCGCTAGGTTACGTAACACTAAACCCCAACAAACTGTGTGGCTTGTTTTAAAAACTTTAAAATGCTGTGTTTTCGAAGTATTCCGCTGAATTTAATTGAGAATGAATAATTATATTAATTGTTGGATTATTTTTCAATAAAGTTAATCGTTATGTATTAATATTGTTAAATAGTCGTCCCAAATACCACTCGAAGTGGATATATATTTTTTAAATATTTTGTCATTTCCATAGAAATTATTTCAAATTTCACTCAACAAAATCACATTTAAATGTCACTCGCCTTCGGCTCGTGACATTTTTGATGTGATTTTGTTGAGTGAAATTTAAACGCAATAATTTACATGGAAACGACAAAATATTTGTCAAAAATATATCCACTGCTTGTGGTATTACCCTTGAATATTTAATCAAGATACAGACGATGAAGGTAATAAGTCTGAATAGGGTAGTAATTCATTAGCATGGCGTCTAATGTTGGACGATCCATTATGCGGTGTTAACTAGTATATGTCATGTTCTAGAATTTGGGATATTGTATATGGTCCTATAAATTTTGGTTCATCCTTGCTTCTGGAATTAGTTTTAACAAATACTTTTTCGTTTAATTGAAATGTTTAATTTTTCCGAGTTGGATTTAATTTTAAATTTTGCTTTTCTTTAGTATCAATTTGCTTGCCTTGCAATATTTCGTAATTTTCTTTCATGCGGATTTTGTCACCAGATAAATAATCATGATAGTAGGTTCTTGTATAGTCTAAATCGAACTGATTTCTACATTCAGTATGACCAAATACAATCTCAAAAGGGGTCAAATTGAGATTAGACTGTATCATATGATTATATGCAAGAATACAATATTGAATTTTGTTTTGTTCAGGTACATCCGTCAATAGTCGATAGTGGTCAATTATTGTCGAATGTAGTCGTTCAATTGGGGAGTTAGATTGATGGTGATGTGGGGTTGTCGCATGCAACTGGATTTTATGTAAAGCTATGAAGTCTTTAAAAATATTTTTGTTAAATTCTGCATCAGCTATAATGATATTTGGTGTAGTAAAAGTACACATATAATTAAGTAGTTGTTCAATGACGTCTGTTAAATTTCGAGATTTAATATAGTATGCTTGGGCGAATTTGGAAAATGAATCTATTATTGTTAAATAGCTTCTCTTACCTATCTGAAAAATATCCAAGTGTGTAGTATGAAATGGTTGGTTTTGTGTAGGAGTAAGCTGTAAAGGCTGCTTAATTGGGTTTCTATTGTACTTTTGCGTTTTACAAATATGACAATTATTAATATAATCGGTGACATCTTTATTAATTGATTTCCAATAATATTTTCTTTTTATATGTTCAATTGTTTCATTGATACCACGGTGATTGGTTTTGCCTAGATGGTAATTTTGGATTTGATATTGACGATCTTGTGGATTTAGAACGTAAGTCATTTGTGACATACATCGATGAAATTTGGGTGTGTTATCGTTAATTATGTCTTGCAGAATATTAGAAAAATCTAAACAAAGTTCGTCGATAGGAAAAGAACAATGGTAATGTGTTCTAGGTTCACAATGTTCAATTAATAGCCTGTTGGATATGTCAATTTTATTTGTATTATTTAGGGATACAGAATAATGTATAATTCCGTCATATTTAGTGATTCCGATATCTCGTGGTAGTTGAGAAATTACAAATTCAATTTGATTTTTAAATTGTTGTAGAGGTTTTTCGGCAATATCGATTACGGGGGTAGACGATTGTTGCGAATGCACTGTTTCGACATAGGATTTATTATCGTCGTTATTTGGTGGTCTTATTTGAATGTCGGATATAATTTTTACTTTAGGCGTTTCCGGTTTTGGTGGTCCGATGGTCGGTACTGAAAAGAAGTCTTGTATGTCGGGGGTGCTTGCCCTACTTGCCATTAAGCTTTCGTTACCTTGTATTGGTATTGATGTATGAAATCTATCGGGTGTTTCTAAAGTCATGGGGTAAATTTGAACGCGTGATAGAGCGTCGGCAACTTTATTTAATTTGCCTGGTAGATAGTTTACGGTGAAGTCGTATTCTTCTAATTTAAGTGCCCAACGAGTTAATTTGGAATTTGGTTCTTTTAAGTTTTTGAGCCAAACAAGCGGTCTATGATCGGTGTACAATTTAAATTTTACTCCATACAGATATGGACGAAATTATTTGGTTGCCCAAATTATGGCTAGAAGTTCTCGTTCAATTGTAGTATAATTTTGTTCTGCATTATTAAGGGTTCTGGAGGCATAACAGGTGGGTTTACCATCTTGGGATAATAATTTGTTTGCAATGCTCAAAGTTCTTCAGAAATTCAGGGGTGTGTACAATTTTATTTTTTTTCTTTAAACATACGGTTAAAAATTTAGTTATTTTGTCAAAGTCTTTGACAAATTTTCTATAATAGCCAAATAATCCCAATAATGATTTTATCTCGGTTCTTGTTTTGGATGCTGGGAAGTTTTTAATTGCTGAAATCTTAGATGGATCTGGTTTTATTCCTTCTGAAGTAACTATGTGACCTAAATATTTTACAGATTTATGTAAAAATTCTGATTTATCTAGCTGAATCTTTACATTAGCATCTCTACATTTTTGAAATACATTTTTTAAACGTTGCATGTGTTCTTGAAGAGAATTTCAGAAAATTATAATGTCGTCTAGGTCAGCGTTTCTCAACCTTTTTTGGCCCGCGGCCAAGTAGAATTTGTTAAAAAAAAATTGCGGACCAGTGATATTTTCTTAACAACAAATTTTTACTAAGTATTTATAAAGAACTACTACGTAAGTTAATTGTAACATTTTTATTGTCATTTGCTTACAGTAATATTTAAATGTAAAGATATATAATTATATATACATATAATAATAAGTAAGTATATAAACCTTTAACAAAAATTACAGAAAATTATAAAAAAAAGTCACAAACTCATGGATGTAGAAACACAACAAAAAATATCATTCTTACGATTACCAAAAAATTAAATCAATAGGAACAAACTCTTAAGAAAAATTAGAACAAAAAATATCAGAAATTATAGAAATAATCACAAGCTCATTGCATATGAACATATTGTTAATGAGAAGATTGCTGCTGCTCTTCTTCAATCAACTTGTCAATTGTTGGTTCCAAATTAGACAAGCTAAGTCGGAGCGGTGAAATAACCGAAAGCCGATTTCTAAATTATATTTTATTACCGTCATAGTTGAAAATCCCGATTCACATAAATATGTAGTTGCGAAGGGGACTAACATTTTCATTGCTTTCTCGTATAGAGATGGATATTCATTTTTCAATTTGATCCAAAATTTATCTATGGACATTATCGAAAAACTAGCTTTTAACATAATATCTGCACTAATCTCAATAAGGGACTCATATTCTCTGTCACTTAAATTTACCTTACTACCGTCATATGTTATGAAAGGGTTTGTTATCCACATATTTCCTTTCACACGTGGTTTTTTCAGATGGGAAATATTTTTCGAAACTAATATTTAAAGATTGTAAGTGTTTGCCCAATGATTGTATTTAATTTTGATAAGTTTAAATCTTGTTGCAAATTAACAAAATCAAAATAATTATTAAACATATCAATATTATTGTTATTTACTTTATCCACCCAAAAATTAATTTTTTTCTTAAATCCATCTATTTTATTAAATAAATGAAACGTATTTATGGAAGTTCCTTGTAAACTCAAATTTAAATCGTCGATATATGAAAATATATCACTTAAATATGCTAGTTTTGCAACCCATTCTACATCAGACAAATGCATACTTAAAGGATTATTTTTTTCTCTTAAAAATATTTCTACGTCCATCCTTAATTCAAAAAGCCTGGTTAAAATCTTACCCCGCGAGAGCCATCGAACTTCTGTATGAAGTAATAATTGCTCATATTCGGCACCAACCTCCTGACAAAATATTGCGAATATTCTGCAGTTTAAATCGCTTTTTTTAATAAAATTAATAATTTTTATAGATTCCGCTAAAACCTCATTTAATTCTGTGGATAAACTTTTCGCAGCTAAATGTTGTCTGTGGATTATACAGTGGGTCATTAATAAATCAGAATTAGCTGCTTGCTGAATTCTTTTAGTAACACCAGAATGTCTGCCAACCATACTAGCCGCCCCATCGGTACATACACCAACGCAATTTTTCCAATGTTTAATAATATAAGAATTAAGTGCGTTAAAAATCTCATCACTTGTTGTATATGAAACCAATTCTATACAACACAAGAATTCTTCTTTTATTTCCTCTAAAATAAAATCCATATATCTAACGTAGCATATTAATATGGCTTTTTTGGAAATATCGCATGATTCATCAATTTGTATTGCAAAAAGTGTTGATTCCTTTACCTTTTGGATTAACTGATATTCCAAATTCTCTGATAATTTTTCAATTCTTCTTCTTATAGTATCATTAGATAAGGGAATCGATTTGATTTTATCAACAGCAGATTGTCCAAACATCTCTAAACAAACGTCTATTAAAACTGATTTTATTAAATTTTCCCCAGTGGTAAATGATTTTTTGGTTTTAGCAATTCGAAGGGCAACTAAGTACGAGCATTTTAGTAGTGACTTGTTCGGAATAAAATTTTGTTGAAATGTTTTTGTTTGTAATTGTAATTCTCCTTTTCTACGCTCAAAATACTCACGCGGTTTATTTTCCAGCTCAGAATGTATAGCCTTCAAATGTCGTAACATTTTCGATGGTTTCATAGCATCATTTACTAGAACTTCATGGCAAATGATACACATCGGACGTACATCTTCTTCCGTAGATTTGGGCCAAAGAATAAAACCATATTTTAAATATTCATGGTTGTAGTGTCTGATAATTGGTTTCTTCTTTTTTGCTGGCGGAAGTCCTGTTTCGTGGTCATTTTTTTGAGACGTTGAACTGGTATTCAAAAAATTAAACAGCGTGCCTTGTTTACGGTTCATGTTACTAAGGGTTAAAAAATATTTTTTATTAGCGTCTATATAAGTATATAAATAGTCAATAAACTTACTTTTATATTAGTTCAATCCAGTTAAACATATGTATAATTATTATAATGTTTCGTTTAACAATAAATTAAAGACATCCCCAAACCACAACACAATTTACAATGATAAAGCGGCTTAAGTTTCTGTCGCCGATAGAGTCATTCGGCCGGTGTCTGCGCGCCGCGGTTTCGCGCTTGCCTCGCACACGCCGGTAGCCCCGCCCGCCGTGGTCGTTTTCGCCGGCCAGCGAAAAATATTCTGTACGTTCGTTACTTCCAACGATAGGAATTACACTTGTAAGAATTTCGGGAATTTGTCTTCAGTGCCGTACTAATCATAAATTACGTAGAACTAAATTAAGTAATTTTTTTTTCGTGGATAGGGGAAATGTCCGCGGACCAGTAAAATTTCTCCGCGGACCACTAATGGTCCGCCGGACCAGCGGTTGAGAATAGCTGCTCTAGGTAAACTAGGCATTGTGTTGGAGCGAGTCCAATTAAGGCTGTATTTATCATCCTTTGGAAGGATGCAGCACTGTTAGGTAAACCCATAGCCATTCTTTTAAACTGAAAATGGCCTTCTTCGGTTGAAAAAGCGGTTTTTTCGCGATCTTTCTTTTCGATTTCTATCTGGCGGAACCCAGAGGCAAGATCCAAAGTTGTGAAGTATTTGGCTCTGCCAAGATTGTCTAATACGGTTTCTATACGGGGCAATGGATATTTGTCTTCAATAGCTTGTTCATTTAATTTTCGATAATCAACTACAATGCGCCATTTTTGTTTTCCGGAGGCGTCTAACTTTTTTGGGACGACCCAAATAGGAAAATTATACGGTGATTCCGATGGCTCTATAATAATAATAATAATCTTTATTGTCCAACAGCGGCAGTCAATTATAGGACAAATCATACAAAAACGTTATTACAAAAATACATTAATAAGCAACAAAAACGATATATAGCTATTAAACAAAAAATAAAGAATAGTTCAGCTACATTTAAAATTATAAATATCAAACCTACTTAACCCTAGGTACTATCGATAAGAATAACAAATACATATTTAGAAAATACAAATATTAAATAAACATTTCATCATTAATAAAGTAATAATTATGAATGGTTTGAATAATTTTAATTTAAATCAGAGATAATAGATAATAACATCTAATAACAGCGAATACTGTAATCAATTAGGAATTTGACGGGATGCTTGCAGGATATTCCGTATACTATCTGAGTGAATATTTACCTCGCTACTTATGGCATTAAAATTAGCACACATTGTATATATGGGCGATTTAAGCATAACATTTGTTCTGGAGACAGGCAGATAAAAGGTTTTATTTTGTCTCATATTAACTCGTGGAACATGGAAGGTAAGACTAGATAAAATGCAAGAACAGTCTATTTGATTATGCAATATTTTATAGAGAAATGTGAGGCTGGCAAAAACTCTTCTAGTTTCACAGGAAGTAAATTGGAATGAATTCAATAAAATGTCGTTATCAATACCCCTTGCAGGATAAGAACCAAATGTTTTCAGCCAGATATTTTAAAAATGTTCTTTGTACGCCTTCAATCATTGATCCATAAAATGGATACCAAATAATACTGCCATATTCAAGTTTTGAACGGACAAAGGCGAAGTAAAGCGTGATTAATGCTGAAGTATTTGTGAATTGTTTACAATTACGCAAAATAAAGCCAAGCATTTTGTGGGCTGACGCAGCCACATTATTAATATGAGTGATAAACGTAAGTTCATTATCAAACAGTATGCCTAAGTCCTTTGTTTGTTCAAAGCGTGCCAACACTATTGAATTGATTTTATAATCAAAGATGAGCGGAGTAAATTTACGTGTATATGTCACAACTTTACATTTCTCTATATTTAGCGCTAGTTTATTTACGGTACACCAGTTGAGAGGCAAGTCAACATCCAACTGCAACTTAATACAGTCCTGCTTGCGATCAACTCGTTGAAAGATCTTGACATCATCAGCAAACATTAAAATGTTAGAATTTATAATTCATATTTTTATATGGGTATTTCGCCACTCTGCAAATTAAAATATTAAATAACGAAAATATTAACAACGAACGTTTCGAGGGACAATCTGCCCTCGTTATCAACGAATAACAATTAAAACTAACAAGAACTTATCTTTTTTTCACTGGAAGGAAAAACGACCAACCTCCAATGAATTTTCTGACATTGACGTTTGTTGATATCTGTACCTACTTGATCTCATCTTTAAGAATCGATAGCCAACTATTGTCTAAAAATATTGAGAAAGACGACACGCATTTTTCTTCATTAAGTAAAATGTATGCCGTTTCCTTAATTTTTCGCCTAGTTGACATCGATTCTTTAGACAAAATCTTTGTATTGTCCCATTGTATTTTATGGTTTTCATCCCAAGCATGTTCTGCCAGCTTAGACTTATTGAATTGATACGTTTTCAACATATTTTTATGTTCTTTAACTCTTACTGCTAAAGGCCTGGATGTTTCACCGATATAATATTTCCCGCATTCACAGGTAATACTATATATACAATTCCTTGAATGTTGTTCTTCGTTGAACGGTTTAGTTTTTGTAAGAACTGACCGTAAAGTATTCATCGTTTTGAATACCGTCCTAACATTGAATCTATTTCCAATTCGTCTAATTTTGTCAGATATGCCTGGAATTTAACTTGATCCCTATATCATTAATAAAAAGTATGAATAATAGGGGCCCTAAATTAGAACCCTGAGGAACTCCGGAAATGGCAGTATAAACCTCAGATTTGAAACCGTTATACATAACATACTGAGTTCTACCTTCTAGGTATGTTTTAAAAAGATCGATATAAGACTTGCTAAAGCCAAATCCTCGAAGTTTAGACAGTAAGATACTATGTCCAATTCTGTCAAAAGCCTTTGAGAAGTCAGTGTAAACAACGTCCACCTGACCCTGTTTATCTAAGGCTTCAGCAACAAACTGGGTGAAACAGCTCAAATTTGTAATTGTAGAACGTTTTTCTACAAATCCATGCTGATACGGAGATATGTAGTTTTTAACATTTGAGTAAATAATAATAATAATAATAATAATAATAATAATAATAAAGCTTTATTTGCCCAACAGGATATCCCAATAATAGGACAAAGTAATACAAATACATATATATATGCATAGATAACTAACATAAAAAACAAATTATAAATGACTATATATATAATACTCTAATACGCCAACAATGATTACACCGTAAACTAATCTACCTCAATAAAATAAAAATAAAAAAATAAACAAATAAACAAACACAGTAATAAAGTGTATTTATAACGCATCTACATTAAAATCAAAATCAATTGCCAAAGTAAATTTTATATAAACTCATTAGTTCAGATAAAGAACTATTAAATATGTCAATGTGGTTACTGATCTTATTAAAATGTTTAGCCATGGAGTAGATTGGAGATTTAATTAATAAATTAGTTTTAGGAATTGGACAATAAAAGGTAACACCTTGTCGCGACTCAACGCGTGGTACTATTATTCTCAACTGAGTTACCAAATCTGAGCAGTCAATATTGTTGTTACAAAGATTGTGCAAGAAGCTTAATAACGCACATACTCTTCTACAGGCAAGACTGTTGAACTCAAAGGTATTCAGTAATTGATTATAGTTTATGTCTGTCTGTGGATAAATACCGTTAGCTTTAAAACTAAGAAATTTTAAAAACTTTTTCTGAACACGCTCAATTATAAGTGAGTAACTAATGTAATGAGGATTCCAAATTACAGCTCCGTACTCCAACTTAGATCTTACAACAAATATGTTGAAATAGAACCAATTCAAAGACTTTTGCAAAATTGGACAAAATAGCTATTGGGCGATAGTTAGAAATATCAGAAATGTCACCACTTTTGAAAATGGGATTGACTCGAGCCATTTTCCATCTTTGTGGAAAGGTCGAGGTTTTTATTCCAAGATTAATTATGGCTAAGAGAGGGTGAACTAGCACTGCAGCACAATCTTTAATAAGAAAACTCGGCACTTGGTCAAGTCCAGCAGTTGACTTGTTTTTCAACCTTCGTATAGCCGCCATAATGTCATCTTCAGATACGCAATTAATTTTGATAAATGGCATGTTATTATCTAAATATTTTTGTTCATCAGGAGTAATAGCTACACCATCAGGAGGCAGATAAACTGAATAAAAATAATTTGCAAAACCATTTACTATCTCCTGTGGAGTATCATAGGTGATATCACCATTACGTAAAAGTCCTGGTATTCTACTATTGCACCTTTTGCTTTGGATATATGACCAGAAGTTTTTAGAGTCGGTATTGATTGAATTTTCAACATCCGTCAGATATTTAGTATAGGCCTCTTTTATTTTAATTTTGGCTAACGAACGTAATCGCCTAAATTCATAAAAGTGCATTAGTGAACGCGAGGATTTATATTTGCTATGATGCTTATTTTTCAGTTTTAGAATACGTATAATTTCACGTGAATACCACTTAGGATATACAGAATGCCTACCGTAGAGTGGTACGTGCATATCGAACACAGCATAAAGAATGTCATAAAAATTATTACATGCTTCATTAACATTCCTACAATCATCCAAAGCAGACCAATGTGTCTCTAATAATGTTTCATAAATAGCAAGAAAGTCAGCCTTACGAAAATTGTAGGACCTATTAAATGTATTAACACAAAAATTTGGTTCATGGAGTACTCTTAAATCACCGGGCGACCCCTTACTCAACTTGAACCAAATTTTATAACCAATTGTATTTGGTTAGCAGGAATAACTGTATAAAACTATTTAATTCAGGAGACCCAAAATACACACGTACACTCGTTAAGGAATCCGAATGTATATCTTCGTTTAACACTTTCTTTATTTGCTTTTTGACTTCTTCGCGATGAATATGGGGATAACGGTATGTTTTCGTAAATATAGGTGCATTGGTTTTAGTCCTAATGTGGTGTTTTGTCAAATTCGTAACGGATAAAGGTATTTCGGGAGAGTAAAATACATCTCTGTATTGAAAACATAAATTAGTCAAATTCAGCCAAATACCTACAAAGAAAATGATTTTGTTGTTGTCGAATTTACTTATGACCTCGGCAAAAAAAATCAATCAAAAAAAGAGTTTATAGGTAAGATTTTGAGGAAGGACAGTGACAACTCTTCCTATAAAGTCAGTTTTATGCAAAATTGCATGGGTGATAAAGTTTCGTCTGATCGAATTAAACGACTTGTTAAATTTATTTGCGAGTCTAGAGGAAGATATACTTTTGAATTGTAAAACAAGATTGTCTTGATTTTTGTTTTTTTCATGTTTTGATTTGACTTGTACCTTAAAAATTTAATAAAACCATAAAAAATTGGTTTTTGAATTTTATTTAAAAAAAATTGCAGTGTGATGTAGTATTCTCTAAATAGATTAGGTTTTTAGTGTCCCAAGTAAGGTAGTATGAATTCTAACTTGGTACAAAAGCTGAAACAAATTGTGTCCCAAGTTACGGACTACGTATCCTAACTTGGGACAAAGAACACTTAATTAAAAAAAAACTAATGCAGATATGAGCTACTTGATTATAGTGGCTAAAGTGACTATAGAGACCAGTATGGTGACATGTTTATCATTATTTAATTTTTATTTTTAGTGTCTGGTTTTTAGGCCTGAAGTTAAAAACTGTCCCAAGTATGGGCACTTGACTGTACTTTATACTTTAGTTTTAAGTTGAAAATAAATAAATGTTGTACTTACCTAAATTCTTCTTTTTCTCTTCAGTATCATCACCGTTGCAAAAAATCAAAACTAGTTGCTCCCAAGCCCGTTTCTTTAGTATTTTATTCGAGTATTCCTTCGAATTCAAGTTCCATATTGCTGGTATTTTTTTTATTTCATCCATAAACAAAGTCGGTGTTGAAATCATCGTCCAGTAGGTACGTATATTAACAATAAACATCCAGAAAATAAGTTTATTAACCGTAAATTACAAAAAACAGATAGTGTTAAAAAATTATTTGTAAGTAGCTACCTAATAGTACCTACCTACTACCTAGGTATAATTAAAATATAAAACTAAGTTACCTACGTAGTAAATATAAAATCTACCTAAGTTTCATTTCACTTTTATATAATTCGTATAATAAATCTGTTTCTTCATTGGAGCCAACTTCGTCATCAATTTCGTGATTGGATTTGTCGGTGTCAGCTTCTTCATCATTTTGCTGATTGAAGTTGTCAGCATTACTTTTGTTGTTGCTGTTCAAATTTAATATAGACACGTCGTCAATTACATTTTCTGTTTGGTTTTTGTCTCTGTCATATTCTATATCTGACAAATCCATCTCAATATCAGATTCAGCATCGCTCTCTTCTCTGCAACAATCATGACATAAAAAGTTCATTGTCATCATCATTTGGAATATGAATACGGTGCGATTTTGGTATGCAGGTTTTATGAAAATAGTATATTGTATGTTAAGAGCTGAAAGTGCATTCTTGCCGCTTGCGCATGAATATTGCTGGTTGAGACGAAGTCGAAACCAGCAATCATGCAAAAGCGGCAAGCGCACTTTTATCTCGAAACATACATACTATTTTTTCGACGACTGAGCATATTATTAAAGGAAAATATCAAATTTCGTTTTATCGCAAAAATTAATTGACAATCAAGTTAACATTACTCGAGCAGTCTATATGACATGTGACGCGATTATTTCCACAAATGACGGGCGTTGTCAAGGAAACATTCGGACGTGGCTACCTATTTTGTTAACGCGGAAACCCAAAACGCTCGGCGAGCGGCAAAAAGATGAAAACGCACGCTCAGCGGCAAATGTCAACTTTCTGTTGTCAAATGACAGTGAGAAAAATCTACTTTCGATGTCAGTCGTCGAAAAAAGTATTTTTATTATACCTGCATCAGAATCGCCGTTTAAAGCACGCCTGAGCGTGCGAAAGCAGGCGATTAAAGCTCGCCGAGCTTTAAAGGTTATCAAGGAAACGACTGAATGCAACAACGGACATGGACGCGACAAAAACGTAAATAATTCTCGTAACTATGGTAGCAATATTATTATGCCCTCTCGATTTATCACGACAAAAATTATTTCTAAGTTTTTAGTGCGTAATTTATTTCCAGTATTGGAGGTATAATAAAAAATAGCGTAAAGTATTCGTGGATAACTGGTCTTTAAAACACTTGCTCTATTTCGAGCACTCCGGCTACGTCGTCGCGCTCGAAAACTCGCGCGTGTTTTAAAAACCTTGTTATCCACTCATACTTTAATGATAGAACGTCCAAACAACTGTCCTGCCGGAAGGAGCTTCCAGAAGGACAGTTGTACCGGCCACTTTGTCCTGCTGGCAGGCCTTTGATTTCTAATGTGTTCTGTCCTTCAGGCAGGACTTTTTAGCTTCGGGCAGTACATCTCCTTTTTCTAGTGGCGTAGTCTAATGTTTTTTTGGATACGTTTCTTTTTTGTAGGTTTTAGGAAATAAATGCGCTTTTCCTATAAAATAAACAATATTTATTCTTTTTCTGTGATATAAAAATAAACTTGTGTTCCATTCAGTACAAACGTAAAAACAAGAAATATAAAAGGTAATAACAAGAAACAAACTTAATCTATAATTTATGTGGGATCCAAACATAGACAGACTCCAATTGTTGATGCCATCATCAAAATTCGTAGCTTTCGTGAATACACGATCGTTTATCTTAATTTTTGTGACCATTATTGTGCAGCGGAGCAACAAACGTCCGAACGCCACTGCTAACGGAGAGAAACTACTCGCAAACCAATATCATCCGATAATTTCTATGCAGTTTGAACAATCGAGTTCAAACCTGCACAAGAGATAGGCAAAATTTTACGCACTCTCAGTTGGTGACATTTTTGTACTTCTAGAAGGACCGCATCATATATAAAATCACAAATTCAATTTTAGGGCCTGCCGGCAGGACAAACTGTCCTGCCGGTAGGCCCCTTGGACGTTGTATCATTAATATACTATTACAATCTTCGTAACTGATGATTTTCTTACGAGCAAGTTTTACACAAATGTGATATTTGGCTTCATTTCCACTGTTTCCTTTTTGCATGTAGTTTCTCTTTCTATCATTATTTATTCATGTTTTCTTTTTTCTCCGTCTTTTGTCTCTCTCTCGTTCCAGTTCTAAGTTCTTTTTCTTCTCATGTATATTGAAACTTCTCTGAAATTATGGCAAACGGAAGTCTCTCAATATTTCTCTTAGCTTTGCGTTTTGGGGGTTCCGGCAAAGTAAGGTAATCTCCAATAAATGGCGACTTCACGAAAGTTTCTTAGAATATGGTTTTGTTCAAGTAATCGAGTAATTAAATTTCGACTTCTACCATTTGATAAATTGTTTTCGTCATCTGAAGGAAGCTGTTTACAACAACGTTTGCTATTATATGTATTCTTGAGTTGTTTTGAATATTTTGATCAGCTTTATTTGATTCCTGTTCAACTACATCATGGTTTACGTTTTCTCTATTTGGGGATTCAACTTGAGGTTTCTCTAAAACATTTATTTCTTCCTGGTACATTTTGTGCTGAGGGATTGTTCTTACAATATTATGAAGAGCTCTACATTTTTTAATATTGTTTATGCTCCAACGATGGTGGTGAATGTAACGCAATCCATAACTTTGTATTCAGTCGAAATAGCAGTGCCTTCATTAACTTGCTATTACCTAGGGAGTTAGAATAATCAGTTGCGCTAGGATTGTACGGGTATAAACCGCAAGCTCTAAAGCCATTTTGCAATATTTCTGGTTGTATGATTTCAATAGCATTCTCCACAATTGGGCAAATGTTGTTTTTGTAATCACATCACCTGGATGAGGTTTATATCACTTTCTAACTTCTCTTTTCCAATCTATAGTATGATCAAAAATTATTTTCATCTAGTATGACGATGTAATACTTACTAATTTATGAATGCAAAAATTACTCATTTAAAAATCAAATGTCAAGTTTGACATATAAGTATAAATGTAGTTGCATTCATAAATTAGGAAGTATTCCATAGTCATACTAGATGACAATAATTTTTTATAATACTTTACTTTAATAGGCCTGAAAGCCGAAACATCCGCTGGCTGGAGAATCCTTGTTGCATTCGAATATAATGCCAACGGTTCAATTTGCAGATGATTACGTAAAATACTCAACTGGTAAGTTATATGTAATTTATGTCCGTCTACATATAATAATACTGGAAATTGAACATTATTTGTAAACGAGAAATAGATGAAATACATTTGCTATGTATTCATAGAAGCATGCCGTAGTCATCCACCCTCTTTCACTGCGTCCGATACCCCAGGAAGCATTTACTGATCTGGCGAGCATTTCTGGTATTCGTTTTTGAGGGAATACAACCATTGGACAGCACTCTTTCCCATCTGCTGCAAAACTAAACATAACTGTTATGTTTTCTTTAGAACAGCTATGTTCTATGTGACATACATTTTTTGCTCATTTTCTGCATACATTTTTCCAGTAGATGAACATATTTGAAAACCCGACTCGCCACCATTGTACATTTTTTAAGGATCCTTTAAAGGATCTTACTGATTCTTTTCTTTAATATATTCGCTTATGCCGAAAAACCAGTTTCGTTTGTCTTTTTCTGACATGCAACTGCTGGACGAAGACACTCCTTCACTTGTTCTGCTACTTAATCTGAGTGGCGTTTTAAGAAAGCCTGAAACCAACCGTTTCCTGGTCTGTTATCTTTGAACAGGTTTTTATCTTGGATTATCCTTCAAAAACCTTTGAACGCTATCTAAAAGGTTTTCTAGGTTCCTGGGAAAACCTCTTTGTCCCATCTTTTTTTATCCGATCAACTAAACGTAATTCCTCATCTTCTGTTAGAACTGTATTCGGACGAAATGTTTCCTTGTGCCCTGCATTTTTTATTTTGAATTCGAAAGATGGAGGAACATAATAGTAATAATAATAATGGTGAGGCAAACGGGGACGGCCGCAGTTACAACTCAAGTCCGGGCTACCGCCTTACTGCCCTCCCTTGATTACTTGTCCTTCCAAGTAATTTTGAAAAATGTGATTCGGTTAATCCCGAAGTATACTTCGTCATTAAACGTTTTGTGTGATAATCTTTTCTCTGTTTAAAGGAACGCGTGTAAGAATCTGTTACGATTTTTGCAATTGCGCGGTTCTCATAAAAACGGTCTCTAATCTGCAACATTGCAATTGTTGCCTAAGAAATCTGAACTGTTTGGTTGGTCACTTCCCGAATGTCTAACTTATCGCCTTTTGATGCTTGCAATTTTTATCTCAACTTGAGTTAACATTTAAAATTATTCTAAATGCAATGAATTTTTAGACAGTTATACTCATTTTATTGCGGTTTGTTACAGCATTATACTCATATGTTAGACGACACACCGCATCTAAAGTGTCTATTAGTAATAATGATGAAGGAGCTAATATTTTCGCTCATTTCTTTAGCACGGTGTACACGGCAGAACCAGACGGTCCACTACCAATGTGTGTTGGAAATAGGAACCCAAACTAGTTATCCGAAATTGTGTTTAATCAAGATGAAATCCAAAAATATTTTGAAAATCTATCCAGCGATTCCTCGCCTCCTTGATAGTGTCACTGCGAAAGTGCTCAAACAATGTGCTGCAGCTTTATCGTATCCACTGCGTCTTATCTTCCAAAAATCATTTGAAAGTAGTGAACTTCCGTCTCTATCACAACAAATAAGCAAGGGTGACTCCAATTTTGAAAAAGCGATAAATGTGATCCTAGAAACTACCGTCCAATTAGTTTGAATGTATTTTATGCAAAACAATGCAACGCATTGTTGTAAACTACGTCATCGAATTCCTGCTTCTTCATAATATTATTTCGGGTTCTAAACATGGCTTTGTACCAGGACGATCCGTGATCTCTAACCTCTTAAATTCAGTTATTTTGTGGACGACCTGCTTGGATAGGGTGCGGCTGTGATATACCTCGATTACAGCAAAGCTTTCGACTTTATTACAAACAGAACGTTCCATATTAGAATTGGAAGTGGTTTATCTAACTCTTTACGAACAACTAGCGGAGTACCACAAGGATCTGTCTTAGGACCAATTTTATTTCTTATTTATGTAGCAGATTTTCCTGGCTTACTTCAAAGCGAAACAGCTATATATGCCGACAATACAAAAATTTTTTGGGAATACTACATCACACTTAGATCTTCAACGTGATTTAAACATTGTCAACGATTGGAGCTCTGACTGGTTACTGTCGCTAAACACTGACAAATATTTGATGCTACACGTAGGTAAAATGAATCCTCCTCTTCCTTACTTCATAGAAAATTCTAAGGTTGACGATACTGATATCCAACTAGATCTAGGAGTTACTGTAACATTCACTTTAACTTGGTCTGACCATATCACCGGCATAGTTAAAAAGCTAGATCCAAACTCTATCTTTTTCAAAAAGCATTTTACGAATCCATCTCAGTTAGCTGCTATATACCACTTACGTACGATATTGGAGTTTTCATCACCTGTATGGTCTCCTTGGCTAGTTAAAGATATAAAGCTGTTAAAAAAAGTACAAAGAGCAGCCACTCGCTGACCTCCTAGTCTTTGGAACTTACCGTGCGAAGAACGACTGGCAAAACTAAGAATTCCTACTTTAGAAAAACGAAGAATCAGAGGATAATTCAAATTTTTCATTTTACACATAACCTTTTTCCATGTACGTCACCCATGATCCAGCTCAACGATGATAGTCGTCTGCATGGTCATCGTTTTAAGCTAGGCAAGGAGCAGTTCAAAACGTCTCACCGGTTTCACTTCATCACAAGCAGATCGTTTGAACACTGGAATTCCTTACCTGAAAGTGTTGTTTCTGCAAGCTCTCTCAGTGCATTTAAAAAACGTTTGGACCGAATTTTTGGTAAGTTAACAAAGAAATAGTGTGTTTGTGCCTATCTTGCTTGCATTTACCTGTTTTTTCTACCGAAAATTAATTTTCTTGTGGAATAACTGTATTTTCTTTTCTTTTATTATGTGTTATTTTTGAGATTACTACATTTACCGCACTATACAGATTGCGGCAGGCAACTAGGACCATAGCAAAAGCAAGGGGACCTTACATGTGGCCGTAATTGTATTTAAAAATTTTTAGAATCGAATATATACCTTGTATTTATAATGATCCTAACGACCTACCGCTGTCGTACATTGATTGTTGGTTTGTTAAACACCCCGACGGCCACATGCATATCCTCCTTGCTTTTGCAATGGTCCTAGTTGCCTGCCGCAATCTGTATGTAAACATATGTAACTATATATTATTTATATAACTACATGTTATTTACTGTATGTGCGCATTTGTATCTGTATTTTGGGCTTAATAGGCGTTTGCACCTCAGCACTACTCTTTGCAATAATAATAATATTTAAGTTGTTAAATAAGTGCAATACAGAATGAAATTGTAAATTCTACATATGAGAAGTTTAAATGTTGGGGTATTGTAATTGCCCAAGGCCACTGGCTGTCCTGCCCTAATGGATGGCGCGGCCCTGCAGTTAGTATACGAATATTAGAGATGAGCCAAATTGTGAGTTTGTAATCACACTTTGAAATTCTACCGTGAGTGCAAAATTGTAACTTGTGACTGTGATCACAACTTCGAAATTATAATTCCGCGTTGTCGGCAATCTGATCGCTGTTCACAAGTCGTCCACAAGCAGAAGCGTAGAACTGTAAGCCCTTTTTTCACACGGACGGTTGTTTCGCCGGCAGGTTGTTTTGCTGTGTGGAGTGTGGGGAATAATCCGTCGTCACCTTTCACACGGGGATCTCGTGCTTCCTTCGTAACAAACAATCCAACGTTACAGTGCTATTCACTAAGCTACTTCGTTATCTAAACGATCTTCGTTAGGAATGAATTCGTACAGGAAGGGGATACGAATTTCGTTATAAAGCATATTCTCTACGGGAGCCTTAACGAAATCGGTACCAGTACGTTCGTAAACATGCCGTAACTAAAGAGGTAATGTTTTTAACTAAAGTAGTACGCGCAAGGCAACGCGTCTTACATCCTGTCATCTAGTGGTCAACTTCATAAGTAGTGTTTACGTGCTATCTGTCTCCTTCATATTAATAACTAGATGTATATCTATTGCATTTTAACTACCGTTGCTACAAACATTCTGCTTGGCGGCGGCAACTTTAAATAAAATACGATCAGTGGCAAACATTTTTGGTGGTGTGTGAAAAACAAGTTAATTCGAAAACAAACAACGAAAATGAGGAGTGGCAGCTTTTCTTTAACTATGAGTGGCGTATTTATAGGAGGGAGATCCGTCATGCTTATAGTGGAGATTTCTTAATATAAAACAATAAAAGTTATGCCATCCTAGATGTCGTACACTTCTTATCTCGAAAATATTAATTATTGTGTTTTAACCAATGCAACGATTTGTAAAATGTAGTTTACTGGTTAATTATTTCTGTTTGGTGTTTTAATGAGTTTTTTACTTACATTTGTTTAACTTTTCAATTTTAACCTCACTTTTTATTATTTGCTTCATATATTAATAAGCACGATTGTTATAGTCTGATGCTGAAACTAATCTGGTTTTAAAAGATGTCGCACACACAACAATAATAAAATCGTGGGGAAGACTTAGGGGTTTTATTGCTTCATAGCATAGTTATATTTTAATCAAATTATGTACATAGTTATACGTATCACATAAATGCAATCGCACTAGTATAAATTTTAAATAAAATTGTCTATAATTAAGCGTCCTTCATCTAACTAGTTTTCTCTCCGCAATTGGTGGTCCAACTACATCTATAAAGATGTCTTCGCCCCCTTCATGCGCATCTGGCAGAGGCACATTTTTTGTACACAAATTATACAATACACTGCAAGCATAAATATTTCTTTCAGAAGTTACCGGGTCATAATGCAAGGTTCGATGGCGCAACAAACAACAAAATCTCATTTTCAAAATGCCGATAAATCTTTCCACTGTATTTGCGGTTGATATAAATCTTGTATTGTAGCGACCCTGTGGTATAGTAAGTTCTGCACCAACAATACATGTAAACCGCTAGGGTTGCAAGTGGTAGCCTGAGTCACCTAACAACCACGAAGATCTTTCACCTGCAACAATACAAACTTTTTTAAATAAAATGTTTATTTCAAATAATTTTACATAAAATGTTTATTTCAAATAATTTTACTTGCTGCTTCAAGAGAAAATATTGATATTAATAAATTATAAATAACGCACGTACCTTCAACAAACTGTCGCAAGTGCTGGTATATAATGGATGTTGGCTATATTGCCGCATTCTCAACTTATCCTGGATACCTCGCATTTACTCAAGGCCTCCTATAGTGTACCAGGCCGTCTCATTGCCGAGCGCCTACAAAATAGTGGTCATACGACAGCATTGCGCGTCCATTGGAAACAGCGTATTTTCGCACAATAAATGTTATAAACCTTCAAATATTGTGAATATGAATTTTAGTGATTGCAAATCATTTCTATAACTATCACACACCATTACAATCAAAAATTTGAAGCAGGCCATGATTATTTATAAGTATATTTGTAATTCATTTATTCAAAATAAAAGTAGGGAAATTCTGATACTATACATTAACATGCAACTTATAGAAATTGTAGTTAGAATGTCTTAGTTAAATCTTCAACATAATTTAATTGTCCAATACCCTAAGTAGCTTTATCATTAACTGTAGAGATTTAGTTAATGAACAACGATTATTATCTGAGAATAGAATGGTAACTACCACACTATTATTATAATATAATTGAAATTGTTGGAGTAATATTAAGTCCATGATTAGTCATGGTAAATGTATTTAAGATGTAGGAAACACATATTTATTATGACCCATTTTTCAATATAAAATGGATAACTGCTTAAAATTTTCTTCAGTGCACCGAACTAACCAGTTAAGTGCAGAATAAAAACGTTTTGTTCTCTTCGTATATTTGCAGTACTTCATAAAATCTAAGTGTAATTTCAAGCTTCAAGGTATGTATTAATGACAGATATCTATTTGATTCACATATATTATTATTATTATTATTGTAGTATAAACCTGATTTAATATTGGTTTAGCATTCTGTTCCTAGATATAAGGTATATTATGTATTATGATTAAATTCTTCTTATTATATATAATGATAGGTTACACTTATAATAAATAAAGTTAATAAATTACTAATAGTTACTGAGACTGTATACATGTATTGTAATTTAAATATAATTATTACTTATTTTGTAAATTCTTTCGATCTAATAAATATCTAATAAAAATCGCCTGCTACTTATTTTCGATTGCAATGGTGTATGATAGTTATAGGAATGATTTGCAATCACTAAAATTCATATTTACAATATTTGAAGAAGGTTTATGCGAAAATGCGCTGTTTCCAATGGGCACGCAATGCTGTCGTATGACCACTATTTTGTAGGCGCTCGGCAATGAGACGGCCTGGTACACTATAGGAGGCCTTGATTTACTGCCAGCAATGTTAGATCAGCATCGCATATGACTTGCACGTCAATGCTGTGATAGTTTATATATACTCGCCCTGGAAACTATTCGTCTTCAGCGGGAGGAGCTACTATGGCTATATGTGTGCAATCAATTACACCACTGAATTGATATTTCTCGTAAAATCTCAATTTTGTTCTCCATTTTCTTGTGCGGTGGTTGGAAACTTCACCCATATATTTAACAAATGATCATAAGTGGCATTTGTAACGAGATTGATACATCGGCTAACACTTGACCGACTCAAACCAAACAAGTAACTTGTAGCCACACATTTTTCGTAAAAACCATTTGCATACAATTTTGCTCAGGTAGGTTAAAAAGACCACTCTGATCTCTTAGAAAATGGTTTTGAAGACGCAGATTATCTCTGACAAATTATACTTATAAATATAATTTGTACCAAATACAACAGCAATAAAATAACCCTGTTTACACGCTCCTCTTCTCCAATAGCCATCAACAAATGTATAAAATTATCGTCAAATTCTATTAAAATTATTACTTTATAAATACTGTTACGTTTTTACGTTCGGGCTATTTACAAAATTATACGAAGCTTCTTGCATTAAACAATTACTTACAACGATTAATTTCGATTATTTACAAACACAAGAATTATCAAGGCAGAACACAAATTACTTAAACTAACGAACTATTTCTAACAACGATACATTTATTTATTTATATTGCACGACTTAAGAGTAATGATTTATATGGTTATATTTATTTGTTATTTATTTCACTAGAGTTATATGCACACGGGTTCATTTATATTACGCGCTTCGAGTTTGATGAGAACTGAACTCGATTCAGACGGCCATGTTTTTATATTCGCTGGGTAAGGTTCCAGAAACGCCGCGATCCTTACTCGAAGCTCCCGACAAAGGCATGACGCATCGCCGTATTAGTCACCAAGGCCGCTGACGTCACGCGTCTGCAGCTGGCTCCAAGGTTGCTTCTCCAATGTTCACGCGTCTGCATCGGTCTGATCGCAAGGTCGTTACAATACGTTTGTTTGTCCGATTTATGGGTTGTGTTGATATTTTGCTGTCAACTAATCACCAACTACGCAAGCGTAAACGTTTTACGAATTCGTTTCAACTCGTAACGACAGACCCAAGCGACCAAAACGAACGGCCTACCGAATGTATTACGAATTTGTTACGAAGTGTGGGTTACTGAATACGAACTTACTCACTTTACCAAATTTCCGATATAATGATTCGTTAAAAGCTAACGAAAAGCTTACAGAATAGGCTAGTTAGTATCGCATAGTGATGTCAACTTTAGTTACTTTTCGTTGTAGTATCCGTTACTTTGTATTCGTTACCGAGTACTCGTTTATTCTAAATCCTTCGCGCTTCGCAACCAGTTCGGATCGAGTACCCGAAACTTCAGTGAGAGTATCCGTCGGTTTCAGATTGAGTGGCAAGCACACGGAGCTGCGAAGCTAGTATAAACAAACAAAACAAAATGCTACTTCTACATTTCTCAGAATTGTGCTGTAACGCTAGCTCCCGTTTGAATTTGATTAGTTCAATATTAAATAATCTTTGCAAATTTAAACGTCGCCGACCTTTCGCGTTATCAAGAATCCGGTGTGTTTCAGCAAGATAAGATAGCGCAGACCGAAGTTCCGCCCGTGAAAACAGCGCGAACAAAGGCGAGACGCGCGCCGTTCCTCCCCACCTAATGGCTTTACAAAGCATATAAAAGGGCTTGCAGAACGCATTTCAGGGGAGATTTCCAAGAGATTCCATTCCAGCAAACACCTAGTTCCCGATCCTTCATCCTGTCCTGTCCAGAGAGTCCCTCCGTCAAAACCGTCCCGAGGCTGAGTTTAATTTAGTGGTTCTTTGAGAACGCCTGAAACACTAGCCTTTTTATCCTGTAAAATCCCTGACAGCTAGTTTAATTCAGTGGTCCTGTAAAAGGCGTCTGAAACGTAGCTATTTATGCCTGAAAATCCCCGACAGCTAGTTTAATTCAGTGGTCCTGTAAAAGGCGTCTGAAACGTAGCTATTTATGCCTGAAAATCCCTGACAGCTAGTTTAATTCAGTGGTCCTGTAAAAGGCGTCTGAAACGTAGCTATTTATGCCTGAAAATCCCTGACAGCTAGTTTAATTCAGTGGTCCTGTGAAGGCGCCTGGAACGCCAGCTAATTACCTTGTAAATATCCTACACCGAAAACCGTTTGTAAATCAGTAATAACTAACGTAATATTTAAATCCCAGCTCCCTTGCATTTTAAATTTGGCGCCTTGCTATTCAAGCAGAATTAGAAGCTTCAAGCTATCTAATTGGAAATGACCTGTGTTAATCCTTGAGAATTGCAGCGGCCGTCTTGCCTGGGAATTCTGCGGACCGAACCGTCAACCTCGCCGAAGAATACACGTGGAGGTGCCGAGGTTGCAAACCTCGAAAATCCTGTCGATTTGATAAATCGAGTTACAAGCGAAGTCCCGTCGAGCGGCGAACCTCACGGAGTATTTTAACAACAAACTGTAGCTGCACAAATAGGGTGAGAACTCGCGTTAACAGTTTTAATTTGTTATTTGTTTACAGAAACCAGAATCCGCAGATTGGCGAATTTGACAGACTGCCCGGCGTAGCCATCAGCGCGCAGCTCGACACCGAACGAGAGCGCCGACGATCCACGACGCTTCCGAAGCGGAGCGCCTTCGATGCCGGCAGATACTACCAGCACGGATGTGACGCGGGTTGCAGCAGCCGCAGGAACCAGCAACGTTATTTAAATTACACGAATATTTAATTATGTACGATAGTTATATAAAATAAATTGTTATACAGTATACTCCGTTGGTATTTGCTTATTTATGGTATATCTGAGCGAACGATTGAACCTACCTCCGATATATGAGCTAACCCGTGGTAGATAAATTTTACAACCCCCTATAAGCAGGGGCGGATATTACAGTGCGTTGCGGTCGCGGCTTATACACACGATAATATTGGGAGTTGAATTTTTACGTAAAAGAGGTTTTAAAAAAACCTGGTTAAGAGGCTTGCTTTTATTTTGTTTTCAAAGTAACTTTATGGAAAAACAGGTGATAGCAACCTACATGATCACATTTCTTAATTTCTGTTAAAATAGTACTTACTCAACGTTGACAATGGTACCCTAAGGTTTACAGTTGTGTGAAGTAGGTCGTATGTTCACGTTCTTTTGTTTTCAATCTATTCGTGTGTCCGTGTGTCTGATGTAGGTACCTATCAAATTTTATGTTAGTGGCTTCGCGACCTTCGCAACGTTGCGCTTCGTCAGCTCAGAGCTCAAGTTTTGGTTTACGTCCAGGAAAACAAGTTTTTAAAAACTAACTTTATTTTTCAATAAAACATAGACGGCAATTTCATTATGCACTGAAGGTGTCTAAACGTCAAGTGAAGCGCTTTTAATGCGTTCCCACCATATATTTAATATTTACTATATTGCTAGCGGCTATGAGTGGGGAGGTCACAGCGTAAGTGAGACAGACAACTAACTCTTCGATGTATTTGGTGAGCTGTGCGCAAGCGCGTCGTCCGCGCGGTGGGGAAGTGAACCTCACGGTCAAGTTTAAAATTCGCTTCTAAAGGCGGAGTTTGAATTCTCAGGCATGCACACGAGACGCGTAATACTCAGAGTGAGACTATGTCGGCGCCGTAATGTTTTCGGTCGTTCCCAGGTCCTGCTAGCAATATAGTAAGTAATACATATATGGTTCCCACAAAGGTAAACTCTAATCTACTGTAACATTCGCATCCGGATGCTGCGTCTTAATAGATAAACTTATCTTATGCCAGCTTGGCTATCCTAGTATCGTAACTCTCAGTCAGGTTATTAATGCTTTCCGAAATTGTTACGACTGAAGTACAGTTCTGATCTTACGCAATAAAAATTGGAATTGTAGTTTTTAAAATTTATTTTTTAACATTTTTAACTGACTGGAAATTATAAAGAACAAAAACTCATGCATATACCGTATACCTCATTTACATATACTGAAATACTAACAGTGTAACATATAACAAAAATAATTTTTGGTTACAATGTAAAATAGTATATTATTATATGAGCGACTATGACAGCCATTATTCACGAAGATGACACTTGAGCCACAAGCGGAAGGCGAGTGGCGCAAGTCATCTGAGGGAATAATGGCCATAATCGCGAATGTAATACTATCTACTCCTATACAATAGGAGTTTTGTGTTCATATTTCCGAATTAAGACATGTGTCACAACTGTCAACTGCAAAAGGCATTTGATAATAAGAATGAATTTTTTGATTGGCTGCAAATTAGGAATTATGAAAATAGATTTTTATGATTGGTTGAAAGCAGTGAATTATGAATTCATAATTCACTACTGCAAATTACGACTGTTATTATTCAAAAATGTCCTTATAATGTGAATATAATTTAATAGGAGTAGATAAATAATATTTTTAGACAACCACATATGAAAGTTGACAATTTCATACACTAGCACGATATTATATCGTACTAGTCATATCGTAACGGCACAAAATTAGTCAAATAATTAAGACACTTTTTCTTTATTCGTTGCTATGCATCCCAACAAGCTCTCATTTTTACTTCCTTTTACAAAAAAAGAAGTATTGGATTCACCCCAAAAATTCGAAGTTGAGTTTTCAGCTCTTCACGTTTTAGAGTCCCCTGAACCCAAAAAACATGTTTTTGTTTATTGGGCTGTCTGTCTGTCTGTCTGTCAGTTTGTCTGTGAACAGCATATATCAAAAACTAAGAGAGGTATGGCGTTGAAACTTCATATATAATTTTTGTGTACTATAAAGATGCGACACCAAGCTTTTGAAGAAAATCTGTGCTTGCGTTTTAGATCCACTTGGGCTTCGCTACGCTACGTCCTCGTTTGCCTAATCAACACGCGCAAGATATTTGCTACTTTCGATTTTCATAACAAGTATGAAAATAACTATTTTTGGACATTTTTCCCGTTAATCTATTACGTTTATCTAATATTAAAGTACCAGCCTCAGAAAAAAGCCTCTCAGAGGGTACCGAGGTAGCAAAAAAGGTTAGGTATTTTTTTGGATAACTTGCTTAGCCTGGGATAGAGCAATTATCATGCTTTCCACCATTCAAGTGGATTTTCTTTTCGATTTATAGAAACATCTTCCATGTACATTCTCATTTCATGAATAATAGCAGTAGCAGTTGCACCAACTGTTGTTATTTTAGTGGATTTATCAAAATCCTGCCATACTTTTTATTTCATTTTATTTCCACATCTCTACAGGTAAACACCGTATTACAGAGATTACAAAAAAATATATAAATAAATAAGCATGTATTGCGCTACTAAAAACATAGTTGTGTATTACAAATAGGAATAGATAAAATACAATATATTTAAATACACATAACAGATAGTTCGAGTACCAGAAAACTCAAAAATAAAAAAAGTCGAAACACCAGAAAAACCAGTTTGAATTTTGAAAAGAGGGCGTAGGGTAAACAAAGATCTAAATACTCTAAATTGATGTCTGTTTGATACAGCTCATTTACTAGGCGCTGCATATCAAGCATGGGAGTGTGCACCGAGTAAGTGCCTATCCTATGAGGATGTTGGCTATTACGCTGGCCCATGTAATCTTATTCACGGCTGTTCTGAACAGTGTTGTAGTAGTCAGTCCAGACCACTGTCTGAGATTACGCAGCCATGATATACGGCGTCGTCCCGGACCTCTTCGACCTTCTATCTTACCCTGTAGAATTAATTGGAGTAAGCGGTACTTCTCACTCCTCATAACATGCCCAAAATATTCCATCTTCCTTCGTTTAACTGTTGTTAGAACTTCTTTGCTCTTATCAAGACGTTGTAATACGGTGTTGTTTGATGTGTGATGTGTCCATGCGGCGATAGCACCATAACTCGAAAGCCTCTATGCGCTTGCTTGTTGCTTCTGTTAAAGTCCAGGCCTCGGCGCCATATAGCAGGAGTGAGAATATATAACATCTAAGGGCTCGAAGTCTGATATGTATGTTAAGGTTGATGTTGCATAATAGTCTCCTCATCCTGCTGAATGCGCTTCTTGCTTTCTCAATTCGGACCGTGATTTCTTTTGAGTGGTCCCAGTCCTTATTTAAGTTACAACCCAAGTATGTAACATGGTCTACCTCTGATAGCACGCTGCCGTTAGCTGTGAACTGATTGTTGTAAGCTATGTTATTTTTGCTGATGATTAGAATGTGGGTTTTTTGCAGTTCAGTTTCATCCCGTAGCGTTCGCATGCTCTTACAACTTAGTCAATCAGTCTCTGTAGGCCCTCAGCGCTGTCTGCAAGGAATACTGTGTCGTCGGTATACCTTAAGTTGTCAATTAGCTCACCGTTGACAACAACACCATCTTCTATGTTGTGAAAAGCTTCTCTAAACAACATTTCTGAGTAGACGTTAAATAACGATGGAGACAATATGCAGCCCTGACGGACCCCTCTTTTCACGTTAAATTCTCCAGACATCTCGTTTTCCATAAAAGATCTTCTTAGTCGTTGTCCTCATTGTCTGAGGAATCGTGATCCTAAGTTCTTATGGTTTTATGTGCAGTTCTTGATTATTCCTCTCCATTCTGTTCTATCTTCTGCCTTTCTTAGTGTGGTATGTAGGGGCATTTCGGTAAAAGTTTTTACTTGATCTTTTACTAGATCTACCTCTGGGTCGTTTTCCCTCTATCTTCCCTTGAATTTCTCTAGGTTGGTGTTCTCTCGTCGTATAACGTGTCCAAAATATCCCAATATTCGCCGTCGACAGATGGTGGATAGTCTGTCGCTAATGTTCAGTTCGTTTAAGACGGATGCGTTTGTTCTTCGTGCTGTCCATGGTATGCGCAGCATTCTTCTCCAACACCACATTTCAAAAGCGTCAATCCGGTGTCTGTCTGGCGCCTTCATAGTCCATGATTCTGCGCCATATAGGAAAATAGAGTACACCAGAGTTTGCATCAACTGTTTCTTCGTATTTTTTGTGATCTGTTTATCCGCCCATATCTTCGTGAGGTTTGTCACTGCACTCCGTGCCATTGCAATTCTTCGTTTTATTTCTTTTTCGCAGCTCCCCTCGTTGGAGATTTGGGATCCGAGGTAGATGAACTCCTGTACTATTTGTATTTGATGTGGTAAATTTTGTAGCTGAAGCGTGTTTGTTCGGTCTATGATCATTAGCTTGTTTTTTTCCAAGTTGATTTCCAGTCCTAGCGCTCGGCTTTCTGCTGTTATTCGTCGGAGCATTTCTGTTGGTTCTGTCTCATTTTTGGCGATTATGGTGGTATCATCTGCATATCGCAAATTATTTATCATTTTGCCTCCGATAGATACACCTCCTTCGTAGTCCTCTAGAGCCCGCCTTAGTATATACTCTCCGTACGCATTGAAAAGTCTCGGTGACAATATGCATCCGTGTCGCACTCCCTTTTTGATTTTAAAGGATTTGGAGGTGTCTTTCTCAATACGTACAACTCCTTCATGTGTTTCGTAAAGGTCTCTTACCAATTGTGTAAGGTGGTTGGGAACTCCCATATCGATTAGGACGTTCCACAGGTTGCTCCAACGGACACAGTCAAATGCCTTTTTGTAGTCGATAAAACACAGTAGCATTGGTGTGTTGAATTCGCGGGCCTTTTCTACCAGCTGTCTGATGTTAAAGATTTGGTCTCGGGTTCCTCTACCCTTTACAAATCCTGCCTGCTCTGGGGGAATCTGGTATTCTAGGTATTTTTGCAGTCTTTGGTCTATTATTCGCAGTAGTACTTTGCTTGCATGTGAGATAAGAGCCAGCGTTCGATAGTTTTGGCACTTTTGTGTCGACCCTTTTTTATGTATTGGGATTATGATTGATTGAGTCCAATCTTTTGGCCATTTGCCTGTTCTCCATATTTTGTTACATATGTCAAACATTATGTCTTCTCCATCTTCCCCTAGTGCTTGAATGATTTCTGCGTTTATCCCATCGCTTCCTGGTGATTTATTTGGTTTCAGCTGTCGTATTGCTTGTTCGATTTCGGCTCTTAATATATTCGGTTCTCGTTCTTCGGCAAGGTTGTCTATTGCGTTCTCGTTGTGTCTTTCTTCTTGTTTTTCGTTATATAACTCTATGCAGTACTCCTTCCATCTGTCCAGTACTTTCTCTTTCTCCCATAGTATATTTCCATCGTTGTCTTTTATTGTTAAACTTTTAGGTTTGAATTGTTGTGTCAGCATTTTAACTTTTTTGTATAAGTCTCGCGTTTCATTATTATTTTGATGTTCATCTATTTCTTTGCATATATTCTTGATGTAGTTGTTTTTATCGCGTCGATATGATCTCTGGATTCGTTTAGATAGTCGTTTGTACTCGATTTTGTCTGCTTCTGAGTGTAGTCCTCGTTGTTTTAGTGTTTTTCTTTCTTCAATTGTGTCTAGAGTGTCAGTTGTTATCCAGTGTTTGTCTCTTGTTGTTTTGGATTTGTTTTCTAATTTCTTTGTAGTTCTTTCGATAGACTCCTTTATTGGTTCCTTTAATTTTTCCCACTCTTGTTCTGCGTCTTGATTTGCCATTTCTGTCTTAATTTCAGTTAGGTTGGCTTTAATTTCTGTTTTCATGTGTTTTATGGTTTCTTTAGTCATTCTCTTAATTTTGCTTGGTTGTCTTGCGTTTCTCAGTTTTAGTTTACAATCCATTATCAGTAGTTGGTGGTCGGATCCACATTCCGCTCCTGGGAGGGTCTTACAGTTAAGAAGTGATGATTTCCAGCGTGAGTTTATTGTAATAAAATCAATCTGGTTTCTGTATCTGTCTCCTGGTGATTTCCACGTGTATAAGCGACGTGGATGATGTTGAAAAAGTGTGTTAGCTACTGTC
Source organism: Agriotes lineatus (assembly GCA_940337035.1). Lineage (NCBI taxonomy): Eukaryota > Metazoa > Arthropoda > Insecta > Coleoptera > Elateridae > Agriotes > Agriotes lineatus. Next base: position 164,109 of record CALNHX010001974.1, on the reverse strand, counting down.
AGGTTGTGTTCTTGGCAGAACTTGATCAATCGTTCGGCTCGTTCGTTCCTTTTTCCTAGGCTATATTGGCCTACCACGTTTTTGATGTGATCATCTTTTGTTGTGTTTCCAATTGTAGCATTCATATCACCTTGTATAGTGATGATTTCTTTTTTGGGAAGTTCTTTGATGGTATTCTCTAGTTGTTGATAGAATTCGTCAATGTCGTTATCTGGTGCCTTTGAAGTTGGTGCATAGATTTGTACTATATTAATGTTAAACGGTATTGACTTGATTTTCACTGTCATAATTCTATCGTTAATAGGGTTGTATCCAAGCACTGATGTATTTATTGATTCTGGTATCATTATTGCAACTCCGTTTATACTTTGCGTGCTGTTGCCCGAGAAGTAGATGGTATTACCTAATCTTGTCTTGTAGTGTCCAGCACCTTTCCAGTGTGTTTCAGCTAGTCCGGGGATGTTTATATTATGATTCTTTGCCGCCTTTTCTACGATGTACAGTTTTCCTGCCTGCAGCAGTCCTCGCACATTCCATGTGCCAAATCGTGTCTTTCTTCTTATGTTTATTATATCTTGAGTGGCGCCATTCAGTGCAGTTCCCTCCGGAGATCCGATCGGGGAACTATTTATAACTCCGGGACATTTCACATTGAATGCAGCCATGTCATAGGATTCTCTTAGGATAATAGAAGGTGGGTTCCCGTGTCCTTCCTTCCGCAGTATCGCAGCCGTGTGGATCAATATGTGATTGCCGCCTGCGAGTGTATGGTGTTGGGCCTTTAAAGCGGTACTTTCGCGGTAGCCCCAATCCATTAATGATAACGCTGCTGCCCGTTAGCAAAGAATAATTTGAAGCCAATAATATGCATCATTTGCAAGCTGCCTTCCTGTTACTAGTTTTGGTCCGCCCCGGGTATTTGATTCTCCCGATACTCGCCATATCTGGCGAGCATTCCCCTATCCGCCACCTGGGGAGGCGCCCGATGGGGGATCTAGCAACCCCACACGGGATATAAAAGATATGTATCCTTAATCTCAAAATTGCACAATTTATAACAAAATAGAATAAGTTGACCTTTTCTTCTGTTTTTTTGAAATTCTTAACAAAGCATTGTTGTTCTAATTATATGATAATTTGGATACTTCCTGTATTTTTTAAAATACAAGAATCTTAAAAAATTTCGATTTTGTTAATCTCCACGTAGAAATGCGGGGATCATACTATTGAGGCATATTCAAGCTTAAGTCTAAGCAATGTAAAGTAGAAAGTCTTTAGTGTGCGTTCATTGCAAAATTGTGATGATTGCCTAATAATAAATCTCAAGATTTTGTAAGCCGACGCAACTACTGCATATGTATAAGTGTAGTTTTTTCAAGACGAGATATGTTATTGTGGGTATATTATTGACGCGAGCGGAGTACACAAAGACCCTACAAAAATTACCGCAATTTCGGAAATGCCAAGGCCGACAAACCAAACTGAATTAAAAGATTTCATAGGAATGATTAATTACTACGGGAAGTTTATCAAAACTCTTAGTACTCTTTTATACCCATTAAATAGACTACTATGTAAAAATGTTCAAATGGAATGAGGAATGCGAAAAATCGTTTAAATTAGCGAAGGAACAATTTCAAAGTAAAACTATCTTATAGCGCATTACGATCCTGAATTACCAACTATAGCTGCAACGGACGCCAGCTCATACGGGGTAGGCGCGGTGCTCTCGCCGGTTCATCCAGATGGTAACGAACGGGTAGTTCAATATGCATCTCAGACGTTGTCCGAAACACAACGAAGTACGCGCAAATTGACCGTGAAGCATATAGCATTATTTTTGCAGTAAAAAAATTCACCATTATTTGTGCATGAATAAATTCACGTTACTAACGGACCATCAGCCATTGGTACAGATTTTTTCGCCGAAGAAAATCTTGCCTATGTGCATGCAACCTTACGCACTTTTATTACAGGCATTTAACTACGACATACGCTATAAAAATTAGGGCTGGGCCGATACCGATACTCAGTATCGGTTATCGGCCGATACTGGCAAATTTCCGATACACGCCGATGCTAAAAAATGCAGATACTAGTATCTGAACTTCAGATACTCAAAAAGAAACGAAAAATGCTTTTAACACGTTGACCGACGTTTATAGACGTCGTGTTCGAAAATTTTTACGGGACAAGGACGTGTAATCACGTCGTTTGTAAAATCGCTCTGTAGGGACTCCAACGTGTATTCACGTCGTATTTCCGTCTTAGACTCTTAAAGGTGTCCCACAAGAAGCCTCAGTAAAAAGCGGGGTGTGAGGTGCTACTGTGCTATTTATAGAAATTTGAATTATCACGTCTGGTCCTACTGCAAGGATACAGCTCAGCATCTCAGTACGCCTTTGGCTTTGTTGGTGCGTGTTGTTGGACGTTGAAAAGTGTGTTATTTCAAAATGGATTTAAGAGAGGCCGCTAAATTAATGCAATGGTTTGAGGAAAGCGATGACAACATAGCATTAGACAATCCCTATAGCACTGATGGGAACTCGGACTCAGATTATACGCCAGAAAATTCCAAGAAACGTTCTAGAAAATTTATTAGCGGCAGTGATTCTGATGAAATAAGTGCCAATGAAGCATTTGAATAATCATCTGAGCACAGTGACAATTATTCTGAAACTGAATATACATTTGCTGAACCTAACGGGGCTGTTGAAGCCGATAGTGATGGTAACCATATTTTTAGAAATTTGTAAAAGTCAGTAAGTACTTTTTTATAAGTGAGGATGGAAATGACCTAACCCAGGCAACTCAGCAAGTAGATCCAGGACTTGATAATAATGGTGGGTATACAATATACCTACATATATAAAACATTTCAAAAAATCATAAATCAGCTAAATCTATAATTTAGTAACCGAAAATAATGTGTGGGTTGAAACACTAAAAGATAACGTAAATTTATGCTTGACAATAGTCAACCTGGAGTAAAAGAATACTTGACCAATATGCCACCCCACTGAAGGTATTCGGGAAAATACGGGACAAGAATGTACTCCAGTTAATTTTAGAAAGTTCTAATAAGCATGGATATGACCTGTTTAGCGCGAACCGGCCAAAACGAAAACACAGTAGGTTCAAACAATTTCCAGAAATAACTTTGGAAGAACTTATGACGTTCTTTGGATTATGTTTATTGACAGCTCAGGTAAAATTTCGGACAATTCGACAACTCTTTTCTTATGATCCACTATACTATCATCCGCTATTTTTGGCTAAGATGACGGGTAGGAGATTTGAACAAATATTAAGACGCCTGAGCTGAACGAATGAAAAAGCATTACAAGAAGATCGACTAAAAAAGGTACATCAACTAGTAGAATTAATAGTCAGTAACAGTCAACGCGTATTGTATCCAGATGAAACGTTATCGCTGGACGAGTCGTTGTTATTCAGAGGACGTCTCAGATTTAGGCAATACATAAAAAATAAGAAAGCCAGATATGGCATCAAATTATATGAGCTGTGTACACAAGATGGATATATCTTGAATATTGAAATATACAAGGGCAAATCGGATGCAGTGGATCCTGTTCAATCCAACAATAACTCAAAAATTAATTTTCTCGTTCTTCGTCTAATGAAACCATACCTGAATAAGGGACATCATCTGTATATGGATAATTTTTATAACAACGTAGAATTATCTAAGACGTTGCTAAAAGAGAAAACGCATACAACAGGCACACTGCGTCGCAACAGGCGAGGAAATCCGAAAGTAGTTACTGGAACAAAGCTAAAAAAAGGAGAATATGTTTGGAGAAGAAACGAAGATGTGTATGTGTCCAAATGGCGAGATAAGCGAGATGTTCTAGCATTACAACAGGCTATCAGCCAGTACTAATAAAGGTAACGAATCGATATGGAAAAGAATCAATGAAGCCAGCTGAGGTTGCTGGTTACAATGAAACTATGTCAGGTATAGACAAAACCGATCAAATGATCAGCTAGCTATTACTCATGTCCACGCAAGACCATACGTTGGTACAAAAAAGTCCTCTTTCACCTTTTGGACATTAGTGTATGGAATGCATTTTATTTATATAAGACAAGCAATCCAGATTGCAAAAAGAATTTTCTTCGGTTTACAGAAACCCCTATAAGGTCCTTGCTAAACATTAATGAAAATGAAAAAGATGGAAGGCAATTTATTTCAAAATTTCCACAAGTAAAAAAAAGGAGAGTTATGAATAATACAAATCCGCATTTTCAATAACTAATACCAGTCCCTGAAAATAGTAAAAAAAAGAACCATTTTCTAAGATGTCGGGAATGTACTAAGAAGGCAGTAAGAAAGGAAACACGATTCCGATGCAAGGATTGCCCCAGTCAGCCCCCGCTATGTACAGGAACATGCTTTGAAAACTGGCACAAATAAAAGTAGATATAGATATACCATACCATTCGATTACTATATGTTATGTATATTTTTAGAATTATTTTTGGTTTTACAGAAACAACTTGCTCTAGCTTGTATTTTATATTATTTTTCCAAATTTATACTCTATCAACATTGCTCAGAAGCATTTTATTGTTGTAGATCCTATCAATTGCATGCTTATTTTGAGGGTAGAGCACCTATTTACAATCATCCAGCAAAATAATGAAGACTGCAGTAGGTTTTCAGTGCTGATGTACGTCGACACCTCAAAAACACCGACGACGGCTATAGACGTCCAGTGTCCATGTAGACCACCACGAGAGTCCTGACAGGACACGGCGTCAGGACACGTCCTCTATTTTATTATCTTAGTTGAAAATAGAGAAAAAATAACAAATTTTAGTGCAAGCGGCGTTTTCCTAACCTATAAACCGCGTAAGATATCAGTGTGACTTTCTGGCAACTATCGCGTAAACAGGGTGTCCGCCAACGTGTTAAAAGTTTTAACAGGCTACTTATTACGTATTATCCTCGTGATAGCGTCGGCTGCTGGTGCGGGCATTGTATTGATTTTGATTAATTTACTATATTGTGTTTTCCTTATATATAGGGTACCAACCAACTTTTGAACAAGATAGTTAACAGCTACTATAAGTACTTCGATATTATCAGGTTATATGTCGATAACTTGTTGCACAATAATAAAAGAGTGTCAGTTTGACAGGTTAAATAATCCGACCGCGCCAGCGGGAGGATTATTCTGTCAAACTGACACGATTTGTTATTGTGGAGGAAGTTTGAGACGTATAACCTGTTCGAAGTACGCATTGTATTTGATTTGATTATTTTTTGAGTAAATTTTAATATTAGGAACAAATAAATATTTTATTGGCAGTTCGATTTGTTTGTATTAACCTAGCTGAAAGTCATCTCCATGAAAACACCATCAAGTTGACAAAAGTTATGTATCGCGTTGCCTAGTGAAGTTACTCGAGTATAATCGATTTTGTATAATCGAAATTATACAAGATAACTTAACTAAATCCAGCCTTCTGATTGGTTGAGATCGCTACGAAAAAAATAATCACTATAATCAGTTTGCTAAAGAACTAGAGGTCTATTTATCTGAACCAACTATCAATTGACATGAATCCTTTAATTTATTGGAAGGAGGATATGCGTTTTTCAAAATTGAAAATGATGACAAGAATCGTTCTGTGCAGGTTCAGAAATTTCTGAACAAATTTTTTCAGAGGCTGGGCATGTTGTAAAAGCTATTCGAACTAGCTTGTCTAGTGAACACGTACAACTAATTTTTTTGAAAAATAATTGGTATATAATAAACTCTAAAGTGAAATAAACATAATAATTAATAATGTAGACATGTTTTTTTAAATAATAAAATAAAAACTTGTACCAGAAGAAACTAGATTGTTAATTTTCAATCTTCCAAACTAAAAACCTGAAATTTAAAAGAAAACTGCAAAGTATCTGAAAATCAGATACAGTATCGGGTATCGAGTATCGAATTAGGGTATCGGAAGTATCGGTATCTGAATCGAGGTATCGGCCCAGCCCTAATAAAAATACTATAATAATTAGTTACACGGTAACGCGAAGTGTTTATCGCGATTGCCAGAAAAGGCAATTAACCACAGTTATGACGTAGTGGATATTTTTCCAATTCGGACAGTAGATACGAAGCCAGTTACGCGCGATAACCGTAGAAATGAAACAGAAAAATACAAAGAGTACCACATAGTATTGCGTAAATTACAATCGGGAAAAGAATTGAAAGCGGCAGAACGGTTTAATTTAAACCAAAATGAATTACAGGTAATAGACGATATACTCATAAGAAGCCATAGGGTAATCATTTCGAGGCAGTTACGGGAACAACTTTTATGCGAATTGCATGACGGACATTTCGGTATTGTTAAGACCAAAGCGTTAGCTCGAGGCTATTGTTGGTGGCCAGGAATAAACCGCGATATCGAGAAGTTAGTATCCAATTATTGCACAACATGTCAACAGGTACGCAATAATCCGAGTAGAGACACATTTATCGGAACCGACGACGACTGTTCGAGAGAGTACATATCGATTTCGCCGAACCCTTTATGGGGAAACAATTTTTCGTGTTGGTTGTCGCATTATCAAAATTTCCGGTAGTTTATAAATAATATTACAGCAGAAACAACGATAAAAACATGCCGCGAGATTTTCAGTACGTTCGGATTACCACAACGGATAATTACGGATAGGTAATGGTACACAGTTCATGTCATTTCGGTTTCAGCAATTTTTTAAACACACGGTATTAGGTTAAGAACGATGGCGCCGTACAAGCCAGCAACAAACGGGCAAGCGGAAAGGTTTGTTCAAACATTGAAACAAGATTTAATAAAATTACAAACGACACCAAACGATTTACATACCGATTTACAAAAACTGTTATTTCAATATCCTATTTCCCCGCATTGCAATACGTTGACAGCACCAGCAGAACTCATGTTCGGAAGGGACGTTAGAACGAGGTTAGACTTATTCAGATCTGAGTTAGAAGCTGTAGATCGTACTGACGTTAATAAAGCAAAAAACATGCGCGAATTAGAAGCCGGAGACAAAGTACAAGTGAGAAATTACATGCGGATAGGTAAATGGAAACTAGGGATTGTCCAAAAAGGCATAAGTAAATTACACTATTTAATTAAGTTGAATGATGGCATGCTCTGGAGGAGACATATCAATCAAATTATTAGAGTATCGACGGAAAACCCTAAAAGGGACCAAACAGAGTTACCATACTACCTACCATCTAAAGCTCAGACCGAAAATCAGAAATCCGATGACAAAACCGAGTTTGGAAGCCAATATGCCACGCCTGCTTTAGAGGAATGAAGGAGTGAGGCTGATGCATATAAAAATGAACCCAATGTACATCAAGGCAGTGGCAACCACCCTGACGAAGGTCCTCAAACGGGAGGCAAGTGCCGTTAGCCAAAGCACTAATGACAAGTTAGAGATAAAGGAAGAAAGAGGACATGCACGTCAGCGTAGGGCAACAGGAATACCAAAGAAATTTCAAGACTTTCAGTTGGATTAAAATTTATTAGTACCAACATTATATCCAGTTAGGTTGATTTAATACATTACTTATTAAGTTATTATTTATATTGTTAAAATGTACGTTTTCAACTATTGTTGAAATTGCGAGAATAGAGGGTGTTGTGGAGATTCAAATTTCCCACCATAGGGAAGTAGCAAGTAGCGCACTTAACTCGTTCTCCTTGTCCGGGGCGGCCATGCAAAGTTGCGGATATGCAAATATGTAATGATTGTAATTAACTATAATCGGTGTTATCTAAATACCTTTCTCCAATAAATTAATGCACCACCAAAAAGTAGCTAAACGTTTAAAGTTAATTTTTGTCGAAACCACGTATCCAATTTGGACGATTTTTTTTGAATGACAAGTTGTCTCTTTCAGAAAGTTAGTGTACTACTCTATTCGCATAGAAACTTATTGTTTTATAAATACCGGGTGTAACAATTATAACGTGTTTTTTCCATAAAAGTTATAACACCCTGTGGGGTTCAACAGTTACAATATCAAGTTATAATTCAAAGCAAACTCTAGGCTTATTTTTTTATAACATTTTATTTTTTGATTTACTGTTTTATCTTAGCTACTGCAAGAGAAACACAATTTTATCTCATAACATGTTTCGACCATAATAACTTTAAACGTTTGACTACTTTTTGGTAGTGCATTAATTTATTGGAGAAGTGTATATAAGTATAATCGGGGCGTACGTTTTTGAATCATACAAATCCACGGCCTACATACATAACAATAACCAATCGGCATGGGAAGACTTGCCACACAAATTCTGCCACAACTGTTGTTAGACGGTGCGTACAATTGGCAATTAATTGTGCCGTAATGTTTGCATTTCTGATCCGCGGTCTTTTTTTTAATCTGATCATTTTATTGCCGATGCAATTTCCTTTCGAATGACATCAAACTCGGGTAGTTTCCCTTCAGGAATAAGTGCTGTATTGTTTTGCGCGGCGGCTCGTTAGTTGTTAATTACTCTTTCCGCGGTGCTCGCGGGTGAGCTGTTCTGCGGCGAAGTTTTTTTGCTCTTTCCCTGTGGATTGCTGTTCTACTCCTGATTTGAACGACACCCAATTCGATTCATTCTGTTTATAAATAAGCGATTTTGTTCGCGGCTGCCTGCTTGTTTTATAGTTCACGATTTCCCTAAACTGGCTTAACGTAAGCGGGCTTACCTGCCCGGGATAAGCGCCTTTCTTCCAGTAATTGTTTGTTTTGTCGGAGCCTTCGCGTTGAGTCAGTTAATTAGCGAGTGACTTAATCCTTTTGTTGGATGTCTTTGTGTGCGCCTGTAATGCGGGGTTTGTTAATTTCGCACTTTCCTTTGTTCGGCCAGTATCCGAAAGTTTGCTTATGCCTGCAGATGGGCCGGTGTTTTTATTAGGGTACTCTTGGGCAGTTTGCTAACGGTCCGTTTGTCGGCACCGGTATTTATTTCAACGGCCTAGTCTATCTTTTATTTTTGTGCTGATTTTTATTGTTTAATGGGAGGGCGTGCTGCTGAGCTCTGTGTTTACTTTGTTCTTAAAAGAAAGCGCCCGGCGAGGCGGAAGTTGTTTTCAATTTCGTTTACTAAATTACACGAATGGCGACTTAATTCTTGCCTTGTGTAAAAGTGTATGAGTTCATATCACGTTGGCTGGGTCTCACCGAGTCTTAGACCGGTTATCGGGACCGGGTACTCCTAACTGGATTCGGAGGGTCCGAGTCCAGGTACCCGGAACCGAAAAACCCCAGTTATGACGAAGTTGTCTTATTGAAAGTGTAATATCCATCTTAACAGAAAAATGCGATTGCGGAAATAAAACAAAATTTGTTTTCATTTACACCGACGTTTAGTATTAAAAGTACAACTGAAAGATGCAAAAGAAAAGGTAGATATGTTAGAAATGTACTACTGTTCAAATTAAAATAGTGTGCTGCCCAAATATATATACCCAGATATATGACAGTCACAGCGATTATATTTTTTATGTTTGCACAGAAACTTAGGGGAATACGGAAGGAATAGATAAAATAATTTTAAATCGTAACATTCTCTCTTTAAATGAGCGAAATCCTGATGGTGAGCCCCGAAAATCGGACATTCTACATACATACAATCGATTAGTTAACAAAATAATATGTTGTTTTAAAACAAAAAGAATGAAACGGAAACTTCAGACGTTGCTGGCACTGTGGTAAGCTACTCACAGAAAAATATTGTTGTAAGGAACTGTTGTGAAGATCTTTTTTCTCAAAATAACATTAATGCAATTTTGTATAATCATGTTGGAAATGTGTGTTCACATAATAGTGTTACAAGGTATCGGGCCAGTTAATCAGATATGTATTTTGTTTTAGAATCACCATGTTGAAGAGGCTACTTCCTATAGCGCAAACGAAGAAATTGCTAACGCAATGGTAAGTTAACGACTTATACCAAATATTTAAATCATATTTCATATGGACCTTTCACTATGTACCTATTTGGCCTATAAATGATAGGATCACTTGTGTTGCTAACAAGATTTATACGACTAAATATTGTCTCAATTCTAACGACTGAAAATGTTGTTATAATGGAAGTTGTATCTATCAAACATGACAAAACGGCCATGTATATTATTTTGTAGAATATTATTAAGAAAACAATCGATTGGAAATTGACTTTAGTTGTATACAAACTAGTATATGAGTGATTTTCGGTTAATTTTAGCTCATCCTATCCATGACGTATTGACGTGTTGTTTGAGTACCTTGAGAACAAGGATACTTAGGCAGATCTATTTGTACACTCCAATTAAAAATGGGATTTTTTGTAAATTTTATTCGCCAATAAAAGCCACCAGTAGTCTTTTCAAGTATGAAAATGTTGGGTGCAAGCAGAAATTACTGCATAATACTTATTTATATATCTATTAAAATTACCATTATTTACAGAATTTATTAATGACAGTTTCTCCTTCTTTGGTAATAATGTTACAAGGTATCGGGCCAGTTAATCAGATATGTATTTTGTTTTAGAATCACCATGTTGAAGAGGCTACTTCCTATAGCGCAAACGAAGAAATTGCTAACGCAATGGTAAGTTAACGACTTATACCAAATATTTAAATCATATTTCATATGGACCTTTCACTATGTACCTATTTGGCCTATAAATGATAGGATCACTTGTGTTGCTAACAAGATTTATACGACTAAATATTGTCTCAATTCTAACGACTGAAAATGTTGTTATAATGGAAGTTGTATCTATCAAACATGACAAAACGGCCATGTATATTATTTTGTAGAATATTATTAAGAAAACAATCGATTGGAAATTGACTTTAGTTGTATACAAACTAGTATATGAGTGATTTTCGGTTAATTTTAGCTCATCCTATCCATGACGTATTGACGTGTTGTTTGAGTACCTTGAGAACAAGGATACTTAGGCAGATCTATTTGTACACTCCAATTAAAAATGGGATTTTTTGTAAATTTTATTCGCCAATAAAAGCCACCAGTAGTCTTTTCAAGTATGAAAATGTTGGGTGCAAGCAGAAATTACTGCATAATACTTATTTATATATCTATTAAAATTACCATTATTTACAGAATTTATTAATGACAGTTTCTCCTTCTTTGGTAATAATGTTACAAGGTATCGGGCCAGTTAATCAGATATGTATTTTGTTTTAGAATCACCATGTTGAAGAGGCTACTTCCTATAGCGCAAACGAAGAAATTGCTAACGCAATGGTAAGTTAACGACTTATACCAAATATTTAAATCATATTTCATATGGACCTTTCACTATGTACCTATTTGGCCTATAAATGATAGGATCACTTGTGTTGCTAACAAGATTTATACGACTAAATATTGTCTCAATTCTAACGACTGAAAATGTTGTTATAATGGAAGTTGTATCTATCAAACATGACAAAACGGCCATGTATATTATTTTGTAGAATATTATTAAGAAAACAATCGATTGGAAATTGACTTTAGTTGTATACAAACTAGTATATGAGTGATTTTCGGTGAATTTTAGCTCATCCTATCCATGACGTATTGACGTGTTGTTTGAGTACCTTGAGAACAAGGATACTTAGGCAGATCTATTTGTACACTCCAATTAAAAATGGGATTTTTTGTAAATTTTATTCGCCAATAAAAGCCACCAGTAGTCTTTTCAAGTATGAAAATGTTGGGTGCAAGCAGAAATTACTGCATAATACTTATTTATATATCTATTAAAATTACCATTATTTACAGAATTTATTAATGACAGTTTCTCCTTCTTTGGTAATAATGTTACAAGGTATCGGGCCAGTTAATCAGATATGTATTTTGTTTTAGAATCACCATGTTGAAGAGGCTACTTCCTATAGCGCAAACGAAGAAATTGCTAACGCAATGGTAAGTTAACGACTTATACCAAATATTTAAATCATATTTCATATGGACCTTTCACTATGTACCTATTTGGCCTATAAATGATAGGATCACTTGTGTTGCTAACAAGATTTATACGACTAAATATTGTCTCAATTCTAACGACTGAAAATGTTGTTATAATGGAAGTTGTATCTATCAAACATGACAAAACGGCCATGTATATTATTTTGTAGAATATTATTAAGAAAACAATCGATTGGAAATTGACTTTAGTTGTATACAAACTAGTATATGAGTGATTTTCGGTGAATTTTAGCTCATCCTATCCATGACGTATTGACGTGTTGTTTGAGTACCTTGAGAACAAGGATACTTAGGCAGATCTATTTGTACACTCCAATTAAAAATGGGATTTTTTGTAAATTTTATTCGCCAATAAAAGCCACCAGTAGTCTTTTCAAGTATGAAAATGTTGGGTGCAAGCAGAAATTACTGCATAATACTTATTTATATATCTATTAAAATTACCATTATTTACAGAATTTATTAATGACAGTTTCTCCTTCTTTGGTAATAATGTTACAAGGTATCGGGCCAGTTAATCAGATATGTATTTTGTTTTAGAATCACCATGTTGAAGAGGCTACTTCCTATAGCGCAAACGAAGAAATTGCTAACGCAATGGTAAGTTAACGACTTATACCAAATATTTAAATCATATTTCATATGGACCTTTCACTATGTACCTATTTGGCCTATAAATGATAGGATCACTTGTGTTGCTAACAAGATTTATACGACTAAATATTGTCTCAATTCTAACGACTGAAAATGTTGTTATAATGGAAGTTGTATCTATCAAACATGACAAAACGGCCATGTATATTATTTTGTAGAATATTATTAAGAAAACAATCGATTGGAAATTGACTTTAGTTGTATACAAACTAGTATATGAGTGATTTTCGGTGAATTTTAGCTCATCCTATCCATGACGTATTGACGTGTTGTTTGAGTACCTTGAGAACAAGGATACTTAGGCAGATCTATTTGTACACTCCAATTAAAAATGGGATTTTTTGTAAATTTTATTCGCCAATAAAAGCCACCAGTAGTCTTTTCAAGTATGAAAATGTTGGGTGCAAGCAGAAATTACTGCATAATACTTATTTATATATCTATTAAAATTACCATTATTTACAGAATTTATTAATGACAGTTTCTCCTTCTTTGGTAATAGTGTTACAAGGTATCGGGCCAGTTAATCAGATATGTATTTTGTTTTAGAATCACCATGTTGAAGAGGCTACTTCCTATAGCGCAAACGAAGAAATTGCTAACGCAATGGTAAGTTAACGACTTATACCAAATATTTAAATCATATTTCATATGGACCTTTCACTATGTACCTATTTGGCCTATAAATGATAGGATCACTTGTGTTGCTAACAAGATTTATACGACTAAATATTGTCTCAATTCTAACGACTGAAAATGTTGTTATAATGGAAGTTGTATCTATCAAACATGACAAAACGGCCATGTATATTATTTTGTAGAATATTATTAAGAAAACAATCGATTGGAAATTGACTTTAGTTGTATACAAACTAGTATATGAGTGATTTTCGGTGAATTTTAGCTCATCCTATCCATGACGTATTGACGTGTTGTTTGAGTACCTTGAGAACAAGGATACTTAGGCAGATCTATTTGTACACTCCAATTAAAAATGGGATTTTTTGTAAATTGTATTCGCCAATAAAAGCCACCAGTAGTCTTTTCAAGTGTGAAAATGTTGAGTGCAAGCAGAAATTACTGCATAATACTTATTTATATATCTATTATAATTACCATTATTTACAGAATTTATTAATGACAGTTTCTCCTTCTTTGGTAATAATTTGTTAACGTAGGTAACCACATAGATAAAATAGGAAGGACATGGCTCTCACATACCCTTTTCATGATCGTAACATATCACATCGGTATGTTGCGACCAATTTTAGTAGTTGAATAACATGGACGATATAAATATTTTATTATATTATATTTTATAAAAGTTACTAAAACTAAAAACGTCAGTTTGGAGGGCGTTTCTTTAATATTTACGGAGCTCATAGTACATACAGCTTTAAATTTTAATGACAGTAAGTATATTTAACAAATTTATACCTTGTCATGCTCATCAATTCAGAACTATCAATTGCTAAAAAATGTCGAAAGAGTGTGACGGACATGAGCGAAATCCTATTTTGTCCTAATAAAATTGTAATTTCCAATTGCCACTACAGTAAGCATTTTTCAGCACTGATCTAGAAGTATCAGTGTACCAATAAAATATTACAGATTATGTAAATCGCAATAACCTTTTTAAAGATTTCAGTTTGAAACGTTAAAAGTTAGTGAAAATCACCCTTATACTGAATTAGATCCCATTGGTGTTCGCTAGTGTGATGATAGTTGAGAACAACTGTTAAATTTAGTTGACAGATGGTTTAAAATGGAAAATTAAGGTACCTACAGATTTTTAACATTATACCCAAGATGCAGAAGAAATCAGCTGTTTAAGCATCAGTACAAACAGTACTTGAAGGCGCTACATTTTCATACCGCCATGTAGATTATACCAGGGGCGTCTCTGGCTTACTTGCCGCCAGGGTGCAGGGTCTAATCAGCCTCTTTTCTAATTCTCATGCATCTTAGCTTACTAGCAATTGAAACACTATGAGCCCTTTTTGTGTAGGATAATATTATCCTTGTCTATTTGGTGTCTACTTGCGCCCGACTCATTTGCTCCCACCGCCATTTTCAGCCCATTTGCGCCAGAGAACAGTATCAACAGTAATTAAGGTCTCATTTGCGCCCATCCTTGCAACCCATTAGTCATCACAAAATCTAAAGTTGGCCCTAATGAGGTGGTCTCCTACTTACAAAATAGTTACCACAAAAACACTAAATTTAAAAAAAAAACATTAAAGCAAACAGGGCAGGGTTCCAGTCGCGCAACAAGTCTAATGGACTTGTCCGTTCCTCCGAATACGTCCTATCCAACCAACCTACCCAATGTGGGAACGCAGAACCTACACTCGTTTCAACAAAATTAATATCAGAAGTTGTAATATGCTTCTCTTGCTGTTCTTTGTTTATTATTATATTTCTTAGGCTAAAATTCAGAATCTGGGGGACATTCCCCTCTTTTTATTAGCTTCCCTTGTAAATTTAGTTATGGTTACTAGAGAATCGTGGTTAATAATAATTAATATTAACAATAGCAGGGGAATTGGCCCCGGATTCTGCATTTTTCCCATTTCTTATTGTATTATGGAATAAATAAATAAATAATTTCGCTCACCTCAATGTAATTGCTATCATTTCCTTTGGAAGCACACTTAATTCCATTACAATATATTCTTTTCGAATATACTCCCATAACCGATCTACCTGAAAGTCGAATGTGGCTAGACTCATTCGGAAGTAATTGAAAAATGTTTCCTCATGTTGCAGTAACTTGTTGAAGAGCATGTAAAATGCACCCTCCACATACATTATTTGCAATAATGTGTGGATCCAAAACCTTCGTTGAATTTGTCTTTTTGTTGTCTCCTTCGTCGATTCAAAATGTATAGCAGTAAGTGACGTCTTCTCTCCAAGGTACTTCACGGTACACTATGGAATCACTGAATATTGTGTTTATTTTAAAGGGCTACCATGGTCGCTGACTAATGGGGCCAGATAGATAAACAAAGTGTAATCGAGATTGGGAAAGTAATGAAGAAACACGAGATTGGTTAACAGCAGACTCGGCTAGTATATTTTCGGCGTTCTGTAAGTACTGCAGCAAAAGTTTCAAAATCTCTGGGCGTGGAATATGTTAGATTCGCAATCATGCCAAATCTACTACCCATGTAAGAAATGCAAAACCTTCGTTTAAATCTGGGAAATCAGAGTACATTTCAACGAGATGCTGCTGGAAACGTAATGTTCCACATTTGACGGATTGCCTAATTGAAAACTGTTCTAAGACCCCATTTGATTTTTCTTCGATGAGACTACTACGAGTCAGGTAAAAAAAAACAATTCCACGCTTACGTTCAATATTGTTCTATGAGAGAAGAAGCTACACTCCAGGGCCGTAGCTACCGGTGTCGGCCCGGTTGCGCCCGGCCCACTTGCGCCCACCGCCATTTTCGACCCATTTGCGCCCCAGAAGAATGTCAACGGTAATTAAGGTCTCATTTGCCTCCAGGCTTGCATCTCATTAGTCATCAGGACACCCGAACTTAGCCGACTGACTAGTGCAGCGGTCTTCTACCACGTCGAAATATAGATGTTAAAAGATTTCTCTTTTTTTATATGTATCTACTAAAAACTCTAAAATTAAAACACAAACACCAACAAACAAAAACCTATAAAATTTTAAAAAAAGCTAAAATTATAACACAAACACAAAAAAATTTATAAAAAACGGTTGCAGAACCTCCTCGTGGTGCAACTGGAAACAGCTAAAGCTAGAGGTAAAACTTCGGGGGCGAAACTGTTCGGGGGCGAAACCGTTAGAGGGCGAAACGGCGGGGGCGAAACGGTCGGGGACGAAACGTCCATACCCCGTTATCTTTAGCTAACTGAACAATCTCAAGGCAAGAAAACACGTAATTTTTGTCACTTTAGCTAACAATTATTTTTTCAATTTTTTAAATATTTTTCAAAATTTCTCATACCAAGACTTAATATTAAAATTCAATTTTGTTTTGTGTGAAGACTTTAATAGTAGCCGAGGACAGAATTACTTGCGAGGACCTTTAAAAACACTTTTCGTTCGTGGTGAATACAACGGTTTATTTCATACTCCAAGTTTAATGAATTTTAAATAAAAAGTTGTAAATAATTTCAAATTTCATGTCAACAACTGATGTATAATTTTTTAAAAATTTTTCTTTAAAGTAATAGGACTTTAATGTTACATTTTTTATACAATGAATAAGTTTTAAAGTACTTGAACTTTAAAATTTTACTTTAAAGTACTAGGATTTTAATGTTCCATTTTTTGTACCATATATAATCCGAAAAATGTCATTTTTGACATCAGTATGAAATAAAGATTTATAATTGGAAAAAAATCATCTATCTAACGGGTTTTTCTAAGTCGGCAGATCTTTCTGAAATTTTGTATATGGCCACAATTTATTATTCTGATCAACTTTTCTTTATAAAATTTTGCTATATCATGAACAAAAAGGGTAGTTCACCTGAAAATAAAATAGTTTTCACTTCCCTGTGAAGGCCTACTTGTTTTTTCAAAAAATGAAAATATTCTTAAAATTCTTTTCAAACCAAGCTGAACCGAAACTTTTAGTATTTAATAATAATATTGTATTTATTCTACCAAATATACCATAGATTCTTTTTAAACTAAATGAAACACAGGCGAAGGTCAGCTAAAATAGAAAGACCTTAGTTTACAAAAACTATTAAAAAAATTATAAATGGTACAACCTTTGTTAACCTATCAGCCATATCCTCTACTAAGTAACTCCTTCATTTATTTTCTAAAAGTGGATGGAGAACTATATAAAATACGAGTATAAAAAGTTATTTAGTATATTGATGAATTCCTATAATATTATGCTTAAAACCTAGGTGCCACTGACACGCTGATAAAATACGCGAATCTAATAATCTGAATTATTAATCAATAAATTTGATACCAGTGCAAAAACTTACTAAAATATTAAAATAAATTTCAAATAAACACAAACATTAAAGTACCAACAGAAACGCATAGAAGTTAGGGCAGCTAAGGGAAAAATTGTTAAATTTTGTGTTTTTGTAATAACTAATTTGCAGGTAGAAGACCGCCGCACTAGTCAGTCGGCTAAGTTCGGGTGTCCTGATGACTAATGAGATGCAAGCGTGGAGGCAAATGAGACCTTAATTACCGTTGACATTCTTCTGGGGCGCAAATGGGTCGAAAATGGCAGTGGGCGCAAGTGGGCCGGGCGCAAGTGGGCCTATATCTAGCTACCACCGGGGCACGGGTTGTTGGGAATTTTTAAGGAATGCGGGAAAAGGGGATTTTTTTAAATAATTCCGCTTTTGGAGGGAATTTTCCTATATTTTACATACTAACTCTAAAAATGTATTAAATAACTACTATAATCTAAAAAACTAAAAATTTAGGTTTTTATCCTAAAAAATTTTAAAAAGGAGAGTTAATCTAAAGAGATTTGAAAACGTAGTTTGTATGAATTATGCAAAGTGTGGCAGTAGACACAACTCGATGACCAGCCACCTGGAAGACCGCCTCGTCAACTGTTTCTTACAAACAGTCAAAACAGTGTTGCCAAGTCTTTTATTGTGCAGCAGTAGAATATAACATTAAAAAGCGGTAAATCACAATATAGAGCATTTTAATAATTATGGAATAAAATATTTACTTATTTTTGTAGCTTTAAGTCTGAAAAGTAATTCTTATTAGAATACAATACATTTATTTTTATATTTATGTACTTACATGTACAGTGTATATGTTTATTTTCTATAATGATTTGACGGGTAATTTGTTTTTGTTCTTTTGTAATAAAAGTTATGTTCAGTTAACTGATATTTTATTGTAGAATTTATTAACAATTTTCAAATTTATTACCAATAAGCGGGAGGGATTTTGACACCTACAGTGGGAATTATTTAATAAGGGAGAGGGAGCTGCAGTCCACAGCATATACCAACACTGTGCAGGGCCCCGGGGCCCCCGAACATCAAAAGCGGAGGGAGTTTTTTACGAAATTGTCTTTAAAAAGTATTGAACCAAACTGCCAAACTTGAGAAAATGAGCGGCGTCAAGGAATTTGCAGGTCTGTTAATAATAACTGATCACAGCTCACTTTCGCCAACTTTATCCTGATATGTGTACAGCATGTATTATGTAGGTACTTGACAGTTCCTGTGACCGTAGCTAAGGCTGAACGGTAATTTTCAAAACTTAAATTGATCAAGAATTGCATACGAAGCACTATGGGACAGGAAATGCTCAGCAATCTAGCTTTGTTTTCAATTGAAAATGATAGAGCTCAACAAATTAACTTTGATAAAGTAATCAATGACTTTGCTGGTAAAAAGTTAGGAAACAGAATTTAATCTGATCCTGTTTTCAGTTAAAACTCAACCTGCGTAGACTTAGGATATTCTAACTTTGTGTGTTTTATATGCATGCTTGGATGTCGTATAACGGGTGGTACTCCGCCTGGTGCAGAGGTTTTTACATAGCTTTCCTTTAGCGGGACCTAACGACTACTCCTAAATTAATAATAATAATAACCGGGACCGCTGCAGTATAAGGCTAATGTCTTAGCCAACTAGTTAGCAAGCTTGTACAGGTTTATATTAAACTCAATGTGACAAGTAAATATGTGCTTTGTCTGTTTTAAATGCCCATTCTTTTATCTTAACAGAAAAAATACCAAATAGCAACCATATTAAAAAAGACTTACTAAATTAAAGTAATGTAGTGGCAGTGTTGCCAGGTCAAAATTCAAAAAGTCACTAGCTTGCGGTGGAAAAAATCACTAGATTGTTTTATTTAAATTAATTGAACTGAAAACCCTTTCAACGCAGGCGCTACTATGGGAAAGAACAAATAAACTACTCACAAAAACTGAGAAAGTTTAGGATATAACAAATTACCGTCGGCTTTCTTACAATTACAAATTTCTTTCAAAAATTCGAAATTATCCATTTCAAAATTAATTGCATTGCATTGACATCCGTTATTAGATTAGGAAAATTTACAGTTAAGGGGCCGAGACTATCAACATTTACAATTGTTTAAGGATTTAGAAAATTTAATGATTTAAGAATAACAGCTTCACGGGAATTGAATGGAAATCTTTTGAAATTTTGATGCGCTGCTACGGTGTAAAAATTTAAACAGTTCAAACGGAAAAAAATGTTTTGCACTATCTGTTAAACTATTATTTGCTAGCGCTACTGCGATATTTGGACCTAAGTAGAAGTGCTCAATTGAGACATAATGTTCCGGATTTCTATACTGTAATTTGCTTAAATCCGTGTTTTTTAAATATCTGGTTTGATCTAATAACTCAACAATAATTTAAATCAGTTGCCATTCTAAATTCATATCATTAAATGTAGGTAATATGAATTCTAAACATTCTAAATATAATTTATTAATAGGGTTGTTGAGCAGTTCATAGATTTCGGTGGCTCTAGAAACAGAATCATAATCTTCGGCCCAAAAATAGAGCTTCAATGATTCAAACTGTTCTAAAACCTTTCGTACTACATTATTAAGTGATAACCATCGAGTCTGGGAAGGGTGTAATATTTTGTGCGGTTTAATATTCAGAACTGATTGAAATTGTTGAAATTAAATTTTTCTTTTAAAACTGTATTGCATGTAAGTGTATCCACTTCTTACCAATTTTTCAAGCTCCTCTGGTAATGTTTGGCAAGCATACAATGCGCTTGACGCCGAAGAATGGCAAATGCACTTCATTACAAAAAGATGTGGAACATATTTTAACAGCAGTGTTTTTAAAGAATGTATATTGCCCATCATTGTATTGGCACCATCTGCACCAAAACCAACTAAATTTTGTTTGTATGGCACATTGTATTTGTTAAAAAAGTTGTAATTACATTATAAAGATTTTGAGCAGTAGCATCTGCAATCGGAATTAATGCTAAAAATTCATCTTCAATTTTTAACTTTTCATGATATCGAACAACAATTGTTAAATGTTTGACAGCTGAATTGTCCATAGACTCGTCAACTAGTAAAAAAAAATCTGTCGTTTTCTACTTCTCAAGTAATATTTCGAAGTTGCTTACATTGTTAATTAAAGCAGTGCATTTGGTTCTGCTACATGACAGTTTGCGAATTTGATTTGATTTTATTACCGACCTAACAATAGTTTTGATTAATATTGTCAAATGATAGGAAGTGTTAATTGATATATTAGGTTCTGCTGTAAAAGCAACAATTCGAATTTTGTTTTAGAATTTTATCGCTAGTAGTAGTGAATTGAAAAGTTTTTTTTGTTGAAATGGGTTGCCCTTTTACAGATACAGCTTTTGTTTATATGTATAAATATATTAGAGTTATTATGTATTTTAATAGCACCTATACGCCCCAAATAATCATTAAAGAAAAATTTACATCTAAAATAATGGTTACCACGCTCACTGCGCTCTATCCAATTTTTAAAATCTTCCATCTGTTCCCATTCGGGCTTGTATTTTTGGGTGTAGAATTTACGTTTTTTCGAAGTACGTGTATCTTCACTAATATCTGAAGTATCGGAAGTTTCCTTATTTTCAGAAAGGTCCAGATTTTGAGTTCCCTCTATACTTGTTTTTGACTCTGAAAATGATTTACCTTCACCGGAAAATCCACCTTCCATAGACGGGCCAGATACGTCAGTACTTGTCACTTTTTGGGTACTTGTACTTGGTTCAGGAAAATAATCTCGGGATTTCTTTTGTGAAGTTATTAGAAATATTCTCATGCTGATGATGCAGTCGTGAAAAAAATATATAATTAATTTTAAATTTCATTGACTAATAAAAATAAAAAAAATTTTTAATACCAAAGAATACTTACATTATTTAAATACACTTGAGTCACAGTGGTCACAGTACTCACAGCACACTTCGAACTTTGATAACGTTTTTACGTTCGACCGAAAGTAAAAGTGCAAATGTGAACAATTCGCTTTGGAAGTTCTATTTATAGCTTCGGGCACTTAGTTTGAACCGGGAAAATACCTATTTTTTATTAAGTAATTCATGGAATTTCCTTACCTTCGCATTTCAAATCTCAGGCTGCGATCTGTCCGTCACAGCGAAAATTAATTTCTAAGATTGGAACAATAATAGTAGGTAGTAATCTGCATCAACGGCGACAGGGGCGACTGAATTTTTGCTTTATTATTTGTTTTTTTATAAAATAGACTGGAAAAAATCACTAAATAACTCTCTTTTAGCAAAAGTTATCACTAAATCACTAGATTGACTAGAAATCACTAGATCTAGTGAAATTTCACTAGACCTGGCAACACTGTGTAGTGGTAAAAGGGAAGATAACGTGAGGGCCCCATAATTATTTGTTGCCCCAGGGCCCCCAACCTTGTAGCTACGGTGCTGCTATACTCATTCCTTGTATTTGGGGCCTCGCACGTTTGACGATTTGAAATTATTCGAAGTTTTTAATACTTTAATCCTGGCTGTTGCATACTTATTACAAATAAGTATGGATGGGCCGAATGTAAACTTGTCATTTGATAAAAAAATTCGAAAAAGACTTACTAGACAACCACAAAAAAAAAATTAATATCGGTACGTGCAGTCTCCATAAAATGCACACAGCATTTATGAAAGGATTGGAAAAAGTGGATTTTAATTATGACGAGTTCGCGCAAGATTGCAATTTTTTGCGTCGTCAGAAGAGCAGACTACAATTTGACTTCTATGTTTTACTGGTGTGGAGGTAGAAAATATGTTACAACATATCTCAAGTTGCTGGCTCAGGTTAAAAAACGTTTTAACTCGTATTGCGGCCCAATGGGAGAATTTAAAAGAACATTTTTTAATTAACCTGCCAAAACAAAATGATTTTAAAAGTCAAGTTACGTATGTAACAACATTTTTGAGAAAAAGTTTCGTATTATATTTTTCTATTAAAAATAAAGCAATCAACTTACCATTGGATATGAGGTACCTATCTGTCAAATGTTCTCTACAGTTTGACAATATATTTGTGCTTAGAAAGTATTGCAAAATGTCTTACAAGCTGGAATTGAGAAAAGGTATTTACAACTTGGTTGGACATATGCTCAAACGTGACATTGTCGCCATTTATAGAAACCAAAATATTTGTGACAAGAATTAACCCCGTCATTAGGGAATGTGAGGAAGGTTTGCCGTGTATGAATCTTACCAAAATTCTTCAAAAATTTAACATTTCCATTCGTCGTCACAGTTTATATTTTTGAAAATATTAAATACCAAATTCAATTGTTTTAGGCATTAATTAATATCATTATCTGAAGATAAATACTTACCGTAAAGATTTAAACAATAAACTTTAAATATTGCAAGCCAAACATAGCCACTTTAAATTGGAATAATACATACAATTTTTTCTGCAACCTAGAAAAATTTCAAATATTCAAAATATTAGATGATTGATTGCTTTTGACGGTTCTCATTTAAAATCATTATGACAACTGCATCCATAGGCGACCAGTTAGAATTTACTATTAATGTATAGGAAGTAAAAGTACTTTATTTACTTGCAACACAATATTGTTCATTTTCGTCATAGATACAAAATATTAAAAGCTGCTCATAACTCCCTAGGGAGTTTTCAAATGATTTCTCCCTCAATCTCATGGTAACCATGCAACTACAAATAACTTTTTAGCAACCATACATTCAGGAAATCGTTGATGTTACTTACACATATTATTAAGTCAAAGGACACGTTTATGTATTAAGGGAAACTATTCATTATTCATGTCATCTGTTACTTAAGATTATGTTAACCGGGGCGCACTTTTAGAACGCCCCATTTATAAACTCTGCTAAACACATTGCCCTTTGTCCTTAGATGGTTTCATGGAGCAGATTTGTCGTGTTAAAACTTTAGTCAATATTAAGCTTCGGTTTAGTCAACTCATGTAATTAGTTCGTCAGTTTTGTAACTTGTGTAATTTCAGAGTTTAATAAAAACTTAATTTTTAAAAACAAGTTCTCTATAACATCGAACATAATTGGCGCTGCGAACAGGATGCTCAAACGACTCTTATAAAAAGTTTCGTTGATCTTTAAATCTTAATTGAGCATCCCGAAACCTACGAAGATTTTTGAAGGCTTCAACATTGCGATTCCAAGTTTGCTGAGTTACTTCGACCGTCGACGGACCTCACCTACAAACTAGCACTGGTAGAGCAACGAGGAAGGCGCTGACCCACCTGTACCGGAAGGACCAACACCGCCGTGGAACTTCACCTGGTAACCCGCTAGCAATTCCGACATCAGGACACTGCTATTGGCAACTCTATTCTTGTAAGTGAAAAAAAAAATATTCCTTTTAACCTAGTGATATGCAAGTGATCGTTTAAATACATTTTATGAATAACGATAGGGATCGTTCAAGATCACCTTTGAGCAGTGCCAATTCAAGCGGTCTAAATTCCTCGATTGAAGTTGGCTTAGAAAATCCACCTCAAGCAAAAATGGCTGTTAATTTTACTGAAATTAATTTAGCTAAGGAAATGATTCCTCAGTATGAGGGTGGTAGTAGGAATTTATCGTATTTCATACAGCAAAGCGAAAAATTCTTTGAAATTTATGGAAACAAAGAAAAAGGCCACGAAATGTGTAGTTTTAATAGGCTTTTATTTGAGATGTGTTGTGCGAAGTTAACTGGTGTAGCTAGGGACACTTTAGTTATTTCCAATTGTAAAACATGGAGCTCACTAAAAACCTCTCTTTTAAATCGTTTCGGAGATCCTAGGAATGAAGGTTTGTTAGAAAACGACCTAATTACCTGTCATAAATTATTAAATGAAAATTACGAACAACACTACGAGAAGATAAAATATAAACTGCAACAACTATTAGAGCATATAAGTATTCGCGAAGAGAAAGAAGCTCTGAAAAACCTAAATTACCATTTAATCAGTCGACTACTTTATCATATATTCAACAACCAAATTTTGCCGTCAGTAATTATCCAAATAAAAATCAATTCCCGAGGGGTGCAATTAATTTTCAAAGTAGACCTATACATAGGAATTTTCCAAAAAATTCTCAGGTTTTTAAGACTAAACCGGATTCACACAATATGAACAATTATAAACCAACCCCGATGTCCATATCAACAAATAACACAGTCAAACCCCCTGTAGGTACGACGAATAATTTTAGAAACCATTTCCAAGCCACGGGACCGCATAACTTCGTTTCAGAAGAACTATATAACATTGAGACCCCTGACGAATTAACTAATCAGTATATTAATCCCGAAAATACCGAAGGGTACGAACATTCAGACAATTTTCAAGATTTCTCAGAATCAGAATATTACGAAGAATCCGAAAATTTTCAGATAGAAGCCTCGGAAAAATGAATCTCGACTTAAACTCCCTTAACAGTAAACCCAAATTACCCTTCATTATAATTCCAGAATTAGATTTAAAAATATTAATAGATAGTGGTGCATCCAACTCGATCCTAAATCCGGGACCCGCATATAAGTACTTTCAAGAGTTTTTCTTCAAAAAACCCTTTAGTGTCAAAAGCTTAGGACAAACTATTACAGATGAAAATAATGTTTCATATCCTATTTTTAAGGAATTTGGCATTAACAATAATATAAACTTTCATATAATAAAATGGCACGAGAGATTCGACGCCCTATAGGAAGCGAGGATTTCAAAAGGCTTGGCGCGAAAATAGACTATAATGCTCAAAATTTAGGGATAGGAACTGTTTGAATTCCTTTTTATCTTGACTTAAACCCGCTTAATTATAAACCGTTTAAGCAATATGTCATTAAAAGTATTAAAATTCCAGTTAACATAGAACAGGGACACGTTCTTATTACAGAATTCAAAATAGGAAATGTCCATATCCCCGAATCAATAGCTACTTCAAAAGATGGATTGTGTCACATACCTTTAGACTACGATTTTAATACGGAAATAAATTTTCATCAACAAATAGAAGTAGAGCCCCTTACAAGTTTGGAAACTACTGAAAGATTACAGGGAAACTATTCTGAAACTAATGATTTAACTTTATCCGAACTTATAAGAACATCTCATCTTAACATGGAGGAAAAAACCGAAATTTTAGCTCTTTACAGAAAATATAGGGACGTATTTTATAAAGAGAATTGCAACTTAACCTTTAACAATGCAGTAAAGCATAAAATTAGGACATCAGACGACGAAGTAGTTTTTTGTAAATCTTTTAGGTACCCCTACCAAATAAAAACGGAAATTCAAAACCAAATAAAAAAACTCTTAGATAATAAAATAATTACACCTAGCATATCTCCATATAGCTCACCTGTATGGATAGTAAAGAAAAAGGCTGACGCTAGTGGAAAGAAAAAATGGCGTTTAGTCATTGACTTTAGGAAAATAAATGAAAAAACTATAGAGGACAAGTACCCAATACCAAGAATTGAAGACATTCTCGATAATTTAGGGAAATGTACTTACTTTTCTACCTTAGATCTCGCGCAAGGGTTTCATCAGATTGAAATGGATCCTCAATCCATTGAGAAAACGGCTTTTACAGTAGATAACGGTCATTGGGAATACGTTCGTATGCTCTTTGGTCTTAAAAACGCCCTAGTACGTTTCAACGGGTTATGGATAATGTATTGAGGGAACATTTACATGAATTTTGCTTTGTTTACATGGATGACGTAGTCATCTTTTCAAAATCCCTTCAGGAACATATGTTGCACGTCAAGAAGATCTTTGAAAAATTAAGTTCAGCTTGATAAATCAGAGTTTTTACGCAAAGAGGTTGGATTTTTGGGACATGTCGTTACTCCCAATGGAATCAAACCTAACCCTGATAAAATAAAAGCTATAAAAATTTACCCTCTACCGAAGACCGTCAAAGAGATTAGAGCCTTTTTAGGTTTGGTAGGTTATTATAGGCGTTTTATATGCAATTTTGCTAGGATTGTACAACTATTTACGAAATGTTTAAAAAATGGTGCCAAAATTAATGCTGACGACCCAAATTACTTGCAAGCATTTCATCACTGTAAAGAATTGTTAGTCAATGCTCCCATATTAAGTTACCCTGACTTCGATAAGACTTTCTTCCTAACGACTGACGCTTCTAACGTAGCTTTAGGAGGTGTTTTATCCCAAAATAACAAACCTATAGCGTTTTATTCGAGAACATTAAACAGTGCAGAGAAAAACTATTCCACCATAGAGCGCGAATTGTTAACAATAGTAGAAAACACTAATCATTTTAGACCGTACTTTTATGGAAAACAATTTATAATAGAAACAGACCATAAACCCTTCGTGTGGTTATTTTCTCTCAAAACACCGAATTCTAGATTAATTAAATGGCGCTTCAGATTAGAGGAATATGATTATAAAGTGGAGTATAGGAAAGGAAAGGAAAATTTAGTAGCCGATGCCCTTTCAAGGATAGAAATAAACCTCAAGGAAGTAGTAGACTTAGATTTATTGTCAATTCTCCCGAACATAGATGAGGAGGTAGAATTGCCCAATAATGACGCAGACGATATACTTACTAATAATGACGTTAGGATTGACGAACAAGAAAGCGATATCATAAATACTCAGCATACGTCAGTAGAGAACCCAGTATTCACGATGCAAATTACCGAAAAACCAATAAATCAATTCTATAATCGCATAATAGCTAAATTAGGTGACAAATTCATCACAATTATTAAAAAACCCTTTTCCAAACAACACCTATTAGTGACCATCAGAAGAGGAAACGAATTAGAAGATTTTTCAAAATTTATCAAGCAGTTCATAAAACCAAGCAATTTATATGGTATCTACTTTAAGGATAAAGAACTTGAACCAAAATTTTTTGAAATTTGTCGACACTTATTTGATAACAAAATTAATATTACAAAGAGTAACATTTTAGCATTAGACGTAGAAAACCCCAAAGAGCAGGAAAAGTTATTAACGAATACCATTCAGAAAATCAACGGCGTAACGGAAACGTACGAACATCTTAAATGTAGGTACTACTGGCCCGATATGAAAACTAGGATAAATAAATTAATAAACGAATGCGAGACGTGCCTTAGTAATAAGTATGAAAGAAACCCCTATAGAACCCCGTTTTCAGGACCCTTAGTAGCAAAAAGACCAATTGATGTGGTTCACATAGATACCTTTAGTTTCGAGGGTAGTAAGTTCTTGACCATAATCGACCTCTTCTCCAAATATTCGCAAGCTTATTATATAAACGACTTAATGGGAATAACTATATTAAACAAATTAAGACACTACTTTGCACATCATGGTTTTCCAAGAAAATTGGTCTGTGACGAAGGAAAAGAATTTAAAAATAATGTTTTTCAGGAATATTGTAAATTATTCAAAATAAACTTACATTTTACCACCAATTATAACAGCTGTTCGAATTCACCGATAGAAAGAGTTCATTCAACCCGTCTAGAAAAAATTCGAGTATTAAAGAGTAAGGATAAGAACGAAACACACCCGAATTTTATGACTTCCGCAATCTTGATCTATAACCAGTCCGTCCATTCCATGACAGGTTTTACCCTTTTTACTTTATTGTACGGTCCATACGAAAACTTAAATGCCCACGAGGTCGACTTAGACATAACTATATTTGAAGCATATAATGACAAAAGAAAAAGCGAAATTTTGCCCTTCTACGAGACAATGTACCAGAAACAACTTAACAAAGGTAGTAGGATTTTATAAAAAAGAAACCAAAATGAAGAAACCGACGTAGTCATGAACGAACCGGTAGCTTATTTTACTCGCCAACGTATTAGAAAAACTGGCCCGCTTTTCGATAAAGTCAATGTGACCTCTATTCAAGGGAACAAAGTCGAGGGAACACGAGAAAGATCAAATAGAAAAACTAATATTAATAAACGGAAAATTAAACGAGTAAGAAAGAAATTTTATTTACAGGATTCTCCTGTCCAGCCAGATCCTGGGCCTTCAGATAGACAAAATTAAAACGAGTGGGTACTTTGAAGAAGACTTAGGAAATGTAAAGACTATAAGCCATTATTACAAATTCTATTTTTATTTTAACGTGGCAGAATTAGACTTAAGTTACCAACAATTATTAAACAATCTAAATTTGATCGAGATTAAAACAGGAAATAATATTACTTACCCTCACTTGTCTGCATTAAAGAATTATTGCCACGAAATTCAGATTAGGCTGTCAAAATTCAATCATAGAGAAAAACGTGGATTATTTAATTTTCTAGGAACAGGTTTAAAATTTATAACAGGTAATCCGGATGACAACGATTTAACAGAGATACATAAGAACCTACAATCACTTTTCTAAGAACAAGAAGTTGTTATTAAACAAATGAACGCCTATACCTCTTTCGCAAATCACATCACAGATAGGTATTCTAAAGACCTAAAAGTTATTAAAAAAGACATTTATTCACTTGAAAAAGCTATTTATTTATTTTATTTTATTTATTTATTTATTAGATAACACAGGGATGCAACAGACCGAAGTCCACATGAGCATCCACAAAATACATTTTTAAGGACGTACTACAAATATATTACATTCAGAAATAAAACATTTATATATTAAGCACAAATACAAATACAAACAACAATTAATTACAAGACAAAAAATGTGATTTTAATTTATATTTTAAGGAGTTCAATGATACATTGTAAAAATCAATGGTGTTACCAAAGTGGTTGGCATTCCTTACAATTCTACAAAGCGGAGAGTTTTGGGAACAGTTAGTTCTTCGAAATGGCAAATGAAATAATTCAAAATTTCGCAAGTCTCTTTGAGGTACACTTAAAAGTATTTGAGATATTAAATCCGGACTTTGAGTAACACCATTGATAATTTTATAAAACATTATAACATCGCTCATAGTTCGTCTGTCCACCAAACTTAGAAGGCTGGAGCGATTGCCAGTATTATTTTTAAAATGCAAGTATGATATAAATTTATTTTGAATATTATTCAACCTGCTGATGTATGTTATATATCTAGGAGACCAAATTACACTACCGAAATTTAATCTACTTAGCACAAAAGCATTATACACATTAACAACTGGTTTCGTTGTTTGAAAAGGTTTACATTTTCTAAATATATAACCCAACATCCTGGAGCTGGTATTAACCAGATAGTCGATATGCCTTCCGAAAGTTAACTTTTTGTCGAAAATTATACCTAAATCGCGAATTTCATTTACAGTGGTAAGATTTGCGTTGTTTATATGGTACGTATAATCGATAGGTTGTAAATTTCTAGTAAATGTCATAGAACAGCATTTATCGAGATTAAGAAAAAGGCCACTGTTCTCACAGAATTCTACAACTCGATTTAAATCGGCTTGTAGACTGACAGTATCATTGGTACATTTAATTTCTTTAAATATTTTTAAATCGTCAGCATACAATAAGAACTGGGAGTTTTTAAAACAAGACCTTATGTTGTTGATATATATAATAAAAAACAACGGCCCCAGGTGGGACCCCTGTGGCACACCAGAACTTACTGAGTAGCTGTCCGATTCAAAACCATGTACGAATACAAACTGGGATCTATTTTTGATGTAGGACTCAATCCATCTCAGGAGAGTGCCACCTACGCCGACCTCAGCAAGACGAGACAGTAAAATATTGTGACTGATTTTATCAAAGGCCTTGCTGAAGTCGGTATAGATCGCGTCGACCTGTATCTGATTATCTAAACTGGTATGTAAAAATTCAGTATAAGTAATTAAATTAGAGTCTAAAGAACGACCTTTAAAAAACCCATGTTGTTCATTAATTATTATATTTTTAACTAGTGCAAATAAATATTTATAAATTATTTTTTCAAAAACTTTCCCAACAACTGATAGTTTGCTAATAGGCCTATAGTTTTTAATTAGTTTTTTTTGACCACTTTTGAAAATTGGTGAGATAGATGATATTTTCCATTTTTCGGGAAAAACTCCAAGTTCTAAGGATTGGTTAAAAATAATTGTTAAAGGAACGCAAATTGTCAATGCGCATTTTTTAAAGAATATGGATGGTAGCTTATCGGGACCTGCTCCTTTTTTTAGATCTAATTCTAAGAGACAATTTAATACTTCACTTTCGCTTAGCTGGATAAAATTTAAATTAGAGTTATTTATAGAGTTTGGTAGAGAGGTATGACTAAAATTGAACCGTTCAGGTTCAAAAACACTCCTAAAATAAGATGCAAACATATTACTAATATTTTTCCCCCCCAGAGCAATATTATTTTCGAACTGAACCTCTGATGGAATTCTACTTATATTCAGTTTTTTAATTGAAGAGAAGCTCCAAAACTTATTAGCATTTGCTGTAATTCCATTTTCCATTGATTCAATAAAACGGTTGAAATCGTTTTTTATGAGATTTTTCGAGCGACTTCTGAGAGATCTAAACAGGTTGTAATCATTTAGATTTTTATAAGTTAACCACTTTTTATGTGCTTTGTTTTTATCTTTAATTACTTTTATGGTATTGTTCGGATAATAATGAGGAAACTTATTATTTTTGTAAAATTTTGGGACGTATTTGTTGACTATAGAATTAATATGTTTATAAAAACTATTAATATTGCTTGATAGACTTTGATTTTTAAATGTGTAAGACCAGCTGATAGCTCGCAATTCGGAATTTATTGATGCGTAGTTCGCTTTTTTAAAGTTGTAAAAGCATTGGTCGAGATTAGGGAGTAGATTTTTATGCGAGGGCAGCTCGAAAATGAATTCTACAGTTGGGTGCTGTGGATCTTCCTTTACAGGAGGATCAAGACACTGCATTAAATGCTCAATTATGGGTTGATTACATAAAATGAGATCAAGCGTTCGATTATTTAAGTTTTTAATAAAGTTGAATTGCATTAAATTTAAGACCGACAAGGTATCTATTACATTTGAGTGTCTAAGTTCTACGTTGAAGGGCTCAAGGTACTTATTATTATCTGTATATATCCACTGAACGGTACTACAATTAAAATCGCCACAGATTAAGAATATATCTTCTTTATAGACAGGCAGATCACTTAACTTCGACACAAAACTTGCGACGACAACACTATCCCCAGGCGGGAGATACACACAACACACATAAACTTTAATTTTATTAAACGAGATTGATATCCATACATCTTCAGCATCAGATTGGAACTCAGGTACAATTACAGGATTCAAATGACTTTTTACAGCAATCATGGAACCACCACCATCGCTTTTATCGCTCACAGAGGTATTTCGGTCGCGGCGAAATAATACGTATTGATTTAGATCGACGACCTCACAATCAAAAATATTATGATTTAACCAGGATTCAGTAATACATAGAATGTCGGGATTATTTATTGATATATTTTGTTTAAATTCATACAGTTTAGTGTGCAATCCACGCACATTTTGATATAGAACACTTAGAGCCATTGATTACAAGTGTTGGCGATTTAGAAGATTACTGTGTATAACTATATATATGAAGTAACTATATCTTATTTAAATCCTCCACATTATTTATTTGCATTATTTTTGAATTGTCTGATTTTCTTACTAATATGTTTCCATTTTGAATCCAAGAAAATTTATAGCCTTTTTGTTTACATTCGTCGCGGGTTAGCTTGTACAATTGTTTAATTTCTGCCGAAACATGTTCATTTACAAAAAATCTTTGTGAAATACCATCGATTCTAAATCCCTTCTTATTTTCGTCGCTTTTGCGAGCACTTTTAGCAGCAGCCAAAAATCTATCTCTGTCCAACTTAGATAAGAATCTTACAATTATATTTTTTGGTTTGTTTTCCATTTTAGTGGGAACCCTATAAATTGTGTCTATCATAGAATCCTCGGTTTTTAAGTTTAGGAAATTCCCAATATGTTTGACTATATTCACAAGATTTTCATTGGGTTTGTCGGGCACATCCTGAATTTCTATGTTTTTTGCGCGACTGTAGTTTTCCAATTTTTGAATTTTGTTATTTAGTACCCCGATGTCTGTTTTTAATTTGATATTTTCAGATTTGAGTCTTTCAGTTTCCTTGAAGTAATTGTCCAGTTTCAGTAGTTTTTGCTCAAAATCAGAAATTTTATTTGAGCAAAAATCGACCGAATCGCGAAGCAATGATATTTCTTCTTTAATTGATTGAATTAAGCTGGTCGTCTCATCGTGTACATACCCATTACCATCATCCAAATTGCCACCTGGATGCGAATTTCCAGCGGGAGCTGCATCGAAGTTGGATCTCGTGCGAGCCTTTGTAGAATTTCGACAAGATTCACATGCCCATCTTCCACCAGGTAGGCTGTTGATAACGCTCAGCTGATTTTTGTTAACATCGGAACAGGTTGAGTTTGCATGATAAGAACGACCGCAAAACCCTGCACATTGAAGACCAGGGTCCTTCTTTGTTATAACTTTCGCACAAGAATTACAAGACATTTGCACTTTGTTGTAGAAACGAAAATTATTTACTATTTATCGCGAAAATTCGGACTTTTAGCACGGAGCGTTCACGATACATCCGACACGTACGAAGGTTAATGGTATATATGAAACTTACTTAATAATCCAGTACAATAATTATTTGGCTGAAAGATTATTAAGAATAGTTAATACTACCGAGAGAACCATTTCTTTAGCTTTCTCAGAAATTACAAATTTAGAGGTTATAACAGATGTAGAATTGTCGCAAATGATAGACCATTTAAAAGTTATCTATAAAAGGGAGGAACTGCTAGAATTAGACAAGATACACGTTTTCAAAATTCTGAAGTTCTCACCATTTCAAGTCGTTTCTGCTGGTAAGATGATCACTTGTGTATTAAAGATACCCATTCTTATTTCCTTAATCTTCCAATATACCAAATTACACCCTATTCCCGATTCGCAAGATAGAGTGCTGATACCACCGTTCAAATATCATCTCCTGAGCGTTAAAGGTGAACTGTGGACTAATGAAAAGTGCAAGATGATAGACGAAAGTGTAGTGTGCTTTGAACCTGGAAAAATAGACAGATGTGTTCTTAAAAAACCCACTGAATGTGTTTACGCAACCGCGAATAATGACTATAAACTGTATACGCAGATTACTAATAAGAAATTGTTAATCTCCTCAAAAAGCGATGTAAATTTAATGGAAGAATGTAATGGTAAAATTAATTACTTTGTTATCATGAACAATGCCATTTTGTCCGATGAAAAATCCTGTAAATTAATAATAGAAGATCAGGTTTTCGGAAATACTGATGGTGGAAATGTTACCTTCCATGTTCCTCTTATAAAACCCAATTACATAGCTACCAAAAGCATAAAATTAAAGTTAGATCAGTTAGATAATTTAGATAAACTAAAACAAGAGGCAGAAACGTTAAAAGCACAATTTAATTTACATCCATCTTTACATTTTGTTCATTTTTCAATAACTACCATCGTAATTGTTGCATTAATAGTTGCCTGTACCATAATGTATAAGTATAAGACGGCAATATTTAAGTATAAGGTAAAAGAAGATGCCATCCAGATGACATCACTTCCAAATCCAAGAGATCACGAGAACGAGGACGTTCTTAGCTAAGGGGGGAGGTATTATGTCAAAGGACACATTTATGTATTAAGGGAAACTATTCATTATTCATGTCATCTGTTACTTAAGATTATGTTATCCGGGGCGCACTTTTAGAACGCCCCATTCATAAACTCTCCTAAACACTTTGCCCTTTGTCCTTAGATGGTTTCATGGAGCAGGTTTGTCGTGTTAAAACTTTAGTCGATATTAAGCTTCGGTTTAGTCAACTCATGTAATTAGTTCGTAAGTTTTGTAACTTGTGTAATTTCAGAGTTTAATAAAAACTTAATTTTTAAAAACAAGTTCTCTATAACATTGAACATAATTATATCCTTATTTTATGTGTTTATTAGTTGTGTATATTTTGCATACCGGTGACCGATTTCAAAACGGAACATATCAAGTTTTTAATTTTCAGTAAACAAATTATATGTCTAACCCACGGTGTAAGAGATATAGGCGAGGCTACTTCAAATGATTTTGAAGATTCTGATGGCTAATTTTTGTCCTAGTTCCCGTGCGAATCCAACAGGTGGCGAATGAATAAAGTGATAAAACGTCATTCTGACGTCTTGTAACATTTAATATTTTTAAAATATTTTTAATATGTTTTTTATGTATGAAGATTCTACGTGAGTAAATGTATTGTTGAATGCTGTCGCAGATATCAAGCTGTGCACATTTTTATACTTCATTCTAAATATTATGAATGAGTGAAGTCAGTGTTCAAAAGTGCAGATAATATGGGAGTGCTAATCAAATCGCAAAAAGAAGAGATTACTGAAATAATAAACATGGCCAACGCTAATCTGCTGGTGCAAGACAAATTCATGGATACCATTGTAGATAAGCTTTACGCAAAAATGGAAACAAAAATGGAGGAGACCATCGACAATGTAACAACTCCTCTATTAGAAAACACAAATAAGCTAGAAGAAGCAAACGAAGAATTGTTGATTTAGAGCAATACTCTAGGAGACAGTGTCTGCGTTTATATGGAGTAAAAGAAGAGGCGAATGAAGATGTTGTACTGTACTAGACGTCATTCATAATAAACTTAATCTGAAAGACATCAGCTCCGCACACATCAATAGATGCCACAGAACGGGCAAGAAAACAACAGCTGGATCACAAAGCAACAAAAAATCTTGGCCTATAATCAAGTTCACCAGCTGCAAGCAACGTGTTTTGAAATAAAAAGTTTCTAAAAGCAACAGATCCGTGAAGATCTCACAAAATTTCGACAATCTCTACTGCAGAATGTTATTGCAAAGTTCGGTATTCGCAACGTCTGGACTGTGGACGGAATCTTTTTCCAACAAAATAATCGTAAATTTGTGATTAAAACTCGAAAGGACTTCGATAAACTGAAAGAGTTATAAGGCCTTGACGTGAGTTTTGTTAAAAACTGATTACAAGGGCTTATTAAAATATTCTAATCGGTTGTAAGTGACTGGTGGACTTTCACTATCTTAATTCACTTGAATTCATGGGGCCGTATTTAACGCCGTAAATGATTTTATAATAAACCAGCTTCATTCGCGGTATTTGGGATTCGAGAATGTCGTTGCTAAATTTAAGGTTTTAAACCCCAAATTCCTGACGTGTACCTCAGATCCAGAAGCCATAGAGAGTGCCAATTACTTCAAACTACATATGAAACTGATCTGGATGACGGCTTACTAAAGCAAATTGTACAATTTCGATCTTCGTATACAACTAGTATTAATTCTTGCTTATCGGTGAAGGAAGTGGCAAAAAATTTTTAGTCTAATCACACATCATTGGCCAGCTTTCCAGATTTGCTTTTATCCTGTTTTTCCGCTAAGAAATCTTTTTCTAAATTAAAAATTATTAAAGTTTTTGCGAAGTAAGGTGATCCAAATACGCCTAAAAAGTCTTGCATTACTGAACATCGAGATAGTAAGAGCCAGTACTGTTGATTTTAATTCACTGATATGTTCACTTCAGCAACGGCTCGCAAAAGAGAATTTAATTAAACTGCTATACCTACATGTTTATGTATCTATATATTTTACTTTTCTTCTAAATTATTTAAGTTTATATGCCTCCTACATGGTTTTTGTTTTTGTATTTCCATATGTATTTTTATGGTATATTTAATAATAGATCCAAATGTGTTTTATTTTACAGTAAGTAACCTTTCGTGTTAAGAAAAGAGCTTATTCAGTTTCTTTTAAATTTAGAGTGTTGCGTGATCCAAAATTACTCCGCCTGTTTTTCTGAAACTTCTTGCCTACAGCGGCTATCTTTTATTCTTGCATACCGGCGCGAAACCGTCTTGTGACGCCACTGACTCGTTCCACTTGCGGAATGGAATTGGAATGAACAAGTCCGCACAATTATTGAAACGTCCAATCACTACACCTGACCCATCATTATTACCGTTGACAAACTTAAATCTTATAGACTATTCTACATATATTATATTAATACTGATGAAAAAAGTAATTTTCTTGAAAAAGAACCATTCGTGAAAGTGACATTAAAAAATGGCGAGAATTTAATCGTGTAAAATAACGACTGATAGAGCTTCCTGGTCAAAAGGGAGTATGCTGCAAGCCATGGAAAATGTAAAGTCGAAAAAAATATCTCTTCAGAAAGCCGCCAAAGCTTATGGGATTCCTTTAGCAACCCTACGTAAATGAATGATTAAAGGACAAGAAGTCATAAATCTTGGGCGATTCAAACCAACATTTAATTATGCTCAAGGGAAAGAACTGAAAGAACATTTGCGGTCATAGGATAAACTATTTTATGTTATCAACTTAACAGAATTTCCAAAGATTGCATTTGAATATGCAGAAGTAAATAAAATACAACACAATTTTAATAAAGACAAAAAAATAGCAGGTAAACAAGGGGCACAAAACTTTCTAATACGAGTAGGAGGTTTATCAATTCGAACTCCAGAAGCAACGAGTATGGCCACACTTTCAGGATTTTCCAGAAAGAAAGTTATGAGGTTTTACGAATTGCTTGAAGAGCATAAACTGGTATTTCTATTGTTCAACGGTCAGGAAAAATATTAGCAAAAAGGAGAAAAAGCAAGTTGGTCTGCAGAAAGAGGCAAAACTGCTACGGTTGTAGCATGTTCCTAGCACGACTAGGTTACCCAGTGCTACTGGGTGGATTGATACTGACATTTATTATAAAGAAATACAACATTTTATTCAGTGTACTGGAGCAACAAAAGAAGAACCCTCATTATTAATTGTAGATGGGCATTCTAGCCATAAGTCATTGCAAACTATAAGATTGTTGTTCTCTGAATGTCATTTTTTGGCAGTGGTCTATTATATGTTTTATCGAAGCTTTTCCACTGTCTAGGGTGTATAACTAAAATATATAACAGCGCTGGTAGCCTATTGGTAAGAGTGACAGATTAGTAATCACAGCGATCAGCGGTCCCGGGTTCAAACCCCGGGGGAGGCACGAGTTTACGTATAAAAACGTACAATATCCGTCCTTCTCAGGACTAACCAAGAACACCTGAAGACGGGAGTACATCAAAACTCCCGAAACGTCGTGTGATATACACCCTAGACAGTGGAAAAAGTCCGATAAAACATATCATATAAGATTGTCTAGAGAACATTGTATAAATGTAATAACCTTACCACCCCATACCACCAACCGGATGCAGCCTCTCGATGTGACAGTTTTTGGTCCCTTCAAATTGTATTTAAACCAGAAAATGGACGAGTGGATAACTAAACAATCCAGAACGACAGATCACAGAATATGATATGGGTCCCATGATAGGTGCTGCACTTAAGAAAGCTGCAACTCCGAACAACATTACCGGTGGATTTTAGAAGAGCGGAATACTCCCTTTTAATCCAGATGTATTCTCTGATGTAGACTTTGAACCAGCTAATGCTCATGAAATACCTTGCTCATCCTCCAGCGTTCAGGATACTGCACATGAAGGTTCCCAGGACAATTTGGTCATTTAAAGAGAACTCAATGTTTCAATAATTGAACTTTGGCCACTTCCAAAAGCCCAACATCAACCACCTACTAAAACACGGCAACAGCAAAAAGCAGAAATTATTACAAGCTCGCCCAAGTGTTTTAGAGAAGGAAGAACAATTGCGTTCCAAGAAATCTAGCTTAAGTAAAACAACACTTTTTGGTGGTCCAGTTTCCGAACCTGGTCGTACGTTTAAACAAGAAGGAGATAGAAAAG
Organism: Agriotes lineatus; assembly: GCA_940337035.1. Lineage (NCBI taxonomy): Eukaryota > Metazoa > Arthropoda > Insecta > Coleoptera > Elateridae > Agriotes > Agriotes lineatus. Next base: position 125,607 of record CALNHX010001974.1, on the reverse strand, counting down.
AAAAGAACATCAGAAATACAGCATGCAAATAAAAAACAACGTTTACCAAATAAGTTAAATGGGGATAATAATGAAGATTGTGTTTGTATGTATTGTGAAGAAAAGTACAGTGCTTCCAATGGCGAATGCTGGATTTGTTGTGACAACTGCGGTAAGTGGTCTCAGGAAGCTTGTATGGATGCGGATACCACTTCATCAAAATTCATATGCGATTTAAACTTGGTTAGGTTTAACATGCCCGGTTGTGCTGCTGTAGCCTGCAGTAATTCAGCGACGAAAGGGTTCTTAATGAAGCGATTTCCAAAAAATCCGATAAGAAGAAGGGAATGGTTCATTAAAACGAAATGAGACAAGTGAACGCCAACTGATTTTTCTTGCTTATGCGAAGTTAATTTTGCATCTGAAATGGGGGACAAACAAGTATTGATGGTACGCGAAAATTGAAAGCAAATACTGTCCCTACGATTTCCTCTTTCCACCACTATAATATTTAAACAGAAAACATTCAGTTGAAAGATCGGGTTTAATTTCAGAAAATTTTAAATTAGATGTAGTAGTAGAACCAGTAAAACCTGCATTTGAAAGAACGTCTTCAATTTCAGGAAATCGTACATTAGATGCAGTAAGAGAACCGATACAAGTTGTTCTTGAAAATGCAAAATCTATTTTGGGCACTAATTTAGTACCACCACCTTCAACCTCAAATGTGATTTTATTTGATAATTTACAGTCACCAGGTTCAAGCAAAGATAGTGAACATGATTTAATGCCAGAAATTGACCCTCCAGCATCTCCTTGGGAAGCTTTAATTGCTAGATTGAATAACAATGAAAAAATGTATAGCAAGGAGAAAATTCAAGCAAAAAATTACAAGCGACTTCTTAGATATACAAAGGAAAAGCTTGTGAAGGAAACCAAACGTAAGAGTCTAAAAGAATATCCTTTACTAAAGCAGGTGTTTAACAATGATCAGATCATGGCCTTAGAAACAAATAAACGAAAGACATCCAGGAAATTTATGAAATGGTCTTATACAAAAATTAAAAAATCCCTAAAAATGAAATTCAGTTGTGGAGGTAATGGGTACGCGGAACGTTTAAGGCAAGGATATCCACTCCCTTAAATTCGTACATTGCAGAGACGATTACAAAATCCAACGTTTGAAGTTTTTGAATTTTTGAAAATTAAAGTGCAATCATTTGAGAACCAGGAAATGGATCGTGTTTTAGTATTAGATGAAATGGCTATCACACCAGAAAGCACGTATGATGCTTCATCAAATAAGTAGTATGGAGATACAAACATTACTTAACCACTCTGGGATGGCTACTCATGTCTTGGTTTTCATGGTGGGGGTGTGAATTCCAGGTGGACACAAATTGTGGCCTATTATTTCAGTGGGATTCGGTAAATGGAGCTGTTTTTAGTGATATTATTAAGAATATTTTTGAAGAATCCCAAAAATTAGGGTTAAATATTCTAAATGTCACTTCCTGCCCACTTAAATCCTAGGTGATTGACCCCTCGCTTTTGCCATGTTAAGAAACGATACTAATTTTGATTTATACTGGAGTTGGGAGACCGAACCAACACCGTATAAGAACAAAAGATGAACATGCGGTATATGACCATTGTGCCTATTGCAAAAGAATATTTACAAAACAGTATTTAAAGCGGCATACTGAATCGTGTGCTTTGAGAGATACCGACCAAAATGCGCCAAAATTTAATGAGCTTACTCATTCTCAAACCACGGTGGCATGCGCATTGGGCCCAACGCTAGTTATATCAAAATTAAATGTTATAAAACAAGTAGGTAAATAGCTACAAATATTGTTTATGGCTTCCGACAAGTAGACAATGACGAAAAAATCATTTTTACGGATATACTTTATCTTAAAAACTTTGACAATGTATTGCTTGCGACAAGAATACTAGTGGGATATGATCATGAAAAATATCATTTATTTACTAGAAATATGATATTGTACATTTTCATCATAGAAACAAAATATGAAAAGCTACTCATAACTCCCAAGGGACTTGTCAAATTATTTCTCCCTCAAGGTCATGATAACCATGCAACTACAAATAACGTCTGAGCAATGAAGGCTTTAAAAGCAGAAACAACATCAGATCTGAACTCTGATGTTGAATCAAAGAGGCCAATGATTAAGAAAAAACTTTTTCCTGAAGAGACCGAATCAGATACCGAGGGAAACAACGGTGATGAAACTAATGAGGAGGAAAGTGAAGATGACGTAGTAATTGAAATGCCGTCTTTGATAAAGAAGAAGACGGGGGAAAATATGAATTGTATTAAAAAAGGTTAGAAAATATATGAATGTATTTCAGTATTGCATTGATGGTTGCCCATGTGTTTTCTATTCTGTCAAATATTACTATCTACTAATGATATAATTTTAGACTTTCCTGCAAGTAGTTCCTCGAAAATTATGCATCAGCGCAATAAAACATCTACTGCAGGTACTTGGGTTTCTAAGCATTTATTTTATATAATAAGCAAGTGTTCAATTTTAGATAGAGCTGAAGAACATGCTGTAGAATCAACGCAATTTATTACGCCAAGTCGAGCAAACTCAAATCTCTCAGGTAATTAGTAGTACACTGTTCATATATCTGTTTAAGTTATTGTTTTGCAGACGATGCATTTAAAAGACAAGTTTTGAGGCAATTTAGCCTTATAAATTGTAAACTGGATCAAATTTTGGAGGATGTTAATTCTGTTAGGCAAAATAGAGCACAGAGCGAGGAACCAGAGGTTACAGATTTGATACTTAATAAATTTGATTTTCCTTTACAGACGTTGAATGAATTGAATGAAGTGGAGGAACATATCAGCAACAAAGACACTTTGTTACAATTTGTAAGATTACAAAATTCTTTAAACTTTAAACATAATTCATAAATGGCTTTTATTTTCAGGTGAATGAACTTGCTAAAACTGGTGGCTCAAATTGCAAAGTGATGGTAAAGAGGATAATGACAAAATTATTCTCTAACACGCTGGGAATTCAGTACAGCTGGATTGGGTTCAAAGCAAAAGCAAACTTTTCGGTTCTCTCCATTTCACGTGTTATAATAGGTAAGTTTTTTTAGGACATTAATTATAACATTTCTATTCTCTTATACATTATATATAAAAATAAATAAATTGCATGAAATTTTTTGGCACATGAAATAATAACGGGAGTTCATAAACAGTCGTCATCCCAGTTGCTTTGAAAAATAAAATGTTATGTCTTTGATTAATTCGTGCAACACAATGAAACGTCATTGAGTACTGTCATAGCGCATTTTTTCTCAGTTTTAATAGACATACGTTTCTGAAGTCAAAACCTACTGGGATGACGACTGTTTATGAACACCCGTTAGTAAACTTACTAAAGTAGTCACTGAGTTTGTACAAAATGCTTACTAACGAAAAGTTGTGATTCTATTTTTTTTTCTTGTATGTTATGATATGAACTGCGTAACAGCTAAACTTCAGAGTAAATTAGCTGCGTTTTTAGCGAAGATTTTAATTCAAGTGCAAGTGTTTTGTAATATTTGTTGTAGTTTAAACAACTCTCAATCATTTTCTTAATCATTGAAACTGACAAAGAAATTGTATTTTAGGTGCAGTAGAAAAAATTCATAAGAATACTACAACAGCCGATGTAGAAGCTGCTATTAAAATGTGGCTGGTAAAAGCCAAAGAGCGTGAACAGAAAAAAGGAAACGAATAATTGCGTCATTTAATTTTATTGTTAAATAATGAATACCTAGACTACTAGCTAGACTACTAGCTGATGTGTTATATTTAAAGTAGTACAGTAAATAATAAATTGTTCGCAATGACTTATTTACTTTTATTTTGATTACATTTTTATGATTTAATATCACATGTAGTGCAGATGTTTGTAGAATACCTATATTTAAATAATGCTTCAACTGCAGATTCAAGAACGTGCTAAAAATATTCTCCGTAAATTATTCATAGAACCTACTTGTGCTGTCTGGGAATGTGCTAAAAATATTCTCTGTAATATTGTATGAACATTCTGAAAATATTCAAAACAGTCGACTTTTAATGTACATAGAACATTCTCAGAACATATCGGTATGATTTGAGAACATTCTGATAACATTTAAATATTCCCTATATATATTCATAGCACATTCATAGAACCTACTTGTGCTGTCTGGGAATGGCAGAATATTTTAGCGATCGAATTTCCCGATGAAAATTTATAATTTAGGCCGAGACTATCAACATTTGCAACTTAAGGATTTAGAAAATTTAATGATTTAAGCAGAACAGCTTCACAGGAATTAAAGGGAAATCTTTTGAAAATTTGATGCGCTGCTTCGGTGTAAAAATGTAAACACTTCAAACGGAAAATTTTTTTTGCACTATCTGTTAAACTATTATTTGCTAGCACTATTGCGATATTTCGACCTAAGTACAAGTGCTCAATTAAAACATAATGTTCCGGATTTCTATACTGTAATTTGCTTAAATCTGTGTTTTTTAAATACTCTGGTTTGATGTAATAACTCAACAATAATTTAAAAGCAGTTGCTATTCTTGGATAAAGCAAGTGAATCTTTGGAGCTTCAGCCTGCAATTCTAAATTCATATCATTAAATTACTGGAAAATCCACTTGAGTCCCAGTGGTCACAGTACTCACAGCACACTTCGAACTTTGATAATTTTTTTACGTTTTACCGAAAGTAAAAATGCAAATGTGAACAATTCCCTTTCGGAGTTCTGTTTATAGCCTCGGGCATTTAGTTTGAACCAGGGAAATACCTATTTACTGTTAAGTAATTCATAGAATTTACTTACCTTCACATTTCAAATCTCAGGCTGCCATCTGTCCGTTACAGCGAAAACTAATTTCTAAGATTAGAATAATAATAGTAGGTAGTAATTTGCAACAACGGTGCAAGGGGCGAAGAAATTTTTGCTTTATTATTTGGTTTTTTTAATAAAATGGACTGGAAAAAATCACTAGATAATTCTCTTTTGGCAAAAGTTATCATTAAATCACTAGACTGGCTAAAAATCACTAGATCTAATAAAATTTCACTAGACCTGGCAACACTGTAATATACCTACATATTTAATTTTTAAGACCCCTAAAGGATTGTTTAATTTTATTGCTTAAATGTATTTTCAATTTATAAGCATTCTTGCTCTCATAAATACCTATGATAGTAAAATTGAAATAATAATTGTAATCGTTTTAGGTAATGATAATGACGTCCCCAGTACCAGTACCTACAGAATTACTTCATAGCCAAGTCCAGACTGATCCAATTATACAAAAAGGTAAATTGAATATTTGCTTATATTTTTCAAAGTAAAAATAAATAAATAAACGTCTCAAAATAATAGTTTATATAATTTAAGATAAATTTTAAAATAATAACGAAAGTTCCTTATTGCAATTGTATCTTAAGGAAATACTCGTTTGCAAATGGGGAAACACAAAAACAATATTTGGAAACATTGTATCATCATGTCAAAACAAAACAATATCGATTGGTTCCGAAAAATGATCATGTCTTTCCAAACTTTTCAAAAAATTAAAGTAAAGCTCGTATCACAAGTTTTTAGTCACTCGGTAGCTGTATCTATCTAATATATATTTCTAAAAGTCCTGACTGACTGACTCATCAACGCCCAGCCCAAACCCTTGGACCTAGAAAGCTGAAATTTTGCACAGAGGTTCCCTTTATGATGTATACAAGGAATAAGGAAGGATATTTCGAAATTCAACCCCTAAAGGGGTAAAATGGGGGTTCCAATTTTGTATGGAAAAATAATATTAAATAGACATTTCGACTTGAAACTTCGTAGGAGTACTCCTAAAAACAAATAAGCAAACACGTATTTCGTGATTTTCCAAAAATCAACCCCTTAGGGGGTGAAATGGGGTAAGTAAGCCTAAAAATCGATATGGGTGTCGTTATTGAGGTTTATTGGGACGTTGATTGCGAAAATGGCATTTATTTTTAAGTCCAAGACGGTGAACATGACATAAGGGAAGAAACGGGACGGGACTGAGCGGGACGGGACTGGACGGGAAGGGACGGAACGGGACGGGACGGGGCAAAGCGGGACGGGGCGGGGCGGGGCGGGACGGACGGGACGGAAAGGGAAGGAAAAAGATGGGATGGAAGGGGAGGGGATGGGATGGAAGAGGAGGGGCGGGAAGGGACGGGACTGGACGGGAGGGAAATGGGCGGGACGGGACGGGAAGGGTCGAGACGGGGCGGGGTGGGGCGGAACATTATTTAATACACAAATAACGAACCTCGCGCGAACGAAGTCGCGGGTAAAAGCTAGTGTACACATATATGGGTTTTAATATTTTGCTTAAAGATGCATTAGCCACTGCAGATTTTATCCAGAAAATAGACGATCTTTTTAATTTATTAAATTCTAGCAATTTTGAAAGTTACCAAGCGTTTATGGGAACCGAAAAACAGTTGCAGCTTAAGGTTTTTAATTATGAAAAAAGAATTATAAAAAAACAATTAAAATTTATTTCTGGGTGGATAATTACATTGAAAGCCATATTAGAATTGTGGGAAATGCTTAAAGAGAAGGGATGTAAATATTTATCCACAAGAAACCTAAATCAAGATTGTTTGGAAATTTTGTTCGGGCAAGTCAGAAATTGTTCTGGTAACGCAAAAAATCCGACACCCATACAGTTTTGCAGAGCATTTAGAAAATTATTCTCTTTAAAATTTTTCGATCAAGTTGAAAGTGCAAACTGCATAAACGACATAAATGAATTGTTAATTAATATTAATTCAAACTCTGAAGAACATTCAAAAATTTTGGTACAACACAATGTTTCCAATTACAAACCTATCAAAGTTTTTACTAGCGACTATCAAACCCTTCGAACCCCAGAAAGAAACGGATTGGTATACGTAGCTGGGTATCTTCTCAAAAAATGTTTAATTCAGCTTAGCTGTGATGTTTGTTTTGGTTTCGTTAATTTGGCAAAGGATCTTGTAGATAAAGAAACCGTGTTTTGTAAACTCAAAGCATATACAACCACTAACGTAACGCCTTTTGGTGGTTTGGAAATACCTTCAAAAAATATTGCAGATCAAATAATATTTATAGAAAATACGTTTATTGAACATTTTATCAGCGTTGCTGGAAGAAAAGGAATTGGCAACTTTTTTAAAGACAAATATTCACAAGTCAATATTTTATATCTTTGTATGTACGGGTTCGGATTTATTTTAAACTGTCTTGTAGACCGCTCGCGTTTCCCCACGCTATCCGTTGGGTATAAATGTTCTCGGTAGGTAACCGTGCAGTGTTGCTAAAATCCAGCGTTTCTCACCAGTGAAAACAATGCAAAACTAGTGCAACAGAGAGCCACACAGTTGGTAGTTTGTATTTGTTGCTGTGTGTCACTTGTTTGCAGGGCTTCTCCTTCTGTCAACTGTCAGTGCATTCGCAATGGACGCAAAGAAACGACAGAAACGAGCAAAAAATTTTGCAAATTCAGAGGTGAAAGTATTCCTTGACATAATTTTACCAATATTCAAAGGCGTAATAGAAAATAAGAAGAGTGATGCAGTTACAATAGGTGAGAAAGCTGCCGCGTGGAAGCAACTTTGTGCGGAGTTCAACTCCATGTCACAGTTTTGTCACAGAACGCAGGATAATCTGAAAAACCTTTGGGATACGTTAAAAAAAATCCCGTAAAGCCAAAGCCCATCAAAGGAAGGAAACATTTGCGACATGTCAGTATTGACAGTCCAGCATTCTTTCTGGTGTTGCTCAAATGTTGAGGTTAGGTTGTGTATCCCATACCATAACATAGTATGATGTGATTAGGTGGAGGCGAGAGAGATACGTCAGCGGATCCCTCCCAAACGGATTTTCGTGTTCTGGAGTTATTAGGGCCGTTTGGAGTCGGTCTGATGAACCCTTACGATGGTGATGCAGCGGTCGATAGTGATGGCAATTTGATTACTGTGAGTACGAAACTTGCATATTATCATTTTGGTATTCAACTTCTCTCCGTTTTTAACTGTTTGGCTTCCTCAGATAACCAATATTTAGTTTTTATTGCAGCAGTCACAATTTTAGATGTTGAAGAACTTAATATCCCGCAGTGTGAGAATTCACTGCAGTCATCAGTACCACAGCAATCGCCAACTCTTGGAACCAAAGAAAGAACGTGGGAGGAAATAGTGCCCCTGATGCTGTATTCCAAGAAGCCTGATGCTTTACGCCCACAGTCTGTCTCTTGTAGTTTATTACAAACAGTACCAATTCGATCATCCCCATCAAATATTGAGTCAGTGCGTAAGCAAACTGTTACCGAAGAATTAGAATGGGCCAAGCAGTGCAAACGGCGGAGACCTGGCCTTGTGCCAGGTGACACCCAGTTAAAGCTTCTAACGGCCAAATTGCAGCTTGTTGAGGCAACAAAGGCAAGGCTTGAGGAGGAGAACTCTAGGAATAAGCTTCTTTTCGAAATAGAGGTAAGGAAAAAAGAAAGTGAAGCAGAACCAGTTCAACTGCAGGTACTGAAGATGAAGCGGGATTTAGGTTTTGAGTAAGATTCATGTAGAAAATATGAAAGTTTATTTAAGGTCACTATATCAATAAGGTACCGCCATTAGTGATTTTTTATATCTATCCTTGTCGCACAATTTTCTCCAACTGGGATAAAAACACAATCGAAAGATCACGGCCTGCTGAAACGTCTGACAAACGTCACTGGCGTTTGTCACACAATTCAGCGTGGCGTTTGTCAAATAATTCGGCAGACCGTGCTAAAAATAATTAGAGACCCTAGAAATGAATGGCGAATGTGTCAACTCAACTGTGTTTTGCAGGATTTCAATCAATGTAAGCATTTGAGTGTTATATAAACTACGAAATGCTGATAATTTGTATTTGTAGCAACTGTAAGTAATGTATGTACTTCCCGAAGAATGTGAAATTGAAATGTTGTACAGGATGTTGGAAGAGGCACAGAGAAAAGTGACTAGCAAAGGAAGAGTGTGAAAAGCAGTTGAAATTGGCAAAAAAATTTTACATATTACTGAACAATCAAATATAATGTTAAGGAGGAACAACAGAGTGTTAAATGACATGAACCAAAACTTGTTAGTGAGTCAAAATCGTTTGACGTTTGTGATGAAGAAAATGTTGCAGAAACGCTCGGTCACCGTGTTGATGATGTGGTGATCAACAAATTTTCAATCTGCAGCATTTATCAAGTGATAAAAATTTTGTACGAGTCCTTACAAAGTGATCTTCCTACTTGGGACGAAGAATTTTAAAAAGGAGTGTTGGCCGTTCAAAACAATATTGTTAATGACTCGGCTGAAATAGGCGTTAAAGGTCATAGAAGAGTTTACCAGCGTTTTAACTAAGAAGGATGATCAAAAACAGTTTGTGTTACAAGTAGTAAAGAACTACCGCAAGAAATATCCAGACTGTAGCAAAAATAGGCTTTTATGCAACGTTTACATTTTATTTTTTGAAGTTACTGTGAAGCCACGTATTCTTTATATTGTTTTCCTGTTTAATACCAATGTATGCCGTATCTTTTGCTATATATTGTAATAAATTTATGAACATGTAATAGTACATCTATATATTTTTAATTTTCCTCTAGGTCTTCAAGATCATTGAGACACGTCTTACGGTTATCCAATTGGTTTTAAATTTTACATGGCTTTTATTTTTCTATTTGGAAAAATGTTTAAAGGGTGAGATCGGCAGAATTTTTAAAAAATTATATGTAAATAAAGACCACCCTAGTACATATGGAATGCATTTGAGTAAAGACAGCTTTAAAATCAATGCTAGAAAATACTTTCTCTAATACAATTGCGGATAAATGGATAGTCTACCTCAGGTGATATCGGGTAACTCATCAGCTCTAAAATCAGTTTTCTTTTAATAATATGACTTTTTTGTGTTACATATCTTTATCTATCTACAAGTAAAAGAGCAGCAAGTATGTGCTTGCATTTTTCACCTCTTCCCGACTTGCACGTACACACGCAATTCCACAACCTGTACTCTAACTCACAACAGAAAATAGTTCATAGAAACCAGGATTATTACTAGAAGACGAAATAAATATTTACCTTCATTTAAAATTAGCTTGATTTCATGTGGATAACCGCGTATTTTCGAAATTTGAAGACAGTCATACGATACTATTCTCGGCCCTCATTTTACCACATTTAATAACCATTTCGGCCCCTAACACCTCCCCGCCTTCTTTTAGAGATCGTTTACTATCTTCAAGATAGTTTAAAATGTCTATCAAAACCACCTTGTAACTCATTTCAGCTTAAAACAATTCACACAACCCTTGCTGCAGTGGTTTATTCAGCAGAATTGACAGAACTGATCCCGAATCAGTTCGCCATTATTAAAAAGAACAGCGTTCTCTATACTAGCCAAATTTGCCCAATTTACGTTTCTGGAACCAATAAAACATATTTTCAATTGAAATTTTTTTGTTGATAATAAGTGACATAACCTAACAGATTCCTGACTTTACAAGTGCCATTACACCAAAAAGAAAATCCCCAAAAACTAGTGTCTTCCCTATTGCACTTGGAAATTTGTATTTGTTATCCTTATCTCACAATTTTCTCACATTCTCACGCGAGGAATGGAATAGCGGTACCTTATTGATATAGTGACCTTAAGTTTATTTAAAAATAAATGCCATCTAGTGACTTTACAGTTTATTTATTTTCCCAAAAATAATTTCAGTTCCACAATAGTACAAGATAACATGCTATGTTATTATTAGCATGGACCTGGTGTAAAGTCCTAAAATAGTCGTTGATTAGAACTTGTCGATGTTGGTCTCTTTCGTATTGGTTATTAATATTATTATTCCTATTCCTATAAATTTGGCCCCGCTCGATTAAAGCTTCCCGTGACATAGGCAGGTCAAGTATTGGATCATTGGGCGGTTGAGGTTCACCTGCCCTCCTCAACATATTAAAAAGCACGGCTGTGGCAATTATGATGGACATGGCATTCTCAAGACGTACAGTCGTGTTCAAATAAATCTGGGACAGTGTTTTTTTTCACATGCAGGTTGAGATAAGAATTGAAGCATATCTCCATGGATTTCCTCTTATCAGAAAGAGTTACAGATTTCGTTACCTGTTAAAGTTTAATGTAACTCTTTCTGATAGCAGGAAATCCATGGAGATATTCTTCAATTCTTAACTGAACCTGCATGTGAAAAAAACACTGTCCCAGATTTATTTGAATACGACTGTACATTAATACCCAAAGCCAGAACAAGAAACCTTGTTTTCCATATCCCAAAAATGCGTTCAATTGGGTTTCGAGTCCTGATTTGCGATTCGTTGTACAGTATTTCTTCAGGTGTCCCAGGATGGTCCAATGGAGGCATCAAATACTGTCGACATGCATAGGCTGAATCCCCCACCAGAAGCGCATCATTGTACTGGTTCGCTTAAAACTTTGCTATCTGCTGGCACTGGTCAAAAATTCTCTGGTCATGACTGCTGCCTGGCCAGCGAGCAACTATATCCATAAACTCCAAGTTGGAATTACATATTGCCTGGCAATTCAGTGAGAAGTATCCTTTTCTGTTTCTGTAATATTCTCAATGATCACCGCCAGGGGAGCGAATCTTTATGTGGGTACAGTCAATAGCACCTATGACTCGGGGAAAGCGAGCTATGCGGCAAAAGCTAGCTTCTGCTTGGCGTACTTCATGTGATCGTGGGAAATAAATAAACTGTCTATAAAGAGATGCCACAGCAGCAGTGACTTTGTGGATTACTCTGTGCGATGTTGCTTCGCTCACTCCACTACAATCAGAGGCACTGATTTGTGTACAACCAGTTGCATACAATCTCAAACACAAAAGGAGCTGATTTACTGGAGAAACTGCATAGTTCCTGCGACAAAAGTAAACTTAAATGAAAAACTACTTGGAATACAAAGTAAAAGATTAAATTTTATACAGATATACTTTACTTGTCACTGGGAAATTCCAACCTATAATCAATAAGCTCCAACAATTCAACGCAACTTCTCTTTGATAGCCTGAATCTTCGCACAAAGTCAATGTCGTCCATATCCGTAAAATGCTCTAACCGATCACGAATGAATTGTGGTCTACGAATTATTTCATTTTCAAATTCATCTTCCTCATCGCTTTCGTAAATAAGGTTATGCGCGACCTCCATAATGTCCATTTTGACAGTAACTGGTGCCGGTAAATCTTACCTGCCCACACATTGGTCGGTTAAAGTTACACCCTGGGTAGCGACACTCTTCGTCAGGTAGACTTTGGTGAAAGACAATCTACGGTTACCGGACGGATAAGTTCGCGGGGTAGCGCTACCTGGTCGGTAGGAGCGCTGGTGAAAGACGTCCTAAGTGGTACTGGGCGTTACCGGGGCAGTGCATGCGCATCACAATATTAAACGTTTTGCTTTCTACAGCAAGGTTATTGCATCGTTGAAACATGGGGAAAATGTGTATAGTGTGTGGTTCTTCTGCCAAAAAGGAGCGACTATTAAGTAATAGTAATTTACGATACAAGTAACGTTATCAAGCTTTTTACATTACGAGCGAATAGTTTGAATGAACGAGCGACGTTAGGAGCGAGTTCTTTAAAATTCCCGAGTACAGTGAAATCTCTCTTACCGGACACCTCTAATAAGCGGGCACCTCTCTTACACGGACATTTAGTTGGGAACCAACTTGCTTGCATGAACTTTACTAATAAAAATTTTCTCTAATAAACGGACACTCTTTTAAACGGACACGGACACCATGTTTCGACAATTTTTAGACTGTGAATCTCTCTTGTACGGACACTTCAAAATGCAGGCCCAGCTAATGGCGTCAAAACAATCCATAAATCCAACATTTAATGATCATGTTAAATTATCGAATTCTTTTGCAATACGGCGGTATTAAGTCAACTCAAATCAGCATTATGACCGCAGGAAATTCGACACTTTCATTACCCTACGCACGATATTACAAAACAGTCCATGTCGCCCAATTTTAGAGGCCTGCAATTCAAAACTACTTTGCCTTTTGCCTGGACAGCCCATTAAGATAAAAATAAAAATAGGAAAAATATTTCCTGCTTGCTTTTATGGAAATACAGAACAAGAAAACTAGGCCTAGGCCCGTCTCGCGACCCCGGAGCCTGCGGGTATCAGGTTACGCCACTGTAATCAATTCGAACCAGAGGACGATTTACCCTTATCAGTAATGGCTTAACTGTATAGGAATATCCCAGAAATCGAAGACGTCGACCATGACGAATTTATAAACACTGACAAAGAAATAATCGAGGATGATGTAACCGAAATTTCAGGTGAACCAGCTGCCATTGATATGCAGTTGGCAGAATTAGAAAACGATGGCGACTTAGAAATTTGTGAGAATGTAATCAAGACCTACACGGAAGCATTAACAGTGAATAATTTTAAATGCTTCGCTAAAGAATGTAACGACTTTAAAGTATTCAAACTGTCAAAATATTTAGAAATACATGCGGAAAGTATAATAAGCAGTCAGAAAAAACCCTTACGTCAAACGAGTATTTTAGATTTTGTAACAACTATTACATAACTTTGTTTCAATGATTTTATTATTCTTATTAATTGTTAGCGCGTGTACCTTTGCATAATACGACTTTTTTAAACATAAAAATGGATTTTTCCCTTAAGCGGACGCCTCTCATAACCGGACAAAAACTTTGGCACCGTAGGTGTCGGCTTATCGGAGATTTCACTGTAATGTAGAAAGCAGATAACGTTACGTATATCGTAACACGGTTTATTTTATCCTAAAATACTAATATTTTAAAAAAATTGGAAAAATGTTTATTAATGACACTTACAACAGCGAGTGGTGGTATCTCTAGTAAGATAAAAACTCAATATTGTATTGTTGGTAGCACTGTCAGGTTATGTTAAATTTGAAATTTTCAGGTTAAGTTTTGCGTCAGTTTGTGTCAAATAACAAACAAAACCTAACCTACTAACATCGAATTTGACATAGACTGACAATACACTTCAGTGCTGTCAACATGTGATTAAATGCTAATAAAGCATCATTATGTTATTTTTCTTAACAACACTAGTGCTGTTAAATGCATCTTAACACAATTCGTTGCTAAGGAGTTATTGTCGTAATAACATAATAGGATAAAATAAAAACTAAAACTAACCTCTAAAGTACCTGCTTAAAATGTTTAGGTTTCCAACAAACAAGGACAGGCGTTGTGCTTGGCTGAAGACATGTAAACTGGATGAAACCTCAGTAAGAAGTTCCTCAGTAGTCTGCTCAAGACATTTTGAGGACTTAAATTACAACTCTGCAATTAATAATCTACGAAAATTACATCCACATGCAGTGCCATTTGTAGATATACCACAGGCAGGATGTAATGCTGATGTATCTATAATAGTTCCACCTACGGTTAAAGATGTAGAGAGGGGTAAATTACTGCTAGCTACTAATATTTTAAGTAGTAAATTTATTTTTGTACTTACAGACAATCTTGAAGAAACGGTTACTTCTCCACCGAAAGAACCGAAGATGCCTCGATACATTGGCGATTTGAGTACCCATCATTTTCAACGCCAAGGAAGGCTAAGCGGAATTTGGAATTCGTGAAGAACGTAGTTAATTATAAAACAAAAAATTTAAGAGGTTAAGTATCCAAACTAGAAGATTGGAACAACGTATTTCTTCAGTGGCAGAACTATTATCAGAGTTAAGGGAACAAGAACTGATATCTAAAGAAGCGTCAGATACTATTTTGGTATATTTAATTAAAAAATAACTAAATAACGATTAAAGTGACTCTCATTATACTATTTATGTTTAGAATGGTACTCCCGACTTTGTGCAAAAGTTATTGGACAGATAATTTGTGTCCAAAAACACAAAATATACGCCCGAGTTAAGGTCATTTGCATTAACTTTGCATTTCTATTCAGTGAACGCTTATAATTATGTTCGTGAAGAATTCAAAGATTTGTTGCCCCATTCGGATACAATTCGGAAATGGCACTTGGTTATTGACGGATCACTAGGATTTACCTAGGAAAGTTTCGAGGCAATCAAGTTATTGGAACAAGAAGGCAGTAGAACCTTTGTCAATTTAACTGTTGATAATGTCTATTCGAGAAATGGTCCAATACGAACATGGAAAATATTACGGTTACATGGATTTAGGAACCGGCTTGCAAAACAATTGTGATTACAAAGAAAAGACAAAACATGCTCTTGTTTTTATGGCCGTTGCATTAAATTCGCACTAGAAAGTTCCTGTGGGCTACTTTTTAATCAGTCGATTAAATGCAAAGGAAAGAGCAAATTTGATAACATGTTTGAAGTTGCTCTATGAAGCTGGTGCAAGCTGTTACTCATTAACTTTTGATGGAGCCACTGTGAATATTGCAATGTGTAATGAGTTGGGCACTATTTATCACTTGGATGAAGAATTTAAGCCATGGTTTAATACTAAATTTGGATCAAGTAATAGAATAAATACAATTTGGGATGCATGTCACATGGTTAAACTAATTCGAAATACACTCGCTGAAAAGGAAACTTTAATCAATGGAAATGGGCAGAAAATAGAGTGGCGTTTCATAGTAATGTTACATAAAGTGCAAAAAGAAGAAGGTTTGAATGCAGCTACGAAACTTACTTCACACCATATTTTTTATAAAAATGAAATTATTATGAAAGTTAGGTTAGCTGTGCAAACTTTAAGTACTAGCGTTAGCAGTGCATTACTGTTTTGTAAAAATTTAAATATTGACTTTGAAGACTGTGAGGCCACTGCTGAATTTTGCTTAGTCATAAATAATGTCTTCGACATTCTAAATTCCAGGCATTTATGTTCTAAAAAAAATTTAATTGCGGAGTATCATATAAAAATCATGATCTTGTAAAAGATAAGGTGGAGGAGTATATAACATACATTCGAAACATTAAAGATGCCGAAGGTTCCCTAATAATTAAGTCAAGAAGGAAAACAGGGTTTTTAGGTTTCATTGTGAGTTTGACCAGTTTATTTAACTTGTACCAAGATTTAATTGTTACCAAGTATATGAAATTTATTTTAACTTATAAGCTAAGTCAAGACCATATTGAAATATTTTTTGGGGCTATACGACGACGAGGAGGACAGAATAATAATCCCTCTGCCCTTCATTTTAAAACATCATATAAGCGATTGCTGGTAAAACATCAGATAAAATCTTCAACGAAAGGAAATTACAGCATTCTAGACCACACTGCTATTCTGCATGTTGGTAGCGGTGTAAGGATACAACCGTGGACACCTTGTTAGAAGATGGAGGATGCCTTCTGTTGTCAGAGCAAGACTATGATTTTTGTACAAATGTTATAAATATGTCGCCATATCTTGAGAATGTGGTCAAATATATTAGTGGTTTTGTTGTCAAAAAAGTAGGGCCCAAAATAATTTGCGAAATTTGCAACAAACAACTATATGGGGAACAGTCCCAATCCATGTTGCTAGACATTAAAAAAGGGGAAATTTAAATGTAGCTAGTGACGATGTGAACATACTGTGTGTTAAATTAGAGGGTATAATCCGGCAGTACCAAGGTGTACTGCATTTAAAACTTAATATAGCAGAATTTTTAATGTCCCACCTTTTCAGAAATCTGGGTGATGTAAACTATAAAATTAGAAGTAAACTAACAAAATGTATATTGTTTCATAATGAGTAATAAAGAAAATGCACTATAAATATCCCCGGGCTTTATTTCTTCATTAAATGTTGATAATAAATTCGTTTGGAACAGTTGCTATCACCTAAAAATTGGTCCATCCACCTGAAAACCTATAGGTACGTACATGCCGATCACGATCTTTTTGGGTCAGGTTAGGCTATGACCATCTAGTAATTTTGTTGGCAGTACCTCTGTGGCAACTAAACTCCCTAATGGAAATTGACACTTTTTATGTTAGGTTAGGTTGTTTTTAGTTTAAGGTTATATTTTACTTTTAAATAGTGATCAGTAAGTTGGTAAGTAATCAATAATATAATATTTTCAGCCAAGAAAAATTGGGGAGTAATATAAAATAGAAGTACTACATAACCTAACATTTTGAGTAGGAAGATTTGTAAAATATTTTTTCCGAATCTATTTTTCGGTCGTATTCACATACAGCAATAATATTATGCACGGTTTAAAATTACCGCTCTGCTTTAGCAACCAATCAGACATAGGTACCTCTTAGAAAGAGAGAGACTGTGGACCACCACGAATTTTAGGTGCATTTGAAAGAGACAGCTTGTTAAAGGTGTGTTTGTGCTTATATCATACATGTAGTAACACAGTTGCAGTGGCATGTTTGCATCTACATTTACCACATCACTGAAGATTATTGAAACAAGCAAATAAAAAGCTTGACAGCTTAAAAAAGGAACTTGAATCAGAAGCAAATAAGAAAATATTAAGCGGTATATTTAATCAAGACTTCATAAATATTTCGAAAATGTTACTCTTCCATTTCATACTGGGTTGGCCACACATGTCTTGGTATTTATTCTAGCTGGTATCAATGCAAGATGGAAGCAGATTGTGGGCTACTATTTTACTGGCAATTCTGTTAACGGACGAGTACTTGAAAATATAATAATAAATATTCTTGAAAAGGCTGAAAGCTTAAATCTAAACATTATGAATATAACATCTGATATGGGTTCTGCTAATCATGCCCTATGGCAGTCTTGGGAAATATCGGCTGGTAGATATACCGAAGTTAAATCAAAAATTACTCATCCTCTTAGAGCCAGTGAAGAAATATACTTTTTCGTTGGCCGCTTGTTAATTTCAATATTAATGAATTATTTTTCCTAAAAAAGGATGGATTAATAGACGTCATTAATACACTGTTTTTGATTAATACACTCTTTTTCATTAATTAACTCTTTTAAAAAAGGATGGATTAATAGATCTATTAATACACTGTTTTTGATTAATACACTCTATTTCATTAATTAACTGTTTTTGTGATTTTGACGTTTTGATGATATTTTGCATAAAGGTTAGTTGTATTAATCAAATTTTTCACTTATAATTACACGAGAGCTTTTTTTATCGAAGTAAACTTGACATTTTAATGAGAATTTCCTTGCTTGGCAATTTAACGAAAAAAATTGCCTCTGAAAAAATTACGAGTCCGAAGGACGAGTAATTTTTTCTGGCAGTTTTTTGAGTGGAATTGCCTAAAGGTAAGGAAACTTGAATTATAAATGTTAAGTTTACTTCGATAAAAAAAAGCTTGAGTGTAATTCGGTACGACAATTTAATGAATACATATTTAATTTACATATTAGCTAATTTAGAAGTCAATAAATTAACAAACAAGGCGAAAGAACTAAGTACCGCACCGTCGTCGGTCCTTAGCAACTCTGCTAGGCTTACTAGAATTAGACCGTTTTAAAAGTTAGGTTCAGTTTTATCACTAGAAAAGTTAGGGCAAACTTTTGCCGCTGTCATAGTGACAAAAAAACCGCGGCTTATGTGATTTTTAGTATATGCATTAAATTGTCACCACAAAAAAGATTTTGCGGTCTACGAAAAAATTTTGTAATCAACTCGTTTGTTAATGGGCGATTAATAATCTCAACTATTAAAGGCACTCACTCGCTATCGCTCGTTCGTCCTTTAAACAGTTTCGATTATTAATCGCCTTCATTACCACACACAGGTGAGGTTCTGCCACCTTATTTGGTATATAAATCAAAACATTTATGGGACACGTGGACAGAGAATGGTCCACCAGGTACACGCTACGCCAACACAGCATCTGGGTGGTTAGACCCAGAAATTGTTTCTGATTGGTTTTTTCAGCTGTTATTACCAAAATTGAAAAAAAAATGAAGGTAAAAAGGTTATTATCGGCGATAATTTATCTTCGCATTTAAATGTCGATGTATTAGCAGCCTGTAAGGACCATGATGTTCAATTTGTATTCCTGCCACCAAATAGCACTCATGTAACGCAGCCTCTAGATGTGGAATTCTTCGCCCCATTGAAAAGGGCATGGCGTGAAATTTTGTCAGATTCTAAAGAATCCCACGTTGGAAGCAGGTCAAGTGTGCTCAAAAAACAACATTTTCCGACACTTCTAAGACGACTGATGGAGAAAATTTCTAAAAACAGTGCTTCAAATTTAATAGCAGGATTCAGAAAATGCGGAATCGTTCCTTGTGATGAAGGTTCCTTATTAGAACGATTACATACTAACAATCATAACAGTGTCGTCAATCAAGAGAATATACCTGCAATAGAAAATTCGTTTCTTGAATCTTTGGAAAATAAAAGGAGGGAGGCTACTCAGTTTCAAGTCCGGGGATAGAAAAAGAAAATAACAGTTCCAGCCGGAAAAAGCATTGCTCACAGCGAAATCGGTTCTGCTGATTTACCTGGTACTTCAGGAATAGTTAGAGCTCCAATATCACTCGAAAAAATAAAGAGCGAATGAAGTTTCAGAAGGAGATGAGTCAGATAAGCTTTCGGAAATTAGAGATTCAGATGATGAAGTTGATGAAATACAAGACATGGAGGAGGAAATTGAATTTAATAAGAAACTTGAATCTGGTTATTTTGCCAAATCTGCAGCTGAAAAAATTCAAGAATCAGGTCTAAAAGATATTCAGAGAGCTGTAGGCGAATACGTTTTAGTCTTGTATGATGGCAATCCTTATCCTGGAGTCATAACCGAAATTGAGGGCGAAATGGTTAAGATTAACGCAATGTTAAAGTCATTGAAATTTTGGAAATGGCCCGAAAAGACCGATGAAATTTGGTATAGCTGCGACAAAATACTTGGTGCAATCAATGCACCTAAGCAAATGACCAAACGTAGTTTGTATTCTGTACCTGAGTGCCACCGATTTTGGTGGAATTAATGTTCATCGGATTTGTGATTGTATCTGATGTATCTTAGGTTAACTGTTATTCCCGAATAAACTTTAATTTCCTGTATTTTTTTAAATAATTAACGATTACAATCTTAAGTTGTGTTGATTATATGCCTAAATCCCTCAAAAATTGAAAATGCCTATAACAAAAGAACCGCACATTCTTAAACTTAACAACGGGGTGGGGTTTCTTTGCCTCGCAAAATTTTACTATAGGAAAAAACAGTCTTAAATGAAGTGGTGCAAAGTAAACCCATCGTATAGCCTACTTTGCACCAGATTTCAAATGTACACTTGCTTTCAAAACTTTCGCGTACACCTATTTTTCGATTAAATCAGGGTTGTAATTAATCAACTCGTGACATTTAAATTTTTGAAACGTCAAAATGCCTCGACTGACAAGAGTACATGCTGTCAATGTCATTTTTAACCTAATCTCAAAATTACCCGTTCACACAGCTAACATTTTGCAAAATCGTTGTTACTTGATTTTGAATGTGTACGCGAAAGTTTTGAAAGCAAGTGTACATATTTCAAACCTGAGTCTATATATTATGTTTAAATTAGGTAGGCACATATTTTAACACTTCTAATATTGATCTAAGCAATCGCAACATTTTTAGGACCCTTTATAAGGCAGTGGTCGGAATGTACCTGAACGAACCGGTTCGTGAAATATTTTTTAAGAGTCGTTCCGACTCGTGAAATTTCATCAAAAGCCGTTCCGTTTCGTGAAAAATTTATCAAAAAAAATAGTTCCGTTTATTATTACACCCATGTTTTTTATGCTGAAATTCTTTGCGTGCCAGTGCCCTGCTTTTTGAAACCATATAAATCGAAATTACACGTGATCCCCATTAATGATGACAACCCACCATTCGGCAATAGCTAGAAACTGCCCAAAAGCGTTGACTTGGTACTTTCATAGTCATTATCCTCCATTACCTATTTTGTTTTATACGCCCTACCCCCTACGCCTTTGCTTCACATCCATGCTTTGCTCGCTATCTGTACGTAGTCGTAACCATGATATAAATACAAGGGTA
Organism: Agriotes lineatus; assembly: GCA_940337035.1. NCBI lineage: Eukaryota > Metazoa > Arthropoda > Insecta > Coleoptera > Elateridae > Agriotes > Agriotes lineatus. Next base: position 104,545 of record CALNHX010001974.1, on the reverse strand, counting down.
TGCTCAACAGGCGGTAACCCACTGCGCACGTGAACCACATGACGTCACATTCGTAAGGTCTCGGGCATGATTATCATGGTCTCGGGTATAGCAGGACGGCTTCGGCACGTTGGACGATGTTTGCACGCATTGCACGTCGATAACCCTAACCTCATTTATACGGTTTCTCTCCTGTGTGGATTCTTGCATGTCCAACTAAATCGCGTTAGAACAACTATAAGGTTTTTCTCCTGTGTGCGGAAAAGAGTTATAATGTACGAGAATCAATAAAACCGCGTATTATTCACACGAAAAATAGCATTTATTACAATTGCGTACGATTTCCCTCCATTTCACCATTAACTTGACCCTTACAAATGCAAAATACGATTTTTCCGGGAGACTTTTAAAACGTAACCTTCAAATTGCCGCCTATTTATGACGTAGTGTGGTTCACGCTTTTCCATTGGTCGTTGAGAAAAGCTGCGCTTGAGCATACCCTTGTATTTATATCATGGTCTTAACGTAAGTAGCTCATCTTCTACAGTGTACCACAGAAATTGTTTTATTCTGTGACTGTACATCTCTCGCATTTGCTGAGTGTTGGCCATAGCGTGCGAGCGTGTGCGGGCAAAGCATCGATGTGAAGCAAAAGCGTAGGGCGTACAAAACAAAATAGGTAATACACTAATACAGTGACACAGTAGGGAAAATTTTTGTTGAAGTTTAGCAAAGTGTGCACAACAAATAATTCCATCATGAGCTTATTAAACTGGTTAAAACGGCCAAACAGTAACGAGAAAACCAACGAAAGTGGATCTTCGAAATGTTCGAATCCAAAGAAAGCTAGAGATGACGTACCGTAAAGTGGGGATACTTGCAACATTTTCAAAATTCTTTTGTCAATAAGTTTTTTATTTTTTTGTCAAATTTTACATTATTGGTACCAAAATTTTAGTCTTGTGGTCTAGTATCCGATTTTAACAAAAAACTTTGAATAAAATGAATATTTAATATATATTTTAAAAAAAAACCGGGTGTTGCAAGTTAGACACACTAAAGTGGATACTTGCAACAGGTGTCTTTTTTCAGTAGTAATCGCATTTAGGAGCGCGTATTGATTTACTTGCAACACAAAAAATATTTTAAAAAAATAATTTGGGTATTTGAATGGTAGTGGTATGATTGTAGATTAAAAAAATGCATTTATTTAGTTTTTTTTTATTAAAAATACAAAAATAAACGTATAATCAACTTATAGGAACATATAATCAACTTAAATTCTTATAGGAACATCAAAAAGGAACAAAATGACCCTAAACTAAATAATAAAAAATAATTTTAAACAAAACATATTATGTAAGTTTCAAATGACCGGGAAATGTATAAACTCCACGTTTTGCTTTCGGTGCGGGTAACTTCATTTTTACTTGATTTATATCGACAATTGATAAATCATCAATTTCTGGATATTTAAAGCTATTTTTAGGCAATTTTGTACCTGCGGCCGCTCTTAGAAATTTGCAATACAGTGAATTATTATTATCATTTTCACGTAAAACTTCTTGAACATGACCAACATACATCACGGCCTGTCGTCTCTTTGTTTCAGGAATAAATTGAACCAATATGTAGTCTCCTTCATTGTATTCATTTGGTTCTAAGTTAAATTCATCCCAATTGTCGGAATCTGAATCATGGACAGACATGTGGCTATCCGATAGCGAACTGTCGCTCTCTTTTGAAGTGGTGGCTCTCGGAAATAATTTTGTGTTAAAATCATCTTCTATAAGATCTTCAGATTCTATTACATTTGTTGCTTCGTCTTTTTCATTTGTATCAAAAGATACACTTCTTCCTGCAATTACATTTAATCTCTTTTTGCGCTTAATCTGCCTATTTTCATCTGGAAAGCGAATCTTTTGTAACAAGTCTGTAAAACTATTGTTTAAGGCGTCTTGATTTAAAGGTGCTTGTGCTTGGCACCAATCTGGCAGTCGCTTTAGCACTTCTTCTCTATTCAGAGGATATATCCCTGTGGCCCTAAATCCTGCTACCAAATTTTCAGGCTTCACTTTTTCAAGAGTTTGTCTTAATAATCTTGGAAATTGATCCTTTGGAATACAACCTTTATTTTTTTGTTTCCAATTAAGTAGAACATCCCTCCAAGCAGATTTAACTGGTCTAAAAAACGCCACGTCCAATGGCTGGCATAAATGTGTCGAGTTAGGCGGCAATAATATAAATCTAATATTATATTCTCTACAGGTACGCATCACCCGATCTGAAAGGTGGCTCGACAAATTGTCTCCTATCATGACTTTTGGTCCATCTTTTTGTCGGAAATATTGCAAAGCAATTTTTAAAAACCAGTCTTCAAATATTGTAATGTCAAACCACCCTGACTTCGACCGATTATATTTCGCACCCTCTATACCATTTTCAGTCCATGTGTCATATAAATGTAGCGACTTATAGACGACGTATGGTGGTAATATATGCCCTGCAGCTGAACCAGCCATCATAACAGACACTGATGTCTTGGACGAATCCATATATCTTTCACTATGACGAGCACCTCGTTTAACAATGACTTTTTGACGACCAGGATCGTCACAAAAATTGGTCTCATCATAATTAATAATATTTTGAGGAGGCACATTTTCAAGACTATTCTCCAACTCAGTAAAATATTCATTAATCATATCACTGGAAACTTGAGCTCTGGCCCGCTTTATGTTTTCGCATAATCTCGCAGAAAGCTAAAATATATTTTTAAAATTAATTAAAATTTGTATAATTATTGGCTAGTTACAGCCTACCTTAGATTTGTGCCTATTTAAAAAATTTCTTGCCCATTCCAAACCTGGCATATTGTTATTTCCAAAACGATTCTCCCGAACACCTTTACGATCCAGGTATTGTTTTACTGTTAACCGTATATCATATGAGGTTAATGGAAACCCCCACTGTGCGGCCAAAAGGATATTATTAACAAATGCTTCCTCCTCTTCCTTGGGAAATACTGGTTGCCTCCCAGGGTTACGGGAAAACAAATTCCTTCTTTTCCGTGAGAGTGTTGATGGGTCAATTCCGAATCTCCGGGATGCTTCCCGAATTCCGGAACCATTTTCAATAGCCCGTAATGCAGCTTCCAAAGTTTCGTCGGAAAAATTTCGGTACGATCTACTCCCTAACTGCTTTTTGTGTTTTCGGGGCATGTTGCAAGTTACCCACTTCTGGACATGCAATTAAAAAAAATATATATTTACAAAAATCTTTTAACTTAAATCAAAACTGGGTATTTAAGGTTTTAGACCAAGCATCTAAGCACATTATATCCAAATTTGATACAAATCCCACTGTAAATAAGCTCTGAACAGGGGAAGTTATACAGAAACAATTTAGAGCACTTACCGTAGACGACGAAAAATCCCGCCAAATTTATCGTAGTAAATTTTGTGCAGCGCTATACTTGCATACAAGTCGACCTACCGATCCGTACTAAACGTAAACACGCAAGCGGTTGACGCGCGGCCTAACCTAGGGGAGGGGGAAAGCAAACATTCCACCCGGTTCATATTGTTGCAAGTTATACCACTGTTGCAAGTATGCCCACTTTACGGTAGCAACGGGTGATACAAGTTCCAGCAAAGAGGAGTGTTGTATCAAAGACGAAAATCAAGGGACGTTGGACTTAGAAGATGACTTAGATGACGACATTCCCACTTGTTGGACTTAAAAGTACTAATGAATGGTTGATAATAAAAAACAGAGCATTGGGTTGTTCAGTGTGCGAGAAGGTGCAAGCGCTATGTGTAGATAGTGCCAAAAATTTGAGACTTTCGAAGCCCTGGCAGGAGTACACAGTTACGGAAAATGGCAAGACTAAAGAATCGCAGCAATCTAGTTTACTGAAAAAGATTTTTGAACATAAGAAGTCTGAAGCACACATGAAAGCCATCGAAATTTCGCTGCAAGCTGAAAAAGGTGCAATGGAACATCTTGTTGACGGTATGAATCAAACACATTTCTCGGCAACTGAAACAAACACATTTCTCGGCAACTGAAAGGGTTTTCAGAACAGTGTATAAAATCATCAAACACCAAAGGCCGTTTGTCGATCTACCTGTTGATGTAGATCTTCAAATTCTGAACGGAATATCAATGGGAAGAATTCTACATTCCGATAAAACTTGTGCTGAAATCGCTATGCATATAGCTTCAGAGATGAAAAAAATGATTTGTCGTGAAATTGTTACTTCGAAGAGAAAAATATCGATCCTGATAGATAAATCTACTACCCTCAGTCAAAAAACGGCTCTTGTAGTGGTTATCAGAACATTTTATCGAGAACAAGGCACAGCTTTTAACTTGGATTTGATTGAGCTTTCTGACACATCTGCACAAACTATCACGGAACAGTTATTGATTTGCCTGAAGCAGAACGGATTCGAGCAAGAGTTCCTTCAAGAATGTTTAATTGGCTTTGTATGTGATGGAGCTTCCGTAATGTTGGCAAAAAAGTCAGGAGTGGCAGCCCGTTTGAAAAGTCAGTTTCCAGATATAGTAACCTAGCATTGCTCTAACCATCGACTGGAGTTGGCGGTTGTTGATGTTGATGAAGTAGTTGGCATCAATCATTTCAAGATTTTTATGGACAAGATATATGTCTTATATCACCAGTCTCCAAAAAATCAAAACGAACTCAAGGTTGCCGCAGCTACTTTGGAAACACAGCTTTTGAAAATTGGCCGAATTTTTTCTGTTCGCTGGATTGCATCGAGTAGGCGTACTGTGAATGCCGTCTTGCAAAATTACGCCTCTCTCTGCCAGCATTTCCACAGTGCTTCAGAGGACCCAAAAAGAGATGGAAGAGAAAGAAGCAAATATAGCGGCCTTCACAAAATGATTGCGTCAGTACAATTTGTCAGCAACCTCGGCGCAATGTCTGATGCTCTCGATGAATTGGGCGAATTGTCGGAGTATTTGCAAAGAAGCAATATCACTCGTGTGGACGCTGATACAGCCATCTAAACCTCAATCAGAGTTTTAGATTCTATGGCGAACGACATGGGGCCTAAACTAGCGGCAGCGTTGCAAGCTTTGGACAACAAGAAATTCAAAGGTGTGCCACTGCACAATGGCAAAGTGAAATTGATCAATCATGCTCAACTTTATACCAGTTTAGCAAACAATATGAGAACTCGACTCATCACTACCTCTTCATCTCATGTTTCCCGCAACGAAGCTGATCACAGAGAGAATGTTGACAAATATACCAAGTTGTTAGATTGCATGAAGGTATTAGATAAAAAACTGTGGCAAAGAAACGATGACGGAGAAGTAGATATACAATTTGGTGACAAAGAGATTAGATCTCTGTGTCACCGATTTCACCTGAACGAACAACAAGTGATTAGAGGTTTCCGCTTCTACAAAATGGAAGATGAAAGTGGAGTATCTGAGAACTTGGAACCATTGATGAGGGCAGTTGCCACCATTCCAATTTCGACCAGCGAGTGCGAGCGCAACTTCAGTGCTATGAACGAGATAGTGACACCGCTGAGGAGCCGTCTGTCCATCAAAACTACAGCTTCTTTGTTGTTCATCAATTCCGTTGGACCTCCACTGTCCCAGTTTAAACCAGAAAAATACGTTCGATCCTGGTTAGCCAAAGGTGAGTGTTATATTCTTATCGTAGGTCCCTAATTTTGATAATTTTTGAAAATTTCTTAGGTCATCATTCTGCGTCTGACGTAAACAACAGAAAGAGAGAGCACAAAAAGGAGACTCGGCACCAAGAAATCTGGGATCTTCTTTAACTCTTAACCAATTTTTATATATTTATTATTATCAATATAATTATTAATGTATTATCTGTTCTGTTGCGTTACAATATTTAGAGTTTTGAATTTTGTTGAATTATTTGGTTTATTGCCTATTATTAAGTTATTGTAGAAGGAAATGAATAAACTTTATTTTGTTGTATTTATACCGATCTTGTTTTTTTTAATTAGGGTCTTTTCACTTTGAAATTAATTCTAAATTAAACTGGTTTGTCTCGACTACTGACGGAAAAATAGTAATTTATTATACAAGACGATAAAGTTAAATTTTATCCACGAGTGAATCGTTTAACGTCGAGACGAAGTCGAGACGTTAATGATTCAAGAGTGGATAGAAATAACTTTATCGTCGTGTATAATACAATATTTTTTTCTATAGCAAGAACTTTAACGATTTCAAAAGAAAATAACGACAGTCAATCACATTTCAAAATGTCAGTAGCTAGATTGGGTTGCTACGATAATACGAAGCTGCCATGTTTAATTTAAACAAAAGTTAGAAAATTAAATTACTTTTTCTACTCCTGTAACTAAAATGCCATTTAACATACTAACATACACGTCGCTAAGTGACCTTTTAATCATGCCTTCATAACCTATGACTAAAGAGCCTCTTAGTCATGAGCTGAAGTTGGCAACGATGTTTTAGTCATGGGGTGAAGTTAGGTTCAAATAGTATTTGCTTTATTAGCCACAGCCAAAACTAAAATCAAGTTAGTTTTCAACCGTCACTTTGACGTTTGTTAAGCATAATTTAACCTGATATAATAAATGTCAAAATGTTAATGAAATAATATGGTGTTATGTTCTCTAAATTTGTGGTCCTAGAAAAAGTATAGTATGCAACTCGTTTTATAAACTTATTAGTCACTCATTTTATTAAACACTCGCTCCGCTGCGCTTCGCTCGTGATTAATAAAACTCGTGACTAAAATGACGTTTATAAAACTTGATACATAATATACTATTATCTATCCTTGATGTTAAAGTGCTACTTTATCTACCCTTGATGTTAAAGTAACACTTGACCTTTTGTTTTGAGTTGTTAAAAGCACACTTTAACATGTGCTATAGAAAAAACACTTATTATTATCAACATTATTATTATTTTCCGCGCAAATTTTCGCCAGCGGCAGGGGGGGGGGCACACCCCCGATCATCCCCGACAGCGTTCCGGTTCGTCAAAGTTTACATTCCGACCACTGTTATAAGGTATGTATTACAAACTATTGAAGATAAAGTCAAAATGTGGAGCAAAGTAACCCCGTTTTACGGTACTTTTATATGCGTTCTGTCAGTAAAGTGTGTTTCTGACAGGAGTAAAATATCGATGTTATTTATGTGTAAGAAGTTTTCAATTTCTAAGCTTTTGTATTGTAACCCGTTGGCGTTCCATAAAGCTATTCGAAGAGATTTTGCCATGAATGAGTTATTTTGGTGATGACGGTACTTAGCATATTTAGAATTATGCTGTTTTGTTGAAGGAGTTGGTTAAAGAGGGCTTTAAATTCACCCAGAAACTTTTGGAGGGTTAGATTATGATTTTGGTTTGACTGATTTGAGACTGTTTGGGAATAGGTAAGGTTAGATGGATGTAGAGGAGTTTTAGGTTGTTGACTATTTTGTTGATAATTTAGAATCGGAAAATTTTGTGTTGTTAATTGGGTAGGTTTTCTGCCCGTTGGGTGGTGATTAGGTTGGTATTTGTTTTGCAGTTCTTGATATAGTGAGCACCCTTTGTAATTGGCCGGGTGCGATTCTTCGCATAATACGCAAGTTGCCTCAGTGTCCCTGGTTTTGCTGCATGTTTTGGTGTCATGGAGTCCACCACACTTCACACACGCGTATGGTCTCTTACAATATGTTCGTGTATGTCCACGGCTCGAAATTGACCACTGCGTTACTCAGGTATCGGATTGTATAGGTATATTTCTTTGTTATTCTGGGCCGGTTCTAGGTCAACGAAGAATATTGCGAGTGGGTCTTTCGTTCGTTTGCTTTTTGTGTTTATGATAGTTTTTACTTTATGACCTAATTTGCCAAGAACCGCTTTGATTTCTTCCGTTGGGGTGGTGTGATGTACATGTTTTAGTACTACTTTATATGGTCGGTCCTGTTTCATCTGGTAGGTATGGTGTATTATATCTTTTCACGTAGGTGTGCTATTAGATTTCTGTAAGTGTCAGCAGTTTTTGTATTTACTTTAACCACATTATTAGTTAACACTTTGCTCAATTTCTGCTGTTTCAATTAGGCTTTTTATCATTTCATCATAATTTGCCATGTCTTGTATAAAAATGGGTGGCGGTTTGTTTATTAATGGCGGTGAGGTTTGTTAATTTTTATTTGTTGGGTGGTTTGTAGGATTTTCTGTTAACACTGAGAATCTGTTTGGTTGTGAGTCTGTTTGCTGTACATTTGTTGTTAGCGGAGGGTTTGGTTTTTTAATTCTTTTGCGTTTATGTCCTTTGACTATTTGCCAGGTGTTAGTGTTTTCGTTTACTTGGTACTCTTCACTGTCATCCTCGTCTATTTCAATAGGTTGATCTGTCTTTTCTTCATTGTTTAAGTGGTTTGACTGTTGCGCTAATTGTGATTGTGAAGTTAAAAACGTTTGTGGCGCAGGTAAATACTGGGGCTGTATTGTTGGATAATATTGAGTGTTTGGGTATTGTAGGTTGGATGGCTGGTAGATTGTTTGATTTGGGAAATTAGGATTTTGTAGAATAATACCCGATGAACTGGCTTGGGAGGTGTTGGCGGGTTGATTAGGGATTGTTGCTGAGTAAACATGTATTGTTGTCCATTGTAGCCGTTACCGGCTGGAAGCATTGCTGCCTTAAATTAATTCGTTCTTATTGTATGTACTTATTTTACTTACAGCTAGTGTTAAAAATTGTTAGCGCGAAGCGTTCTTGACCTCTCGTCTATCGTATGAACGTTATCACTCAACACACTTATGCATGGCGCACTTCTTGTTAGCTCGAGTGCATCCACACGAATATGTATCCACATATACAAAAATATAGATGCGGAACAATTTTTACAAATATTACCAAAGGAAATTTGCACGTCTAATGCCTGCCATGGATGTTACGTCACGAAACTGCAAACAATAGGTTTGTTCGTTTGATGAATTAATGCTGCACTTTTTACACGTGTGCAGCTGCAGTGAACCTGAATTTTCTGCAAGCTGGCAGCCCACGGTGCAAATAATGCAGACATGCGCACAACGGATACAGCGCTAAAAGAGCAGTGGCAGCTGATAGATTTATGGGTTAGAAAAGTTATTATTGTATTTGTTATGCGCTCCTTCTAGTTAGTTTTTCAATCCTATTATCATGTTCTGTAACTGGGTTTTACCTGTAGAACAGTGTAAATTAAAATAAATAAATAAATAAATTGTAACAAAAATGGAGAGTTTAAATAATACAATTTACAAATGCGAGATGTGCGATTTTACCAATTCACGAATAGACGAGGTGACCTTGCACATGCAAATCCATATCCATGCTGAAGAAAATCCAGATTCCGGTAAGTACACTCGTTTTAAGCTAATTTTTTTATAGGTATTGTATTTTCTTTTTCTTTAATCTAGTGTGTACAATTATTTATGGTTTTAGGGTTTTGGAGGGATGCATATAGTGTGTCCGTATACGAAGGTAAAAATTCCAACAGTGTTGAAATCGAGAATGCGGTTAATAATGATGAGGACGCAGACGTATGGTCCCAAAATGTTACCAAACTGTTGATTGAACAGTACCTATAAGATTTTAAAACCAATGGTGGGGATAGGCAAGGTAAAATCACCAGAAAAAAATGTAGGAACACATCGAAGAAACACTATTAAAACATGGCTACAAGTTTTCTATAAAACAAATAGAAAACAAATGGAAAAGTTTGGAACGAAGCTATAAAAACGCACAAGACAATAAAATAAAAATAAAACAGGGAGGGGTAGAAAATCATGCCCTTATGAAAGGTAAACATTGAACTTAGTTTTGATAAGGCATTAACGTTAAACATTTTTTAGGGAATTGGACGGAATATTGTCAAAACGACATTCGTTAAATCCGGAATTTGTCCTAGAAAGCAGCTCCTCTTCGAGTGGTAAAAATCCACACGTTTCGGGAATGGAAGGGTAATAAATTGTTGACAAAAATAATTAATTAACAAGTAAAACTGAAAACATGCTTTAGTACTACTGAATCACCGCGAAGTACTCTTAACAGGCAGCAAACAATTAAAAGAAAGGCCGGAAATGGGAGTATCGTGGGCGAATTAAAACTTCTTCGTCAAGCATTTGAAGACAGAAGCAACTTAAAAAAAAGAAGCAGAAGAAAATAAACGTAGACAAAGAGACGAGTTAATTGAACAACTTAAAACAAAAAATGATTTATTACAGGAAATACTGTGTAGAAAAACTAGCTGCGAGTAGGTAGTGTTTATGTGGATTATAGAACTTGCTAACTAGTTCACTTTGACACGGAACTATTTAGCAGAATCTACGATCGACATGCCTACTGCCTACTCTAATTCAGCTACTTATTTCGAAAATACATCGTTTGTATTGAATGTAATGAGTGCCCCACAAGTCTACCCTTACCAATCTGTCATTCGTTCGTTGTGAATAATTAGGACACTCAGTAGTTCTGTTATGTAAATTTTCAGATAGGTAACAAAATAAAATTTATGTTACATTTTATTTTAATTTAGGTACCTACATAAAATCTTAATACTTAGGAATTAATATACAATAAAATTAATTCAGTGTAAATCTGATAAAAATTGAATGGCACAATTCGTCTCGGACTTCACGACCTTCTGTACTGCAATCATTTGCATTTTCATGTATAAGGGTCCAGGACAAAACGCCGAACCTATCATTCGTCCAAAACGCTGGCACCCAATCTGCCGACAGTGTTCAAAACGCCGAACGGCGCTGACCGTCGTCACATCGTTCGTGAGCTTAGCGTCGGAGCTGAACGCGAATCGAAATTTATATTTAGCCCAAGATACCGACTGCACATCTATTCGGCACTTTGTCCATTCGGAAAAATGGCCTAGAACGCGAGTACAAGCTTCGCCCAAAACGCCGACCACTGTGGAAGATCTCGTATATTATACTGTTCAGGTTCATATTTCTCAAGGTACAATCTGTGCATTAACTTTAAATTTAATTCCGGCGAAAAATATCGTCTATTGATATTATCTTTCCTGCTATAGTGGCTTTTTCTTCTTGGGGAGCTATTTATATGCTCTTCAATGCTCTGTACTATATTTTCTGGCATTTTATTTGGTCTAGTGTTGTGACGTGCTCTCATATCCTTCGGAGCAACTACATTAGTTGACAGATAATTTTCTATTCTTTCTACTCTGCTCTTTGTTACTCCATGGATGATTACGAACGCTTTCTTACAGATGATTCTCTCAAAGGTTCCTTTGCGAATTTTGTAAGAAAACGTCTTATTCTTGGCAATACCACCACCAGATTTTGCTCTCTTTCTTTGAATAGCCCGAACTTTGATCAAACCTCCTATAAAATTTTTAGTAAAAAAAGCACATTAAATAATTTAGAGAAAATGTTTTACTTAAATAAGAATCTTCTTTTTTATTTCCGATTCCCTGGAAAGCCTCGAAGATGTTGTCAATCACTGCGTCACTCAGGTTAGCACAACATTTCCATCGACAGTCACGTCCACAGGAACGTCCCTGCTTTTCTTTTCAACCAAATTTCTTCTAGTGTTTACATACTGCTCTCCTTAGATCTTTTCGCTTTTCTTTCATTTCTTTTCCATGCTTGCGGGTTTCTATTTTTCCTTTTAGATTTTTTAAATTTCGTCGCGTAATGGAGGTATTTCCCTCCTAGTACCTGCACTAATTTCCTCATGTTCTAACACCTCGTTTGTTTCACCTTCACTTTCACTTGCTTCCTCAGAATCGAGAAAGTAATCCGTCGAAGAATCTTCATACGGTTCTTCTTGGTTGCAGCTTTCACTGGACATTGTAAATATTTTTCACAAATACACTTGCTACACAATGAATAACAACGAACAAAAATGAATGAAGAATATATCCGCTTTTGACAGAACCAGTCCCGTTAAAAATTCCACCACCGCCGATATTAACCAAAAGATGTCAGCAGGTTAGTGCAAACACCAGGCAGCTCCAGTTTTTGCTGCAAATAAGTATGTAGGCAGCTCCAAAATAATGCCCTGCTCATATACCTTTAGCGGGAGCTGTCCGATTCTTGCAGCAAACGATCCGGGGAATTTTTCTGCTTCGAATAGAACAAAAAAGTCTATTTCATGAAAAAGTGGAGTTGCCTGGTTATTGCACCCAACCCTTCAAATATGAGTGTAACTATAGATAAATCACGGAATCATACGGTGCGCGTCATCAAACAGTAACTTTAAATTAATAATTAAATATTTGATAACGTGCACCGTTTGATTCCGTGATTTTACTATACACAAATTACACGGTGGTTGTATGAGGCCTCTTTGCTCGTAAGCCGAGTAGGTGGCTCGCCTTGCCCGTGGAAATGGAGCAAGAGTTTCCTTGTTAGCGGTTAACAACTAACACAAGTGTTAGCATTGTAGTCGGAGAGCGTATGATTTTTAAAAATCTTCTATAGTCGCTGGGAATAGAACCCGGGCTGACCGCATGAGAGTCGAGCATTTTCTCGCTGGGCCACCGGCTCACACAACTATTTAATGTTGATTTTTATAATTTTACTTGTTCTTTCCAAACATTAGCAATTTAATATTTTCATTTATTTAGTGTAGAGGAATACCCAAATAAATAGCTTGAATAGTAAAACTCCCGAAAAAGAGGTTATCTTTAGGTTTCTCATATTTTATTAAATAAAATAAATATTTAACTTCAGATGTACTCGTATTTTGTATCGTAAATATTAGCGTATATTCATATATTATGTAATAAATTAAAAAACACTAAAAAGTCACAAAAAGACTTTTAAACACGCAAGCTTTTTGTTGCCAGTTCTACGTAAACCTAGCAAAAATGAGAAGGATAATCGAATTCGAAATCGCATCACCGGATCTGGATTGAATATCCGGTTTTTTTAAAGAAGGAGAACTTCTCCATCTCTAGTTGGTAATTTTAATTTACAATATTAATTTATTATAAAAAAATTTATGCATCCCGTACCTCTGATGTAGGGGAAAGTGGTCACCATTCGGCTATAGGGAACATTCGGCTACCATTGATATATCCTAACTGCGTTTGAATTTGGCGCCAATATCGGCATATGATGTCAGAAATAGTTGCATCTAACAGTGGCTGGTTGTTGCAGGTGTTATTATAAAGACTTTTTTTTTTGTGAGCAAAGTGTGTTTCAGTGATTTGGAGGTAAGTTTTTACACACTTATATGTATAGTTTCTAACAACCGTAAATCTTATGCTAGTAATCTAATTTATATCACAAATATTAATGGATTATTTCTGTCACATGTTCCAGTCATAACATAACCTTAAAAGTTCAGCTTCTATATTTTACAACCAAAACTATTACATTATGGCACATGGGAAACATTCGGCTAGTAGGCATGGTGAAGATTCGGCCGATAGCCGAATGTTCCCCATATGAATTAAAAATATGTTGACAAAATTCATTGAAAAAAATGAAAAATGTATTTATTGCAGATGCCTAAGAAATATGTTACAAAGACAAACCGCTGCGACATCAGTGAAAATGATATGAAACAGGCCATTAGAGAAGTTTTAACAAATCGTTTGAGTCAGTACAAAGCTGCTCAGGAGTATCAAGTGAAACGCCAAACCATACAATCCAGAATAAAAAATATTTTAAAGAAAAAGTCAAAGGAAGAATTTTTGCATGATTTGGATGATTCAGGTCACGAGAGTGAAGATGAGATTGCGTTTTCAAACAAATATACATTTCGGCAAATCTTCACCACAATTCAAGAGGCAGAGCTTGTAGCCTATATAAAGAGGTGCTCGGACTTGAACTATGGTTTGAACTATAAGCAAATCAGAACCCTGGCTTATGATTACAGCAACGCTATAGTTGACTGTAAAGTACCAAAGAATTGGGAGCTAAATAAAATGGCAGGTTTGTGTCTTGTTATTATTAAGCAATATTATTTTAACCATATTCAATTCCGTTTTCGTATCTGTAATTGTAGAAAAATTATTTTCTTCAGGTCTTGATCGGTTACGTGGTTTTATGAGAAGGCATGGAAAAGAGATATCGCTACGTAAACCAGAAAATACAAGCATAAGCAGATCTATGACTTTCAACAAACCAGTTGTGGATGACTTTTTTTCCAAATATATATATATATATCACTTTTGGAAAAACATAAATTCAAGGCGGAACATATATGGAACTTGGACGAAACTGGGTTGGCGACGGTAATGCCACCAATAAAAGTCGTTGCCAAGAAAGGCAAAAAACAAGTGCCTCATATATCTTCTCCACAAAGGGGAGAGCTTGTGACGTTCGTCGGGATAATTAGTGCAGCAGGATCCACAGTTCCGCCAGTTTTTGTGTATCCTAGGGTAAGAAACCCTGAAGAGTATTTAGGCGACGAGTATCCAACTTCTGCCATTGCCCTGGGCAATAAAAAAGGATGGATGACTTCTGACCTTTTTCCCAAAGTTATTGAACACTTTGCAAGTACTGTTAAATGCTCGATTAAAGAGAGGGTACTTCTGATAGTAGATAATCATGAATCTCATATTTCTGTAGATGTCATCAGGTTGTGCCGAGAGAAAGGAATTATTTTGTTGTCATTTCCCCCTCACACAACCCACAGAATGCAGCCGCTAGATGTGGGGGTGTATGGCCCTTTTAAATCATATCTTGCTACTTCGCAACATGACTGGCTGCTCACAAATCCAGGGAAAGTGATTACAATTCGGCATTTAGCACGCTTGGCTAAACATGCATATGAAAGTGCTTTCACTATAAAAAATATTACAAGTTCTTTCAAAAGTACAGGGCTTTGACCGTTGAACCGCCTCATATTTAACGACGACGATTTTATAGCAAGTGAGGTATCAGACAAACCACTAATTGAAAATGTAGCACAAGCTGATGTTTTTACTGGCGACGCACAAAATCAAAGTCTTCAATCACAGAGAGAAACAACGCCACCCGTGCCTTCCACTTCAAAAGAGCAACCGGTTCCTATGGAAACAGATAAACCGCCTCATCCATTGCCGTCTACATCAGCAGCTCCTTGTTTAAGTGAAATTAGGCCCTATCCAAAAGCAACTTTTGACCAGATGAAAAAAAGAAATTCTAGAAAAGCTAAGTCTCCGATTTACACTGACACACCGGAATATGAAAATAGACAGCCCATGGAAGAAGAAAAGAAAAGGAAAAGATCAGTAAAAGAAAAAAGGCAGTCTGTTAAAAGAAATTTAGTAATAGTGGAGAGAAAAAGAAATATTTCCACATCAAGTGAGTCTAGTATTGATATTACATTAGATGAGTCCTCTGGGGAAGAAGACTTTTGGGAAAATATGAAACTCATTGGCGAGGAAGACACTATTAATGTAGAAATTTTTGCGAAGGAAGAGTAACTCAAACTATTTTGTATATGTCGATGACATCTCAACAATTGAAGAAAGATATATTGTCGCTGTTTTGCCCTTTTCAATTAGTAAAGGGACCTCAAGAACATCAAGTGTTTACAAATTTGATGTAAATTTTTCTAGCTTGAATGTAAGATAAACTTTTTTTTAGTTAAGAGCAATGAGATTTTTTCATTTTGTATTGTTTTTACTTTTAATAAAGACCAGTTTTAGTTGTATTTATCAATTTCTTTAATGTATAATACTGAAAAGAGGAACAATAGTAGAATACAGTCCAAATCAGACATAGGCCGAAACATCCCCACTTGGTAGATGAATGTTCCCCACCGGTGGTTATGATTCAGCTATTTGACAGGAAACCTATATATTAAAATACCTAAATTATGTCGTAGAAAACAATTTGCTAATTATGCGTAAAATGTATATAATATCATTCTATTTTGCTATATGAAATTAGATTTACCAACATCTAACAATATTCTACATTTTGGCCATTCTAAGATAAATATGCCGAATGATCCCCACCTTCCCCTATCTCTTGTAATCTCTTTGCTTTAACTATTTGATTTATATTCATTATTTAGTAGTTTTTCAATATTCTCGTCAATTTTTATTATTAATTATTTAGTATGTTATATTCTAACCATCAATAGTTATTTATTGTTCTAATTAGTATACAAGCTACCTATAAATCATAAATACGTACATTAAATTGCAATATTATAATAGGTGTCCGCTAATGTCCCAGACTTGGTGCTATGACTCATGAGATAAACTGAGGTGTCCGCTTTTGTTGTGATTTAAGTACGCGTTCGCTTTTGACGCGTCCGCTCCTGATGCGACACTCTCGAAAAACCCTTCCCCGGATAATGATATTTCCAAGAAAAAACTTCAAAAGTCACCTGGGGCACCTAATGGAACACTTGGTTTAGCAAATAAAGGTGGTTGGAGGAATTCAGAATGTTTTGTACAAGTTATCAAACATTTTATTAAGCACACATCTTCCAGACCTAGAGGAAGGCCTAAAATTAGGTGGCAAGACTAGGCAATGGAAGACATAAGAAAGATTGGAATTATAAACTGGAGAGAAAAGATCAAAGATACTAAAGAATAGAAAAAGGTAACAGACATAACGAAAACTCATCACAATTTGTAAAGAGAAGAAGAAATAGAACCATGCGGACCGATCCACCGCGTCAATCGGATCAGAAAAGCTCATGGTCCATGCTCCGACAGGAACGTACAGACCTATATATACCGAACGCATTTGTGTTATTTAAACCAGACACTATGAACCATGAACCTTCCATACTATCTTTGCTGTGCTTCCTGAAATGCGCTTGTCGCTTGGTTAGTTATCGCACTGCATTGCAGTTACAATTATTAGTTATTAGACAGGGGCACTAGACGGCTTATTGTTTATTTTTATATGTGAACAATATAAAACAATGGAAATGAACAAACGTAAGTCTAGTTTTATTTGAAAATATTTTCGTGAAGTATTACCTTGCCGTGTCAAATATGATGCTCAAACATATATTCATGTAAGTCCGAAACTCCAGAGTTATAATCTTCTGTTCCAACTCCCCAGCTTTTCGATAATTTATTTATTACTTTTTTATATAGTAACAAATAGGCATCTATATATTTATAACAAATATAACATAAAGATACAAAACAGTTAAGAATTAAAGCTGTTTATGAATTATAACTACAAATAATAATAATAATAATGTCTTTATTTTGTCATCAAGAGCCAACAAAATTAATAATATTTTACAATAAATTAAACTTACATCGAAATGCTGCAATGATGACAAAATCATATAGCGGAGTTCAGAAAAATCTGCTCTTAAACTTAACCATAAAGAAAAGAGTTTTGTGTAGAGGTGTAGGTGTAAAGGCTTGCATCTGGCGGTACAATGCTCAACTTGCCCCGGTTTCGGGATACAAAGTTGGAGCGCGTCTTTTGTGCTTGCGGAGCAACCATTGTTTAAGGCGTGTGTCATGGTGATGTGTTGACCTTGTTACTCTATCTCTTGGGTCTGCGGTTCTGAGTAGAGCACAGTTAATATGGTACCTAACTGTGAATGGTCTCACCGAGCCCGATTCCAATCGCCAAGGCTACGGAAAAATTCCGACCCCCGCGGGGTTCGAACAGAGGACTTGCTTAATGTAAGTTTGGCGCTTACCCAACTGCGCTACACGGTTTCTTAGAAAAGAGTTTTATTATATTATATTATAAATACCTAACACTAGCCATCAGAAAAAAATAAAAAACGAACTAAGTCTTAAATTAAGAATGAGTAATGAAACTAAGAGTGAAAACAATTATCAACTGAAACAGGTGCTTTTTACAAAATAGTACAAGTAAAACAAATTAAATACTCGCTATGTTGCTGGCAAAAACAGTCACTACAAATTAAAAAGATGTTGAAAATATAAAATTAGAAATTATTTTACTGGTTTTGTTTTTAATATTGAAGTCAAGCTGTTGTAAATTTTACTTATATTAAAAGAAAAGGGGCGCTCAAATGACGACGTTTTGTGTGCAGGAGGTGATATAAGACCGTTATTCCTGAAATATAATAAATAGTATATGGACTTTCAGGTCTTTCAGGATGCGTCATTAAAGGCCTTGCCATTTGACGTTCAAATAATTGAAAATTTTTGCAAAGTAAAATTACGCCATGAAATGGAGATGAAAGGCAAAGAACACGAAATGAAAATGAAGGACCAAAAACATGTACATGAAATGTGATATTGATTGTTGCGAATTAATTTAATTAATATAAACTGCCATTGTTATTTTTTAAGCCCTAGCCAATTGTCATTTAGTAAAGTAGGAAACCGATCTAAACATAAGGGGTGTATTGGAGCTCTTCGAGAAACGTCGTCTTAACTCTGGAAACAGTAGAAGAATAAGATAAGAACAATTTGCCAAGACTGGAAATAATTTAAAGATAATCAAGTCGTTTGGTTTTACAGCTGAGACTTTTATAAAATGATCTGTGAAATTGTTTGATAACATGAGTCGAACCGCACACCCTACCTCTCAGATAGGCTACACATTAATAATAAGAAAAAATGATATATCAGAAAGCGAATGGCGGGCGTTAAGCCTTAATTATTTCCATGTCCACCAGAAATGCAAGATATGTAGATTAGAATGTAAGACTATCAATTAGTAGAGGTGGGCAATCCGATTAATTTTTGGGAGTCGATTCATTCATTTGAACGATGCAGTTTCGTTCGGTTGGGTCCCGCCGAATTTTAGATTTTGCACCGTGCGCATTCGAGTTCTTTAAACCAGACACTATGAATCATGATCCATACTATCTTTGCTGTGCTTTCTGAAATGCACTTGCCGCTTGGTTAGTTATCAGTTTCATTGCATTGGAGTTACAATTACTTATTAGACAGTAGCACTAGGCGGCTTATTGTTTATTTTTTAATGTGTATAATAGATATAAAACAATGGAAATGAACAAACGTAAGGCTAGTTTTATTTGGAAGTATTTTCGTGAAGTATCACCTGGTCGTGCCAAATGTGAATTATGCTCAAACATTTAATCATATAAGTCCGGAACTACTTCCAATTTATCACGTCATTTAAAAAATAAACATCCTTCAGCTTCAATTAGTAAACCACCAGAAAAAAAATTAATGAATTTGTCGCTAGACCTCTTCCGCCGTGCAAAAGCAGGGTGCTAGATGAACTTCTATTAAAATTAATTGTTAAGCAATATCTTCCTTTTCATCTTGTTGAACAAAAAGAATTTCGAGAGTTTTTGCATAAATTAAATCCCAACTATATTATGCCAGCCAGACAAACGGGAACAACTTCTCTTTTAGATTTAGTATACAAAAGTACAGTGGAAAAGTCAAAACTTCTCTAAACACTGCTACAGCCTGTTCGATCACTTCAGACGAATGGACTTCTGCAACTAATGAAAGTTATATAGCAATAACCCTGCATTAATTGGACAATAATTGCACATTACTAGGCACATTATTAGACTGCTTTGTTTACAACGAGAGGCATACGACTGAAAATATAGCTAAGGAAATAAAGCGTGTTTGTCGGGAATGGGAAATTGAAAAGAAGGTTGTATCAGATAATGCTGCAAATATGGTCGCAACTGCAAGAATGTTAGGTTCGTCCCTTATACCATGCTTTGCCCATACTTTAAATTTAGTGGCCCAACATGCCTTAGCAGCAATTAAACCGTTACAGATGAAAATTAAAGGAATTGTGAAATATTTCAAGCGTAGTTCGCATGCCTTAGCAAAGTTCAAAACGGTTCAAAGACAGATGGGCCTTTCTGAGAATACTTTAAAACAAGAGGTGCTGACTAGATGGATTTCTACTTTGTTAATGTTTCAAACAGTTGTCGCGACTAAAGAGACAATATTATCAATCCTAGCTTTAATTAACCCAACAATAATATAACAGTAAATTTTGGAAGAAATGTGCAAAATCCTTAAACCGTTTTTGGAAGTAACAGAGGAGGTGAGTTCAGAAAATGAAGTGACAATTTCAAAAATTATATTGTTCGCTCGATGCTAGATTATTTTTTTTCGCAAAATATGTTGAAAACGATCAAAACCAAGAAATAAAATTAGTAATAAAAAAGTAAGGAAAGGATTTAAAACATGATTTTCAGAGAAAGAGGAAAAACGCATCTTACCAGAAGCAACATTACTTGATCCGCGTTTCAACGAGAGCTTGTGACAAAGTAAAACAATTCATTTGTCAGAGAGATGCATCTATTACGACCACACGGAAACTACAACAGCTGATACGTCGATATGAGAAGAATTTGACATGAATATAGAAAAACTTGTTACTTGAATCACAAAACGGTCCCTATACACTATCACAGCAATTAAAGTGAGACAACACCATGGAGTCACACAAAGTCTTTTTTCGACAACCGTCAAAAAAAGGGGACATTCGCGGATCGCTATCAATGCGCGAAGTTTGCCATTTTTTAACGTGTTATTTTTTAACGTGTTAAAAAATGGGATATTTATTTACGTTACCATTGACGACGTGAAAAAATGCATTTTACGCACTAGAGCGCCAAAAATTTTCGCGCACTACGGCGCGAAACAATATTAATATTCTTGTTTGACGGTTGTAGAAAAAATATTGTTTGTATTACGAGCGCAAAATGTTTTAGAGAGTTTGAATGACTTTTTTGACTCCGCTATCGCCTCATCAAAAGAAGTAACATTCTTACGTTCTAAAATCATTAATTTTGCGCACTTAATACAAAAATTACTATTTTGTTTTTCTTATCAAAACATGCCTATTACTAAAAATTGCTTTAAGGGAGTTATATGCCTTTTGTGTACACTTCCTAACATGAAGATTAAATTTTAAATCTTTGTCTATTAGAACGCCAAGGTTATTAGCAAATTTACTAATTTTAATCGATATAGAATTAACAGTAACCGCAGAATGATTATTATCAATAAATTCTTGTTTCAGTTTTTTAAGTTTTTTAGTAATACTAAAACTATAGTAACCCAAGCGAAAAAGCATTGTTACCACCAACACAATAAGTCACTAAATCCCTAATCGTGCGATCTACCCACTTTACGCACACTGTGCGTAAGAACACTTACACAACTTCTAAGTTGTATAATTTTGATCACTTACAGTAGTGGTTGTAGAAAAAATATTTTTTTCACTACCTTCTTTGTAAGTGATGATTACACTGTCAAGTTTAAGGGCTGCATTTACAAAAATTGTTACAGTTTCCATGACAATGTACTTACTTCCCTAAAGAAGTGAATTACTTATATGCCGCATGTATTACAACTGATAAGATGCCATGTCTGCCGCGTGGTTAACACGAAGAAAACCATTGTTGTTCGTACTATTATCCATTTTTAATCAGAATAATAACACATAGCTCACAAAACAGCATTTGCAATCGTATTCATGCATTTTTTCCAAGAATTTTTCACAGTGCGTTTATAACCGTCAAACAAAGCGTCACAGCGCTATAAGGCTACTATAATTTAGTAAATGCCACAATTCTACGCCAGGTTATTACTTACCATTTACTTTACAAAAGGAAATATTGGTAGTGAAAAAATGATGTACTTTACAAGGGATGTAGGTAAGATTTACACTACCTCAAACCCAGTGGCGTAACTATCATATGTGCAGGGGGTGCAAAGAACCTCCGCGCCGAGTCTATATAGGCGCCGCGGTAGCGGCGTTTTTAGGGAAAATAAATGTTTTCCTAGAATAGTGGTACAAAGCGGCAACGGACGATGATATTGGGAACATATATATGTGCTATTCCGAGTAGACGCGTGTTAAATCGCTGCCACATTATCCTTCAGAATATAGTAACTGTGTCGCCATACAATTAGAAAACTATGCTAACTAGACGTGCCGATAAAACCCAAATGGATAGTACAAGTTTCACTTCTGGAGAAGGCTACATTTCAAAGATATTATAAAACGAAGATTTTATTAACAAACTGGCGGAGCGCTTGTCCTTCCATGTGTCCAAACGTCTTGAGGGACGAGTCAAGGAGTTAGAGCACAAGATAACTTCACTCGAAAACACGGTACGTGGGCTAGTACAAGCGGGCGATAATAAGGAACAATATGGGCGACGTAACAGTCTCCGCATTTATGGTATCCCTGAGAAACCCAATGAAGTCGTAACTGATACGATTGTACAACTCATTAGTACTAAACTAGATATAGAGATTCCTGAATATAGATCATTGATAAAGATGATAAAGATGTTACAAAAAAAATGAAGTTTATCACAGGTTTTAGGATAACTATTAGTTCTGTTCTTCACTTGTGAGACTTTCTTGAGACAAAAAAAGTTAATTTTCTGCTTACTGGACGTTTAAACCAAGATCCATTGGAAAACTTGTTTGGTATTATTAGACAGCAAAACAGTAACTGTGTTAATCCAACAACTATTCAATTTCAAAGAACGTTTAGAAAGTTATTTTGTGTAAGGTTACTTAACTCGGGAACTGAAAACTGCGAGAGGGATATGGATAGCATGCTTCTTCGAGTTTCCGATGTTATTAAGGAGGATGCAAATATACCTTTACCTGACATTGCTCCATCTCCGCATTCATCACTTTTGTCAGAAATTGATAGCAGTTATCAAAAAGATTCAACTTTGGAAACTAATTTTAAAAGGTATTTTGCTGGTTATCTCATGAAAAACTGTTTGTCCATTCATTCTTGCCAAATTTGCGAGGCATATGCAAAAGCCTATCAAAAGTTGGACGATACATCTCTGTTTTGCTATTACAAAGCTTATGAAAATTCAAATTTAGATTTATTTGGTAACCTAAATATGCCTCACGACAATTTTGTAAAATTTGTCTCGCTATTGGAGACAATATTCCAACTAAATTTTGAAAGTATCGCTATACAACAAAATATAATAAAGACTTTTGAAGGTATTTGTAACAATACAAGCTTTTTACATCCATGTGAAAAATTTCCCTTTCAGTATTTAATTAAATTATTTGCTAGGGTAAGATTATTTTACACGCTTAAATATATAAATAGAAACTTTAAAACTGTGAAAGACAAAAAGGTTGTTATGTGGAGAAACAGGTGAATGAAAACTTATTTAAAAGATTTAAAAGAATACAGTGTGAGCCAAAATATTTCTGGAAGTATTTTAAGTCTAAGGCACATTTTTGTAGTCTTTCTGCACACTGTATGACCCAAAACTTGGTTTCAACGAAACTGCTCTCCCATTTGTTGCAAACTCTTCAGCCCACACTGTATATAGACATAGACAATATATTCGGTTTATTTTAATGTCCAGTATCTTAAGTTACTCTGTCTCAATAATTTTATTGGTATGATAATAAAAAACTAACGTTAATTTGTTGTTTGTATTATGCACTTATATTTTTTAAATTAATAAAGACTTGTACATATAAAAAAATGTTTGAACTTTTAAAAGTACCTGTGGAGTGTCTATTGCCGCTTTCGTTGTTACAAAATGAAGAGAAATAATAACATTCACAATTTTCGCAAATACATACAATTTTTATTGAGTTTAGGTATACTTAATATTTTTATTTCCGATGCAAACACAATTGTTGGTTATTTTCAGTAGAAAGGCTAAAGTATTAGTGCCATATTTGAAAAATTAATATTTTTATATTTTCTGTAAATAAAAAGAGTAACGAATCGGTATAGTTCGGTACGCCCATGGAATACAAAGGTTCGAGGTCACCCGTTGTCGGCGTCGACATCAAAGCGGTTGTGTAGAAGATATCCTTCTGGTTATTATTATTCTGTGCTTCGGCCGTATCATGTGTCGCCTGTCGACGTCGAGCCTCTAAAACGAACACCATCATCATTTGCCGTTCCCCATCAACACATTGTATTGTATTCTGTATTGAAATGGATTGAATAACGGAATGCCAAAGGAATGAATGTCCGCGAGAATTGACGCCTCGCGACCTTTTCGTTCCTCGGAACGAATCCGGACCGAAACTTGGACTAGATCCTGCCCCGGATTCGATTCTTTGTATCGAATCCGACCGGATCGACACATCGCTAGTGTACACGTCTATGAGGCGTGCACACGTTTATCAAATGTGTAAACGTTTTAGAGTTTCGTCTCCGCATTTCGCCTGGGCGGCATCCCTAAATAAAATCTATTGAAAAAATATCAATCACGGATTTATCTGCCTATCGCGTTTTAGAACAAAATAAAAACAATTATTCCTGGTTTTTACGGTTTCGTACATAAAAATTATGATTGTTTTATGTTTTATAGCTTCATTACGATGAGCAAACGGAAGAAGCCCAGCGGATGGGAATATCAAAAGCTACGGGCTGAAAAAGAGAACAAAATATCAAAGTTGCCAAAAATTAGTCAGTTTTTTAATGCCCAACCAACAAGTGATACTGCCTCTGATCATACACCTTCAACAATAGGGTTGCCAGACCTTCTATATTTAATAGAAGTCTTCTATATTCAACGAAAATCTTCTATCTTCTATGTTCCTAAAATATAGAAGCAAAATCTTCTACATTTCGGCGTTTGAGAATAATATTATAATAATAAATAATATTTTGATTTTTGGCACCACTCGGCAACACTGTGCTCATATCATACATATGTAGTAAATAGTAAATTTAGAAGGCCAGTTCGGTAATCGTGGTATGTCGTCTCGGTGTCGGTTTTATCCGTTTGAATCCTAATGTAGAGTGGCGTCAAAGCAACAAGTACATAGGCGTGGCTACAGTTATGCGCCAATAGCCGGTATTAGTGGCGTATCATATGCGTTTACTCGAGGCGTGTACGGTAATCGTAACCTCAAATTCATACTGCAAATGAAAATTTTTACTTACATGAAAATAATCCCAATCCTAGCTGTTTAGTTCTGAAAAGTACTGTTTTAAAAAGCGAAAAGAAGTAAAAAGTAGAGTTAAGCTTTGATAAACACACGTGAAAACAAAATGACACGACGAACGGCAATGAACTGAATACAACAGCGGAAATGACCTTGTTGAACGTAATGGACTCGTCCGGACGTTTCTAGCGTTCTGCGCAACTATGACGCGGTGTACTTTACAAACTGAAAGACTTCTAACAACTTGTTACTCCATAGCAACGGTAAATAATAACTTAACCTAAAATTTCGAGCCGGTTCGTCCTTTGCGGGTTTATTTTGTTTCTATAGTGTAAATTACTTATTTGTACTTATTAATATTAATAACAATAATATGGCTGATTCTCACACGCACATTAGCGGTGGTGATGATGATGATTACAGTTGCAATTACAATAACAATATAAATAGTAGTTATACTGGTGGTGCTGACACCGACAAAGGTCTCGTTCAAAAACGAAAACGTGCAAATTGTTAATACACTTCTTCAAACAAAAAATAATGGGAACATATTTTTCAAGTTATTTTTATAGTTGGAGGTAAAGGAAGAGGATGGCGTTACAATGTTCAGGTTAAAGCGATGTGTTATGTTTTATTTGTTGAGTTGGATATAAAATAATGTTTAATCGTTATTATTTTAGTTCTTTTTATTTACATTTATCTGAATATTTCTAAAATGTGTTTATTTTAATATCATTATTATTATTATTATTACAAGGTTTTACACTCGATTAGAGTTTTAACCACTTTTTATTTAGAGTTCCGTTGACCTTCTTTTGTGGGGGGGGGGGTCAGCCCACTGTATTTTTTCTTGTCTTGCGCTTATAAATTGCTGTGTGTTTTTGCTTTCTTAACCATTAGTAATTAACCTAATGTAATGATAGTAATAAATTATGTATTTGAATCTTCTATATATTTTTTGAAACTTCTATATTTTCAAGTTAATTCTTCTATTTTCGACATTTTGATTTCTGGCAACCCTATTCAACAACGCCATTACATTCAAGTTGTACTACACCCTGCAATGCGGCAACAACGTCCTCTTCTAGATACACGGTGCCATCAAATGTTGAAAAAAACTAGAAAAGATTCTGAAACAACGGAAAGCGTGAAATCGACAGAAATTCCTGCATTTGAATCTGAGGCACAAAGAATTTTTGCCGAACTAATTAAAGAGGAGCCATCAGAATCAAAGATAAACGACGAAACATGTATTTTGCGAAAAATTATTAATATGGGCGATCCATATCCTACCGACATTGCCAATTATTCGAAAAATATTTTCGAAACTTACGTGAAAAAGTTTATTGTAAGATATGGTTCCTGTAGGCCGAACGGTCCTTTCCCTTGTAATTCCAAAAATCGACCATTTTCATCATATTATTATGTTATTAAAAATAAACTAGCAGTCCAGTGAGACAAATGTCTCATTTAAAAAAACAAAAAAGACCGTTTTTCAAATAGAACGCGTATTAAATAAAAACTGTACCCAGACCTGGAAGGTGTCAAAGTGGTTGCCTAACCGATCGACGTTTTAAGGCGCAGAGGGTCGCAGCTCCGTTTGGCTGCTGAAACATTTTTATTTAATACGCGTTCTATTTGAAAAACGGTCTTTTTTGTGATTTATCGAAAACCGGAAGTGTCACGTGACTGAAATTCGGTTCCTGAGCTGACATGACCATTCCAAACAAATAACTTTAATAACTTTTTTCTCTATCTCTTACGGTTTGGCTGCTGAAACAGCGTCCCGGACGGACGGACAGACAAGTCTATTAGATAAAGGATGTAACCTAGAAGTTCAACGGCAATGGTTGTGCTATTTACCTAAACTTAATCGCTGCTATTGCGAGGGGTCTAGGACAACTCGGCGCGGGGCCAGCTCGGTGCCGAATTTAAATTCGCAAACTACAGTGTGCACTACGTAAGAAAATTATTATAAACAAATAATAAATAAAGTGATCGCCAAAAAGCTGGCATCAAATGAAAAAAAATATTCTGAATTTCTTGGAAAATCAATCAAACACTAACGACCAGAGGTAATTGCAAAGTGATTACAAATGGGCAAAACAAAAGTTGTCACATGACTTCCGTTATCAGTAAAATTTTACATTTTTTTAAAATAATTACGAAACATGCATTGAAATTTATTATGAAATAAAAAACTTTGTAAAAAATATTTGTTTTTCCATAGCAGCGTGATACCACGGCAAAACTATTCGACATA
This sequence comes from Agriotes lineatus, assembly GCA_940337035.1. NCBI lineage: Eukaryota > Metazoa > Arthropoda > Insecta > Coleoptera > Elateridae > Agriotes > Agriotes lineatus. Next base: position 77,485 of record CALNHX010001974.1, on the reverse strand, counting down.
ACTTTGACTACTCATGGTATTATAAGTGATTATTCAGGGGGTTGAAGCATTTAAAAAAGTTAATCATTTTAAAGCCCTCTAGCGACTAAACTAAGCAAGTTGAGTTAAATTATCATATTTTGGGGAAAGGAACTTGTGGTCTTCCGTTGTACACGTATTTTCTGGACACCCTGTATACAGGGTAATTTTTAAGTTGAGTCTTTCCTTTTACCAGGATAGAGCTAAATAAAGTAAGATTTTTTTTTCATTTACCACTTTTGAGAAATATCAAAACTAACGGAGGTACAGGGTGTTAAAGTTTCAAATTAAAAACTAAACTTTGGCGCAAAGGCGGCTGGACAATTTTATTTATGTTTATCTCTGTTGTCAAGCAATGATCTGTCAACTAGTTTTTCATTGTAATTTTCTTAATGTTATTGCTGCAATAATGGCTCATGTTTATGAAAATAATGAATGAGTAAATATGCTTAATATTTACTGGGAGTGTCGACAAAATGCCGCTGCCGCATCGCTCTTATACGCGGAATGTGTGTGTAGAAGCGAATGCTGATAATTTTGATCATTTAAGTTAGATTAAGTTTAGTTTAATTTTCGTTAAGTAATTTTAGTTCATACTTTGAAAGTTTAACACCTTGTACCTCCGTTAGTTTTGATATTTCGCAAAAGTGGTAAATGGCTTACTTTTTTTAGCTTTATATCCTGGCAAAAGGAAAGAATCAACTTAAAAATCACCCTGTATATACAGTGTGTCCCCGGATAGGTGAAACGACTCTTGTGAAAGGTAAAAAATTCTCGATTTCGATCTCATTTTTTGGGGTTCAGCCCCTTGGTTAAAGGCGAATTTCTAACAGCATTTCAGTTTTGAAAAATCAAGTATGCCTTGAAAGTTTTCAAAAAAACTATTTTTTGTACTCATGACTTCAAAATTCATATTTCTCGGTCATTTCCGATACGCCGAAAGTTACTTTTCCCGCACTGCGGTGTTTTTTACTTTTCAAAAAAAACTAGGGGAATTGTGTTTTTTGTAAATTTTTATAATAAACGGGGCTGCGCGCGCTATTGTGCCGTCTATTCTATTCAATTTACCACCATTTTTAGGTCTATTACGTTGGCCCATCTCCAAGAGGGCCCTTGGGGTTCCGCCCATCTCCAAAGGGGCCTCTGGGGCTCCGCCCCTCTCCAAGGGGGACATCGGGGCTCCTCCCATCTCCAAAGGGGCCCTTGCGGCTTCGCCCCTCTCCAAGCGGCCCTCGGGACTCCGCCCCTCTCCAAGGGGGCCCTCGGGGCTCCGCTCATTTCCAAGCGGGCCCTCGGGGCTCTACCCCTCTCCAAGGGGTCCTTCAGTGCTCCGCTCTTCTCCAAGGGAGCCTTCGGGGATCCGCCCCTCTTCAAGGGGGCGCTAGGGGCTTCGCCCCTCTGCAAAGCGGCCCTCGGGGCTTCGTCCATCTCTAAGGGGACCTTCGGGGCTCCGCCCCTCTCTAAGGGGGCCCTCGGGGCTTCGCCCATCTCTAAGGGGGCCGTCGGGGTTCTGCCCCTCTGCAAGGGGGCCCTCAGTCAGGACACACACGTCTGGATCGTTCTCCTTTATTATATAGAGGATTGTCCCTCGTTGGTTTAATTGCGCCTGAAAACACCAGAGGCGCTGTAAACGTCGAAAAAAACTGACAGGTGCGTAGGATAGGTGTAAATTGTTAAAAACGAAATTCTTTGATTTGGAAAATAAATATTAAAGTAATATGTGTCATATAAAAAACACTTTACTTAGAAAATGCCGTTTTTCAAAATTGTGTAAATTCAAAAAGTGCCATTTTTCGGAATTTAAGCAAGCTTTCAATGAGATTTTTTATTGTGTGGTAGTTTTAGCTGACTGAATAATCTCAAGGCCAGAACACTTTTTTTCGTAAAATGTGTCTCTATCTTGACTAGTAATGCATGCTTCGTAATTAGTTTAAAAAAAACGTAAAATTTTACTGATAACGGAAGTCATGTGACAACTTTTGTTTGGCTCATTTGTAATCACTTTGCAACCACCTCTGGTCGTCAGTGTTTGATTTTCCAAGAAATTCTCAATAATTTTTTTTTTCATTTGATGACAGCTTTTTGGCGATCACCTTATTTATTATTTTTTTATAATAATTTTCTTACGTAGTGCACAATGTAGTTTGCAAATTTGAATTCGGCGCCGAGATGGCCTCGCGCCGAGTTGGCTCGCGCCGAGATGGCTCCGCGCCGAGTTGTCCCGGCGCCGAGCTAGCCCCACGCCGAGATGGCGGCGCCGAAGTGGCGGCGCCGAGATGGTGGCGCCGAGTTGTCCGGCTTCGTATTGCGAGCCCTGTTGGTTATTTGGGGACCGAAATAGTGCAAATTTAAAATCAGCGTGGATTGAAGGGAGATCAGACTGGGGACATCTGTCTCAAAAAGTCTCGAAACATGAATCTACGCCCAGTCATCTGGAAAACTGCGCTCTTTATGACAAGTGGAAAAATGACGACTGCATCGACGACAATTTAGCTAAGGAATTACGAAAGTCCACGAATTTCTGGCGAAAAGTTTTGGATAGGCTTCTAAATGTTACTCGCACTTTGGCTTCATGTGACCTTCCATTCCGCGGACACGTAGAAAAGATTTCTCATGGAACAAGTAAAGGTGGTAATTTTTTGGCAATAATCAGTTTATCGGCGCGATATGATCCTGTACTGCAAAAATTGTTGGAAATGCCTACGGGTACAGTAAAATATCTCAGTCCAAAGATTCAAAATGAAATGATCGGCTTGGTAGCAGGACAACTCGAGGCAGATATATTTAAGGAAATCAGGGAAGCGCCATTTTATTCGATTATTTTAGACACAACTCAGGATATAACAAAGATCGACCAGATCAGTTTAGTTTTCCGATATGTAAAGGTCGCAAAAGGTGAAAACCAGACGACACATTTAGAAATCGAAGAAGCTTTTGCTGGTTTCTACCCATGCACAGATCATTCAGCGGAGGGGTTAGAGAAATTGATTTTGAAAATTCTTGCAGAGAAGTGTATTTCAATTTCGAAATGTCGTGGTCAGGGATATGATGATGCCAGCGTAATGAGTGGTGCATACAGGGGGGTTCAGGCCCGAATTCTTGAGCGAGAACCATTGGCAAAATGTGTGCACTGTGCCGCCCATAACCTTAACTTGGTCATAAATGACGCTGTCAAAGGAGTTCAAGCAGCATCTTCATTTTTTGATATTATTGGAAAAGTGTATACATTTTTTGGTAATAGTGTTAAACGTTGGGATTTAGTTAATAAATCTCCCGTAAATTCCATTACGTTGAAAAAACTTTCACCCACTCGTTGGTCATCGCGCTTTGATGCCTTGTTTGCCATCCGCTACAACTATTCAGATATTCTTCGTGCCCTAATGGAAATCGTATTAAGAAACAGTGACAAAACTGAAAAATCGGAAGCTGACGGCATAAAAAAAATCTTGAAAACTTCGAATTCATCATGTTGTTAATATTTTTTGATAAATTTTTTAACAAGCTTAATATTTTATCGAATATTCTTCAAACTCATAACTGTGACATGATCCAGGCGCAAGAGTTATTAAAATCGGCTTCCAGTGAAATAGCAGAATTACGTAAAAATTATTTTAATATGCGCGATGAAGCGGCAAAGGTAGCCACATCATGGGGTGTTGAACCTCAATTCAAAGTAAAGCGAATGAAAATAACAAAGTCGCATTTTGAAGATTCCAGTTGTGACTTTAAATTTGTAGATCAGGAAGAAAAATTTCGTGTGACCGTATTTAACGCCGTAATTGATGTTATAATAAACCAGCTTCATTCGCGATATTTGGGATTCGACAATGTCGTTGCTAAATTCAGAATTTTAAACCTCAAATTTTTGACTAGCGCCTCAGATACAGAGGTCATAGAGAGTGCCAAATACTTCAGTCTACGTATGAAACTGATCTCGATGACGGCTTACTAAAGCAAATTGTACAATTTCGATCTTCGTATACAGCTAGTATTAAATCTTGCTTATCGGTGAAGAAAGTGGCAGAAAAATTTTTGTCTAATCACACAGCATTGGCTAGCTTTCCAGATATGTATACAGCTTTTATCCTATTTTTTACATTACCCGTCACTACAGCCTCCGCTGAGAGATCTTTTTCTAAATTAAAAATTATTAAAAACTTTTTGCTAGGTAAGATGAGCCAAATACGTTTAAAAAGTCTTGCATTACTGAGCATCGAGAAAGTAAGAGCCAGTACTCTTGATTTTAATTCACTTATAGATATGTTCGCTTTAGCAAAGGCTCGCAAAAGAGAGTTTAATTAAAGTGGTATACCTACATGTTTATATATCTATATATGTTATTTTTCTTCTGAATTATTTAAATTTATATGCCTCCTACATGGGTTTTATTTTCATTTTAATATTTACTTTTATATTTCATGTTATATTTAATAAAAGATTGAAACTTCTAATTGTATTTTATTTTACAGTAAGTAACCTTCCATGTGGAGAAAAGAGCTTATTCATTTTCTTTTACATTTCAAGTGTTACATAACCAAAAATTACTCCGCCTGTTTTTCTGAAGCTTCTTGTCTACAGCGCCTATCATTTATTCTTGCACACCGGCGCCAAACCGTCTTGTTACGCCACTGGCTGTGTCCCAAACATTTTGAAGGACATTTGTTTCATCGTGCTGGCGATAAAACTTGTCTGTTAGACGAGGCAGTGTCTATGCGATTTTTAGAACATCCAAGATACACGCAACCAACCAAGCAAACAAAAAGGGTATTTTGAATGACAATTTAATGCACACACTAAAAATCCCATAAGCCGCGGTTTTTTGTCACTATGACAGCGGCAAAGTTTGCCTTAACTTTTCCAGCGACAAAACGGAACTTACCTTTTAAAACGGTCTAATTCTAATAAGCCTTGTTTGTTAATTTAGTGACTTCTAAATTACCTAATATGTAAATTAAATATGTATTCATTAAATTGTTGTATCGAATTACACTCAAGCTTTTTTTATCGAAGTAAACTTAACATTTAACATTTATAATTCGAGTTTCCTTGCCTTTAGGCAATTCAGCTAAAAAAACTTTCAGAAAAAATTTCATTTCTCGTCCTTCGGACTCATAATTTTTTCAGAGGCAGTTTTTTTCGTTAAATTGCCAAGCAACGAAATTCTCATTAAAATGTCAAATTTACTTCGACAAAAAAAAACTCAATATTTACATGGCATCTAGTTTCATGTTTTGCATTTTTGCAAATGGTTGCGATGATAGAAAGTATTATTTTCTAACATTGTATATTAATTGTTACAGGCAACAAAGAGGTCTTTGCAAGACACCATAGAACCTGCTGCTTCTACCTCTCGTGGAAAAAAAGAGGAGGAAGGAACCCAACGCAAAAAAAAACTACGGAAGCGATTGGTTCAGGATAAGCTAAGAAGCAGAGAAAAGTCGAAGAGAATTAGGGTGGTGGTACACCAATTGAAACCTACGAAAAAGATTATTTCTTTGAAGCAGATAATAAAAGAATTGAAAAACAAAAATTTAATTTTGTCGGGAACAGCGGCAATACTGGACAATATACCAGAAATGAGCAAACACCTACAAAAACGTAAGATGGGCAAAAAAGTAAAAATTTGCTGTAACATTAAGTTTCTTCTCACCAAAAGCATATGATTATGTGCAACCAGTATTTGACAGCTGTTTACCACACAGAAGTACCATTGGTAAATGGTTTCGATGTTTAACAAAAACATGTAGAAGCATCCACAAAGCCTACAATACTAGCACTCGTTATAGACGAAATCACAACTCGAAAACAAGTCGAATGGAAAAGGAAGAAAATTCATGGCTACGTAAATTATGGGGTGGACTTGGAAGATGACAGCAATTCCATGGCCAACTAGGCATTTGTGATAATGGTAGTATGCGTAAATGGAAAATGGAAGATGCCAATAGGGTATTTCTTTGCCGATTGACTATCTGGGATACAGAAAATTACTACTGTATATCACAGCATAAAATTAATTAAAGAAGTAGGTGCACATGTACAGTCACCAACGTTTGACGGTGCACCATCACATACATCAATGGCCAATCATTTAGGATGCACTACAGAATTTGCTGATCTAAAACCATACTTTAAGAGGCTTGCATTTAGTTAATAAATTGCGAAAAGCCCACATACACTTCTTTAAACAAAAAATGAAGGTCAGATTGGCTGTGCAGTTTTTGAGCGAGTCAGTTGCAGATACTCTTATTTTGTGTGGAAGAATTAGACCTGCCTGAATTTAAAGGGTGTAAAGAAACAGATAATTTTGTAATGCTAACTGGGGCTTCGTAATAATATCAGGTTTATAATTAATTTGGAAAATGCCCCTATAGCATTATCAAATATGCCCTTGTAAAAGGGTAGCCGCTTATATTGGGTCCAGGGCCTGATTACTCTGACTGACTCAAAAGAACAAGTTTTAACAGAAACATTTATTACCTATTATGTACATGTAATAACTTAAAAATAAATTATATATTGAATTAGGTACAAAATAATTTGTTTTGTGTGAATCCTTGGTTAATTATTGGATGTGTAGGCTGCCTTTCATACACCGGTGTAGGATCGTGGTGTTCACGTCGCCAGGTTGTCGGAAAATCGAGGGTTCTCACGTTTACGTTGGCAGTCCTGTAATCCCAAAACAAATTAAAATGACAGTTTAGTACTCATGTAAATAAACGGGAGCTTTGTAATTATTTCAACTATAAAGTGACTGGATTGAAACTCCGAGTTGTTTAATCTGTGTTAATATCTATACAAGTGCACGTTTTAGTGATAACCAGGAAGTGCATTTAGCCTTTGACCTGAGGTCGAATTCTTTCTACTGTTATCTGCGCTCCGGCACGTGCGGAGGTCATATACACAACGAAGATATTTTAACAAGGTCGGTGACTTTTGAATTCTGCAATAATTTAATTAACCCCGCGTAAAATAATGGACTGGTTTTGTAATTTTCAATTCTGTGATTCAAAAATTATTTTTACTTTAATGTACTCGGATGTACCCTTGAAATTAACTGTACTTTGACAGGTCTTTCGTGACTTTACTAGATTCGAGTTTATTGCTATTTCAGTGCTCTCCGTTGTTATACGGGAATGTTAGTTTTATTCTTACGGAATAAACCCAATTGAAACTCGCCGATATTCCAGCCAAGCTTAATTGTGATTTATTTGTCCAGCGAGATCGCCTGGATCGCTCGCCCACGAAACTAAGTTATTTCGATAACCAAATATAATCTTAATTTCGTATGCGAACACTCGTGACGAACGCGACGGAATTGTAAGAATAAAATTTGCACAATCCGATACCAGATTTATGCGAAATAAACTTGTTATTTACAATTTACAAATCAATCCTAATAAACGCAGTCCGATTCCAGAAATACGTTTATATAGGCGGGTACCTGGGGGAGATCGAGTTACTATTTTTGAAATCTTCCGGTCGGTTTCTGGTGTCAGAGACGCGGAATCTTCCGCGGCCGAAGCCGCTGAAGGCGGCTGGAAGCCGGGTTAGTTTCTGGTAGCCATCTCCCCGAGCTCGCTACGCGATCTGGTTTTATAGCTTATCGGGTTCCCTCCTCTCGTATCAACGTGCGCGTTCGTTTTGTTTGCGCACAGCGAGGAATTGACGCGACTTGAGCGCGAGCTGAAACTTTCCGATTGTTGCAAACCTATTGTTGCGGCGTTTTAAATGCTCTAATATTATATATTATAACAAAATGCATTTAAAACCAGAGCGAAACGTTACAATTTCATAAGAATGTTTAATATCATTTTTGATATTTTAAACAGCCGCTCTATAATCCCACCTGTATTTAAAAAAGCACTATGTAATGCAAATTTGGACAAAAACAAAACAATTTATTCATAAAGCGATTACGTATATTTTTTCCATAAAGCTTGGAGATGGAGTTTTGGTGATTAAGTCTAGGAGAAAAACAGCTTTTCTCGGCTTAATTTGTTCGATGAAGCGCGCTTTACGATTATTTGATGAGATAGTTTCACAGCAACAAATGCTTGAAAAGATTTGGTAGTGTTACAGTCTTGATTTTTTGTTGTATAAATTGTTGAACTGTGGTTGTAGCTATGTTATAATTTAAAAAAAATGTAAACTGTATGAACTCTCGTTGCGAGTAGTCGTTCGTGGTGCGCGCTCTGGTTAAAATATTTTTGTGCCGATATAATTAAATAAAAATGGTGTTTACTCAAGCCCAACAACGGGATATAAAAGACATTGTCAAAAGCACTATTACTGAATGCTTTGAAGACGGAAAATGGCTGGAAGCGTTATCTACTAAGCTTTCTGATTTAATAACTCAGAAAATTGAAGAGAAGATTCAAGGACCGACACAAAAATGCAATGCTTTAGAGAAAACGAATGCCCGTTTACAAGAAGAAAACACCGAATTGATTGGATTAGTCGATAAGCTAGAGCAATATTTTCGCAGATATAGCGTTAGAATATTTGGATTGAAAGAGGAAAAAGCTGAAGACGTGTATCAGTTGATGACATCTGTTTTTAAAAACAAATTGGAAATTCCTTTCAATGAGGGCTGTTTAGATCGGTGCCGCCGCGTGGGTTCGATAAAAACTAACGCATCTAGACCAAGGGCAGTAATCGTGAAATTCACCAGCTATCAATATCGCATGAAAGCTTTTCAAGCAAAAAAGAAGCTGAAAGGTACTGGCATTGTAATACGGAAGGATCTCACTAAAACCAGGTCAGATTTATTAAAAAGTGCATGCGAACATTTTGGGCATAAAAACGTCTGGACACAGGATAGTGTCATTATCGTCTTTAAGAACAATCAAAAGGTCAGAGTAAAAACCGAAAAAGACTTAGAAAATCTGTGCAAGCAGAACTGATACAGATTTTTATTTTAGAAGAGCGCGAACCCAGATATGTTAAATTCCTGTTTAAATTTAAGTTTATTTTGTTTTTTGTGAATTGACTTGTTATTTAGTTTAATTTGTTTTGTATACAAAAATACAACTTATTTTAATTTTGTTGTAAATACTGTAAATATTAATTGCGTAACAGTTGCGCATATCAATGCCCAATCACTTACTAATGATTGTCACTTATTTAAAGAACACGTTGAATCTAACAATTATTTTTTAATTTTTGTTTCCGAAACTTTTCTGAATGAAAACATAAATGATAATATACTTGCAATAAAAAATTATACATTGGTTCGAAAAGATTGGCCCACCTTTGGTGGTGGTATTGCTCTATATATAAAAACTTTTTTAAAATATGAATTTATTACTACTATAAATAATCCAGATTTCGAACAGCTGTGAGTTTCTATTAATATAAATAAACATAAACTTGCTATTGGTGGAGTATATTTGCCACGTAGTAGAAATGTTCGAAATTTTATTAATACTTCCGAAGAAAATTTTCGCTCTATGATCCTTTCATATATATCAATATAAATATGCTTGAATTTGATTGCACTGCAACTATTGAATATACTTACATGCTTGATGCAATTGGTCTTAAGCAACTTATTAATGAGCCGACTAGAGTTACTGCTTCTACTGCTACTCTGTTGGATCATATTCTTATTAGTGATCCTTTTATGGCAGAAGTTTCTGGTACGAAACATCTGCATTCGTTCTCTGACCACGAGTTAATATACTGCAACTACAATGTCATCGTCGACATGGAAAAGCCGCAGCCAATAGTTCATACCTTCCGTGATTTTTCTAATTTTAACTTTGATGATTTTCAGCAATATCTTAGATCACTAGCGTGGTATCGCATTTTTGATATTCAATCTATTGACGATAAAATTACTTTATTTAATTATTTTGTTTTGGAAACTTTTAATATTTTTGCTCCCTTTAAAACTTCAACTTTTCGTAAGCCAAAGGCTCCATGGCTCACTGACAATATAAGATTTATAATGACACTGAGAGACGCGGCATATATGCGCTTTAAAAGTCTAGTAACTTTGTCTATTAGGAATGAGAAAAAGGCATACTTAAATTATAAATGCATGCAAGGTAAATCCAAATTTCTCTGGAAAGGACTGAGAAACTTCAATGTATATAATAAAAAAAACATCTAATCTGATTGCGCCAGTTATTGGTAATGCTAATACAATTAACAATATCTTAGCTCAGTTCAGGGTCAGGATCAACCGGATCCAAATATCCTTAGACTTTATAATACCGTAGTCTAATATTGATATAAAATTTAATTTGATTGCTGCTACAGATGGTGACGTGCTCAACTTGAATTCGATTACTACTTCTGGGGCTACTGGCAGTGATGGCATCAACATACGGATGATACACCTGTGTTGCCCTTTTTTAGTGCCAATTATAACTCATTTGATTAACACTTGCTTATTGGAAGGCGTTTTTCCATTGGAATGGAAACAGGCTTTTATTAAAACAATAGGTAAAGTGAATACACCTAAAGAATTGAAAGATCTTAGACCTATTAGTATTCTTCCGGTTTTGTCAAATGTTTTGGAAAAGATTGTAGATTCTCAGGTCAGAAACTATCTTTGTCAAAATAGGTTATTTTCAAATTTCCAGTCCGGCTTTCGTTCAAACCATAGTTGTGCTTCTGCAATGTTAAAAGTAACGGATGATATTGTTCGCGCTAGTGACGAAGGTAGTCTTTCTACTTTAATTCTTCTCGATTTTTCCAAAGCCTTTGATACAATTCATCATGAGATACTTCTTGCTGTTTTATATCATTTCGGATTCGATAGAACACCTTCACAATTTTTTTAAAATTATCTTCAAAACAGGCAGCAATGTGTTCTCATTCGAATTGAACAATCTGATTACCGAGAAATTAAATATGGCGTTCCGCAAGGATCTATTTTACATCCGCTACTATATATAATTTATTCTTCCGGTTTATGTAATATTTTAAAGCACTGTGTGTATCATCAGTATGCAGATGACACGCAGTTATATTATTCGTTCAATCCCAAGGATACTGTAACTGCTTGTAGTCCTATAAATGAAGATCTATATAATTTAGTTAAATTTTGTTCTGCCCATTCACTTATAATTAATCCTGCAAAATCAGTTGTTATGCTTTTTGGTGGTAGAAATAATAGACTTTTACAATTGCCTCACATTCAGATAATGATTAATGAGAATATAATTCCGTGTAAAGACGTTGCCCGAAATTTGGGCCTAACCTTAGATTATAAACTCAGACTTCGTGAGCATGTAAATAATTGCATTTGTAGAGCTTACGCCAATCTTAAACTTATTTATAATAATAGGCACATTTTGAACAAAAATATCAAGGCGCTTTTATGTAACTCTCTTGTGCTGTCTCAGTTTAATTATTGTGATGTCGTTTATGGACCTTGTATCGATAATATAACCAGTACAAGCATTCAAATGGTTCAGAACTCATGTCTGCGACTTATTCATGGCATTAAACGTCGGGAACATATAACATACAAAATTAAAGAGACCATTGGCTCAACATGAATAAGTGTCGAATTCTGCATTGCTTAGTATTTTTTCATAAAATAATTCATACTAAAACTCCTCCTTACCTATACTTCAAAATCAAATTTCGTACGGATATTCATAATTTGAATTTGAGACATAGGGGATTAATAGATTGTTGCATACATCGCTCTGAGTTATTTAAACGTTCTTTCTCTTATAATGTGTCGAAGATTTATAATTCCATTCCGCATTCACTGAAAATTCTTCCTTTGACTACTTTTACAGTTCAAATTAGAAATATGCTATTTAATAATGGTATATAATTTCGGAAACTCTTTTATTAACGGGTGCAACTTGATAACATTGTTACATCTTATAATTGTGAGTGATTGGGCATTGTATATTGTATATTGTATATTCTAGGTTATATATTATAGATTGGATATGGCATATAGTACCGTCAGATGGGGTTATATGGGACACTTTTTTTTAAATTCTTAATTAATGAATTGTATTGCTAACATATTTAATTTTTGCTCATACACTTCAATAAAGGTTTACATAAGGTATTATAATCTTAGGGTATTTTAAATTTTTTCTAAAAAGTTTATACTAATTTTTACAAAATTGTTAGTGTCCCAAATTACAGTGACGTTGGGGTAAAGTGGGACATGTTCAATTTTCCCCTGTTTTAACCCTATTGGCTGTGGAATTGTCCCAATTAACCATTAGTATAACCTTTATGGGACATAATTTATATTTATTTTGCAGGTTAGATTTTGCGTCAGTTTGTGTCAAAACTGGCGCAAAACTTAATCTGATAACCTCGAATTTGACATAGACTTACAGTGCCACCAACATATTATTTATACGTAGTGTAACCATGACCATTCAAAAACGTTCGATTTATTAAAGTTAGTAGGCCATTGGCCGCCATTTTGTGGAAAATTCTACCTATTGTCGCCACTGTCTCTATCAAGGCACTGTATATTCTACTAAGGTCACTAAATACATAAAGGTACAGCCATTCCATTCCAAGATTTTGTTCCCCCAAATTAAAAAGGACAGAACATTGTAAAAAAGCGAGAGTGAGAATGAGACACTAATGACAGGAACCCCAAATTAAAAATATATGTTTGAACTGTATACTATGAGTACCTGGAAGGGACTCAGCCTATCTTGTAGCATTGTAGGCGCTGAGGTAGGTTTTGTGTGACAACGAAGACTAGCTGTGAAGCATCCCTACCGCCGTCCACCTCAGTGTTGTATACGGAGTTTACAGTAACGCTCACGTTATCTTTAGGTTTTATCTAATTTTCTAAATTGTGATGAGTTTTCTTGTCAAATTTTACAAAAGATAATCATGGTCACATATTGTGTGGCCTATGTGTGCAATAATTTGCAAGATAAACGAATAAAAGACAATTCCACACGTAAGTTATATCCAATTGTAAACGTAACCTACAAATTTATTTAATTAATCGTGTAACGTTTAATAAAATACGTAGCAATAGTAATATTAGACAATGTTGAGGTCTCAATTTACACATGCATATGTATTTTTAATTGAGATTATGAAATATGCTTATAGTATGCACTGTTAATGTTGTTACCTACCTAAATTTTGTACTATTTTTAGTTTTCCATATTTTCGCCCAGAGGCATTGCGTCTTTGGACTGCAGCAATTCGAAGACAGAATTGGAAACCTTCAAAAACTAGTAGGATATGTAGCGATCATTTTAAAGACGGTGATTATAAAGAAAAGCCGGATGCTGCTGTAAAAATGTTAAAAGCCTGATGCTGTACCTAGCATTTTTGCGTTTCCAGTACATTTCCAAAAAAATACCTACATCCAGAAGAAAACTTGTTTATCAAGCTCAGACACAACCATCGTCATATGAAGCTATGGAGTGTGTGGCATATGAGCCAGAATGTGTAAGTGTTTACCTAATGATTATTATACTAATCAATGTGTTTGGTTTAACATTTGTGTGGTTGACTGAAATGCAGATCATTAAAATATGTAAACAAATAGTTGTTAGAGCTCTTAGCTGTCTCATAAACTAGATTTACAATTTAAAACTATTGCAAGTTTACTAACTCAAATGTATTCAAAATTTTGTGTACATACTTACTAGCTTTTTTAATTTTCAGAAAAAAATTAAATTACATACAGAATACCCAGAATCCAAATATGTAGATGCTACTACGTCCCCCATAAAAAATCAACATCTACAATTCAGTTGAAGAGAAAAATAAAAACCCTCAATCAAAAAGTTCGTCGCAGGAAAAACAAAATTGAATCGATGGCCGCCCTTATAAAACAGCTTCAAGATATTGGAAATTCGACTGAAAATTTAAATTCAATTTTAGAACAACTATTTAAAGGTTTTCCTTTAGAGTTTGTGGTGCACCAAAGGGAAAACTCCAATACAAATCTACAGAAAAGAAAATACAGACACATGATGAAACAGTTTTCACAGACACTATATTTTTACTCCCCAAAAGCGTATAAATTTGTCCGTCAGCACTTTTTATTACCAAATCCACGTACGATAAGAAAGTGGCTTGCTAGCTTCGATTGCAATGCCGGAATTTTAAGCGAAGTATTATATATATATACTAGCAACCCAGTGAGACAAATGTCTCATTAAAAAAAACAAAAAATACCGTTTTGCAAATAGAACGCGTATTCACCACACGTACGTATATGACGTCATTGTTGGTAGCAAACTACCAACTACCAGTCGCATTCGCCTTGATAAAATTTGCCTAGAAACTAACCTAAAAAGTTAGGAATAGGATAATTAAGATAATAATTAGTGTTAGAGACTGAAATTCGGTTCCTGACCTGACATGACCATTCCACACATATAACTTTAATAACTTTTTTCTCTATCTCTTACGGTTTGGCTGCTGAAACAGCGTCCCGGACAGATAAATCTATTAGATAAAGGATATGGGTCAGCTCTAAAGGCCTTTAAGGCATATGGCTTGTATCACTATCTTTCACTGTTCCCTCTGTTTTGCTTTGCTTTCCCAATCAACGATACCGAGTTTTTCTAAATCTTCAACTACACATTTCCTCCAGTCCCTTTTTGGTCTTCTTTTACGGTTCTTTCCATGCGGTTCATCTACTAGCACATTTTTTGGTGAGCTGTCATTTTGCATTCTTAGCACATGCCCTAGCCATTTAATTCTGGATTGTTTTATTCTGAATATTAAGCTATCATCTTTATACAGTTCTTCTAACTCCTTGTTTGTTTTTCGTCGCCAAACCTCATTTTCTTTAACTCCTCCATAGATGATCCTTAATATTTTTCGTTCCCACACCTCTATACTTCTGATATCCTTTCCTCTTAAGGTCCATGTTTGGCTTCCGTAACTAACTACCGGTCTTATTATAGTTGTATAAATTCTAATTCTTGCCTTGTATGATATATTTTTATCTCTTAATATCTTCATTAATGAGCCTACTCTTCTCGTTCCAAGCATCAGTCTCCTCTCTATTTCACGGTATGGGTTTCCATAGTCACAAAATTCTACTCCGAGGTATATAAAGTTTTTCACTCTTTCCAGGATGTAATTATCAATAGTAATATAACAAGGGCGAGACATACTTGCCGATAATTTTGCACACGCCAAGGGTCGAGTGCTGGTTGCAATGGAAACTGTCCCGAGGGCTTGCCCGAGGGAAGTTTTCTAAGGGCAACCAGCACGATGGCTCTTGGCACGGGCAAAATTATATGTAAGTCTGTCGCCCGCGTTTATATTTTGAAGATTATTACACAAAACCCGTATACGAATTATGATTTAAAATTGATCTAATAATGCATAAAAACTCAAATTGCTTGTTCCTTGCATTTCTATTTCTAATTATGAGACCATCCACGGGGTCGATAATCATCCCTAGGGAGCTTATCGCTTGGTAAGCAGCCCACGGGCGCTTATCAGCTAAGCAGTTCGGGATTGGTCGAGTTCCAAAAAATGGATGGTTTTCATTGGCTGATGTCAGTCATGTGACAGTTGTGTGTAATAATCACTCTCCACTATTACGTTCAAGTTATCTTGTGTTGTTGTTTTGCTTGACCCCATCACCATGTATTTTGACTTTTCTGCATTAACTTCTGCTCCCATTTTTTTGCTACTGATATTAACTTACGAAGTTGTCCTTTTCGATCTTCTCTTGTTCTACTTAGGATTGCAAAGTCAAAACCTGCCTGATATTCTCCTAGTTCCGTTACTGAGAAATTTCGCAACCTTCTTTCCAATAATTTCGCCAGGATTTTATAGGCTACATTTTGCAATGAGATTGGACGGTAGTTTTCGCATTTCATATGATGCCCTTTCTTAAATATTGGGATTATTACACTTTTTGTCCATTCTCTAGGCATTTCCTGACTTTCCCATATTCTTAACATTAATTTATGGATTCTATCCTGTAGTTGATTCCCACATTTAAAAAATTCTGCGGTATATCGTCACTGCCCGAGTTCTTGTTGCCTTTCAATGACTGACTGATATCTTTAATTTCCTCCAGGGTTGGTGGGTTTGGGTGTATGTCGTCCTTACCACCTGCTACTATTTCATGTTGTACTTCCGTAAATTCATCATCTTCGATTGATAGTGTCTCTTTATAATACTCAGCCCATCTTTTTAACACTTCTCCTTCCTCGCCTACAATCTCCCCATTTATGTCTTGGATAAGCACCGCTCTTGCTTGAAAGGTTTTACTTATCTCCGCTGTTTTACTGAAAAATTGTCTCATGCTCTGCTTACTATAACTATCTTCTAGTTCCTCTCATCTTTTTTGTAGAAATTCCCTTTTCTTTCTCCGAAGTAAACTATTAACCATATTCCGTGATTGCCTGTAGTTATCTTCGGTTTGCTGTGTCCTTGTATGCAGTAGTTTTAGTTTAGCTTTCCTCCTTTCCTCTATCACTAACTCATAATCATTATCAAACCATTAATTTTTTTAACGTTTTTCTTCAGC
Organism: Agriotes lineatus; assembly: GCA_940337035.1. NCBI lineage: Eukaryota > Metazoa > Arthropoda > Insecta > Coleoptera > Elateridae > Agriotes > Agriotes lineatus. Next base: position 60,999 of record CALNHX010001974.1, on the reverse strand, counting down.
TTTAAATTTTTCTGTGAACTCTGTTTTATACTGTCCTTAATTACATTCCATTCTATTTCTGCGTTATTTTGTATCCCTTTCTTCGTTAAGTCCTCTTCTATGCCACTGATAAATAATTCTTGTATATACTTCTCATTTAATCCTTGGCATTCTATTTTACGAGACTGTCTACTTCTCACTATATTTAGTCTTGGTATATATTGTTTTAGGTTTGCCCGTACCAAAAAGTGGTCACTATCAATCTCCGCTCCTCTTAACGTTCGTACTACATTTATCGTATAAGCATGGACTCCCTCAATAAGAATGTGATCTATTTGATTCATCGTTTTCTTGTCTGGGCTTATCCAGGTGGCTTTATGAATCTCCTTTCTTGCTAAAATTGTTGACTTGACTATCATTTTTTTTTGTCATTGCAAATGTTATAAGCCTTTTTTCCGTTTTTATTGCTATTATCATGTTTACTGTTTGACCCAATTGTTTTCTTAAATTCAGGTTCTTCTTTTCCAATTTTTGCATTTAGGTCTCCTAGAACTAATTTAACCTCAAATTTTGGGATTGAGACGTATAATTCTTCTAACTCGTCATAATATTTTTCTTTTATGTCTTCGTCATCGTCCTCCGAAGGGGCGTGTACATTTATCACACTTATTTTACGATATTTTCCTCTCAGTCTAATGTAGCTCAGTCTCTCACTTATTTTCCTCGTTTCTATTAGTGCATTTTTTAGTGTGTTCTTTATCATGAATCCTGTGCCCAATCTGTTAACCTCTCCCCCAAAGTTTAGGAACAGATAGTCATTTACATCCGTTATTTGTGTTCCTTTAATGTTCGTTTCTTGCAGACACAATATATCAACTTTATATTTCACTGTTTCTTTTACTAACTGCTTCAAAGCTCCTTCTTTGTTTAATCCTCTCACATTCCAGGTTGCTATGTGTACCTTATTCTCCCTACTTTTTTCACTTTTGATACCAGATTTTGTTCTACTTGCAATGCCCAACTGATCTATTATTTTCACTCAATTTCCATTTGATTTTATTCCTGCACTCTTTGAGAGCTGTCTCAATGTCTCTTGGGTATATTGCAATTTACTTCCCTTTTTGCTGAATTTATGTCTCTGCAATTTGTTCTCAAGGTCCTTTAACGTCTGATGTAATGCTTTCCTTTCTTTGTCTCTTTCGTCTTCATTTCTTTGTATTTCGGCCTTTAATTCTGTCAGTTCTGATATAAATTCACTAAAATTAAGTGTTAGTTCTTCCATCCGTAATTCTGTTTGTATTTTTCCAATCTCTGATTTTATCACTTGTAATGCCCTTTGAACTCCTTCACCTTCATTTCTTTCGATATTAACTCGTACCACTCTGTATTATATGTATTAAATATCACATCTGACGTAGATGTGGATTCCGCGGTCTTTTACCCGGCATAACCTTCATGCGCTTTACGTGTATGCGCGTTAGTTACACTTGCTCATCGGCGATTATGATCCTTATTACTTAGCGTTATCTTTGGGAAAAGTACTTTACTTCTATTTGTAATTCACAAACGTTTACACTTTCCGCGTTATCTTTGGTTTCCAAACAACATATACCCTTTTCTCACCACTTAACACTTAATTCCACTTAATTTCTCACGTTTGGATCGTAGTTAACACTATTAACCTTAAATTGCGTAACGGAGCCGACTCGTCGGTAAACGCGTCGCCACTTTAAGCGAAGTATTAACATTTGTAAAAGAAGAATGTCTTAAAAAGTCACATATAAAAGACTGTGCTTTAGTTTTTGATGCCATGTAAATAAGGAAACGAATATCTTGGGATATAAAGTCTGGAAGATTTGTCGGTTACGAGGATTATGGAGGTATCATCAGTACCGATGTAGAATGCCCAGCTTCAGAAATGCTAATGTTTCAAATAGTTAGCTATGAGGTAATTTTAAATGTCCAGTCGCTTATTTTCTGACTAATAATAGTAGTTTATGTAACTAGTCCTCAAAGCAAGGCTTTAGGGGACGAGTCGTAATGTTTCCGGACGAGGCGGAGCGAAGCGCAGCCGAGTCCGTAATATGAAGATGAGTCCTCTAAAGCCATTTGAGGACGTGTTGCATACAACGTTTTTTTGTATTAGGTCTCCAAACATTATAATATGAAGTTTCAATTACCATTAACTCGGCATTATATTAGGAGGCCGCGCGAAAATGTATTTTTCTAGGATCCTCAAAATGGCCATTTAGAGGCCTTGTACTTAAAGTCGTCATGGCAACTAATGTTTGAGTCCGCTAAAATGTTGCCAGGACGACTTTAAGTACAAGGCCTCTAAATGGCCATTTTGAGGATCCTAGACAGTTTCCAAAGTAACCAGTTTGGGGAGCGAATACAAAAAAACAAATAAAAACGTACAGTCGCAGTTGGTGCTTTGCTGTTTACGAAGTCTGGCTGATGTTGGGATCACAATCAGATCAATCATTTGTGACGGAATAGCAACAAACTTTCAAACATTTGTGCAGTTGGGCTGTAAAATTTCAAGTGCTAAAATCTTTTCCTACTTTAAGCACCCCTCTCTAGAGTGTAGAGTGTACTGATGATGGATCCTTGTCATATGCTTAAACTTGCAAGAAACACAATGGCAGAAAGAAATATGTCGTCCAAGAAGGAAAATATAAAATGGGATTTTTTAACGGAGCTAAATAAACTCCAAGAAGCGGAAGACATGAAGTTAGCTAACTCCTTAACTTCAAGTCATGTAAATTATAAAAATACAATCATGAATGTCCGTTTGGCTGCACAAGCACTTAGTTCAGGTGTGGCTGATGCACTAAAGTATTTGAAACGAACAGGTAATGTAAAGTTCCAAAATTGCGATGCACCTGTAGAATTTATTAGGCAAATAGATAGAATGTTTGATATCCAAAATTCTAGAAATCCTTTTGGTAAAAGCTTCAAAGCACCTATCCGCCCGAAAACAATACAATACTTTTCTGAAATTTTTCTGAAAATAACGAACTACATTAAGAGTTTAGAAATTGATGGCATTGCGTTATTAAACCATTCACGGAAAACGTTTGCTTTAGGATTTATTATCAGCATGGAAAGTACCCTAAAATTAGGTATAGATTTGTTTGAAAAACCACAGGAGCCCCTGAAGTACTTTTTAGCCTACAAGTGTTCCCAAGATCATATTGAATTGTTTTTTTCCTGCATACGGGCACGTGGAGGCTGGAATAACAATCCAAATTGTTTACAAATCAAATGGGCCTTAAGACAGTTGTTATTTCGTAATCAATTTACAGCTGCTGTAAATGGAAACTGCATCGATATTGGAAGTCAATGTACTCCAGTGTTTGAATTCCGAAATGAAAACAGGCAGCTGAATTCTGTAAATGAAAGCGACTTTTCTGAAATTGAATTCTCTCAGTATTTACCAACAAATTATCTTTAAGATTTTCAAGAAAATGCTGTCTTTTACATTTCGGGATTCATTGTACGAAAATTGATAGGATTAATTAGTTGTAAATATTGTATAGATATTTTATTATATAAAGAACGATGTAATTCTGACTACACATATAATGCAAGTGCTGCTACATATACGCATTTCACTAATTTTGTTTCTAGAGGGGGCTTAATAAAGGCATCTAGTATTGTATATAAGATAGTGGAGTTTGCTGAGAAAAACATTAGGATATTCTTAAATGGAAGAATGTCAAATATCAACTTTAGACAACAAATAGAACATTCAGCTATGCTGTATTTTTCTCAGAAAATTACACTATTTAAGCCTAAACATCCTGTTACAGAGGAGTTTATATCCGAAGACTTACATGAACTGCAACTAATAAAAAAAATGTTCATTGTTACAGTAAATGTAGATTATATAGTCATAGTAGGAAAGCTACAGAGACCCTTCAGGGCAAGGGAGCTTCAGTTGGACAAAAAATCTTATTCAAAAATGTGTAAAACAAATGTTACTTATACCTAATATGTATACATGTCCTTTTTTTAGTTTAATGTATTAGTGAACATTTTTTTTTTAAATGATCTTGTTTTTTCGTTCTCCTATACTATAAATACAAATGTTACCCGATACATCCCAGAACTTCAAGTTTTCATCATTGTTTTAGACAATCCAAAAGTCTAAGAGCCTGCTAATTAATTTCATTTTATTAAGCAATTGCCTGATCTTTCCGGCTACCTTCTGTAGAGAGACAGAGATAGGTATATTTCATAATCGCGGGTTGCATACTGAGAGTCCCTTCCAGTTACTCATAGTATACAGTTCAATGGTTTCCACAGTTGGCGGTAGCTTTATGATTTAGTAACCTTATATTTTACATACAATTACTCTATACTTTACTAGTGTACCTCAATATTAATTACTTGATAAGAGTAAGAAAAATTCGTATAACACGATTTAATTGGTGGATTACGTTTTCCAAGGAGTAGTTAACTACTGCAGTAAATGTCACTTTTATTTTCTAAAGTGTGAAACAGAATAGACGCTCTCTACCGCTCTTGACCGTCTCCAAACGTCAAACCCAAGTTCGCTCATATGGTAAAGCGGTAGCACTGCACAGAACAAGCGCACCGAGCTCTGTGGCTTAGTGCGTAGCACGTCCACTTAGCATTCGGGAGGTCGTGGGTTCGATTCCTGCGGCCGCCTGCCTTGATTCAGGTTTTTAGGTGGTTTTCCTGAGTCAACAGAGTACCTTCTCTGAGGCGAATGCCGGGGCAGTATTTCTCCACCTTTCCTGACCTTTCTTCCAGTCTCCACCCCTCCTTTCTCTCACCCATCCCGAGTTTCCCGTTCTTGGCTGAAGAGGGACGGAAGGTCCCTATAGCAGCCCGCCCCCAGTTGGGGGAATTGAAATAACCTTTACCTTTGTCCTTTTAGAACAAACGCGCGTCAGCGCTCTACACTGCTGAAGTTGATCAACTTTCTACTTGTGACGCTGCCAACGCCGTGAACTTAAGGTCACTAAATCACGTTAGCTACGCTAACACAGGTAGGGAAACACCATTTGACAAGTTCAAAAAACGAGTTTGTCAATGTCAAATTTAACATTCTGCGAATGCGATGCCACAATCCTTTCTCTAGGTTGTAAGTTAGGCAGATGATCGTTTTTAACAGCAACTTAAAATGTTTTTCGTCAACTACTGACCCTGAAACTTGAAGATCTGAAGAAATATCAAAGGTATTTTTTCACGTTTACAAATCATTTGCCTAAATTATGACCTAAAGAGATGATTGTGATCTCCGATTCCCTAGTTCTCCGGACGAATTTTGTCAAAACGTATTTATATTTAATAGCATTATGGTTTTCATTTACTGCGTTAAAGGTTGCCTGAACAACAGCATAAAAAGATACGCGCTGTTTCAAGTTCCTGAAGCTGAAGGTAATTTAAACTGCAATATTTAGCAATACTCTTTAATGAATTACTTATTGCAAATTAAGGACCAAGAAATAGCATGAAACGGCAGGAGTGGTTGAAAGAAATAAATAGACCACTAGACGACATGCATCATTTACGTGTATGTGAGGTGCCGAAGTATTGGAATGCGGCGAGCGGTACACAATATTCGCTAAAGCTTTATACATATTTGTGAAAATTAATGTTTTTAAGCAGGAAAACGTTTACAAATAATTTGTTATGTATTATTTATTTATCGCGTTCACATTACACAAACTTAAATTTATTTCTATTATAACCTATAAACTGATTGGGTACGCCACTGACAAAAACGAGTTTGGTTTGACATAAATAACTCCGAGTTTCCCTACCTGTGTTAGCGTAGCTAACGTGATTTAGTGACCTTACGTGAACTGTGAACGCTACCCAAACATAACCAAAAATACCATATTTTCCAAAATGGGCATAAGCTGTGGTATGTTTAATTACGAGAAATTCATCGCCTTAGTACAAAAGTATTATATATACAATAAGGCAACCGCCGGATACAAAAACGTTATGTTGAAAACAAGAATTTGGAATACAATCACCAATGAATTGGGCATTTCAGGTATGTAAACAGATTATTACCATCTGTTAATACATGAGTAAGATAATGCATATACACGTCAATTGTAGGGGAGGAATGCATAAAAAAGTGGAAATCTCTGCGAGACCGCTTCACAAGAGAAGTGAAGAAAATGGAGGGCGGAACAGGAACAGAATCCCAGGAGTATGAGGCACCACAGTGGGAGTTATTCAATAGCCTTTTATTTTTGAACGTTATGATGCCAAGAAGGTAATTTATTCATATAATAAACACAGACACATGTAAACTTTGTATTTTGTTCATAGAACCGTAAGTAACTTCAACTTTCAAGAACAGTACGTTTTATTTATATATGTACGGCTACAAAACAGGCTGAAAAGACCTATTACATTGTAGCTTGAAAATTAAAAAATTAATGAAAATGGCATATATTTATATAGTATGATCAAAAACTACTCCCATCCAGCAGGGCCACGGAAGGCTCCCAATTCTTGAATGTAACCATAACTCACTTAAAAAATGTTTGATACAAGCACTCCACCGCCACACCAGATGAAAATAATCCCCGATCACACCTTAGATTTTTAAATTATAACTATTATTAGGTGAAAAAACGGGGAGCCACAACTGAAAATCAAATATCTAATCCAGAGCAGCATAATGTAAAGTTAGCTAAACCACCTGTGCAGAATATATCAACAGTGTTAGCCTTCGCGTTATATAGTCGAAGTATCCGATTTATAGGTGAATTATAATAATGAGATGTACGAGCAAAGTTTTGATGAAACAGTGTACGAGTTCTAATGTGAACCGGTGGAATGTAAAAACCAATTTTAGATAAACTATTGGAGTCATCTACCATATTATTCATTAATTTGAATATGTACACTAGACCATTGAAATCCCGTCTGATTTTTAATGATTTAAATTCATATAGCGGTAGCAATTCAAAATATGGTATAAAAATAGGATAAATGTGATGCTCTTTATAGTACAAATACCTCACAAATTTTTTCTGAATTCGTTCTATTAGATCACTGAGATAATTGTGTGATGGATTCCATATCAATGTTGCGTATTCTAATTTGGACCTCACTATAGATTGGTATAATAAAATTAACGTTGAGTTATTTCTAAATTCGAAACCAAATCTTATAATCAACCCGAGAGAGCGATAGGATCTTTTAACCATTTCTAAAATATGATCATTGAACTTTAATTCTCTATCAAACCTAATTCCCAGGTCAGTCACATATTCTATTCTTTCTAAAGTTTTCCCGTTATTTAGGTAATGATATGGCGTTGGAAATTTCTTTCTATAAAAAGACATAACTTTACATTTCTGTGGATGAAAAAACAGTTTGTTTCTTTCGTTCCACTGCAGTACATTGTTAAAATTATGTTGCAGTTCGTGGCAATTATTGATATCATTGACTGTCTTGTATATTTTGAGGTCATACGCATAGAGTAGATATCTGGCTCCAGTGATTACGTTTCCAATATCGTTAATAAAAATTAAAAATAGCAGTGGTCCAAGCTTGGATCCTTGCGGTACCCCTGACAATGCAATAAATTTCTCTGATGAGGCTTGCTTATAAGTTATAATATACATATTGTGGCCTGCCCAACAGGTAAGTAGAAATAAGCTTAATAACATTTTCCGAAAAACCGTAAAAATTTAGTTTTTTGAGTAATCTAAAATGACATACTCTGTCAAAGGCTTTTTGATAATCTGTGTATATACAGTCCACTTGTTTATTTTTATCCAACACTTCTGATATTTCTTCAACATAATTTAGAAGATTTGATACAATAGATCTCTTAGGGGTGAACCAATGCTGCTCAATTATAATTATTAGGTAGTGTCTGAAGTGATTCCAGATTTCATCATATATTAAGGATTCAAATACTTTTGCTGGTACTGAGATTAATGCAATTGGTCTGTAGTTAACTACCATATCTCTATCCCCACTTTTAAAAATTGGTGTAACTTTGGAAATCTTCCAGCTATCAAGAAAAGTATTTGTCTTTATGGATAAATTAAATATTTGACACAGCGGGTAAGCTAAGAATTCAGCAAGGCCCTTAAATAAACATGCAGGTAATAGATCTGGACCACAAGACCGTTTATTTTTTAATTTTTTAATAGGTTTCCTTACATCAGTTACTGATATTGAAAAATCATAGCAAGAGACACCATTCATAGTCTCAGATTGTAATACGTCTTCAAATTGAAATGTTTCAGGATCGGAGTATACGGATTCAAAGTAACTGGCAAAACCCTCAGTAATTAAGTTAAATGAATCTAAAACTTTATTTTGATACATTAGAGGATTATTAGTGTTAGAGGACTTTTGTTTTGCAGTCACGTAACTCCAAAATTTTGTTAGGATTTGCACAGATGTCATTTTCGACCCCATCAATAAATCGTCTATGCGCGTTAGATAATTCCCGTTTAACTTGTCTGCCTAACTCCTTAAAAGAATGTAAATCATTAACATTTCCCGAGGCTTTGTACTTTTTCCTATATTTATCTTTTCTCTTTATTAAGTTAATAAGTTCGCTAGAGAACCAATATGGGAATTTGTTTTTCCTATTCTGATACTTTGGGACATATTTGTCAAGAACAGAGTACAACATTCCGTAGGACCATTCTACTGCTAAATTAACGTCACTAAAAGTATCAATGAAGTCCCAGTTAACAACAACCGCCATTTCTCTATACATTCCTTCAAAATTTGCTTTTCTGAAATCATAAGAACTGTGAGCACTTGTGTTTTTATACTCATTTTTTATATTTGTTTTAGTGTCTATACTTAGAGGAATAACTAATTGCAATGGCGGGTGATCATTGTCTACTTTAACTAAATTAAAATCGGCCAACTGCACGGAGATTTCTGCAAGATCAGTTATAACCAGATCTAATGTTTTGTGTCTTGCGTTAAGAATATTATTAACCATTGTTAACCCACTGAACTCTAAAAAGTTCGATAAATGTCTACAGATTACATCTCCATGTACTAAATCATACCCATTCCCGTAAATTTGTAAGTTAAAATCTCCTAATAAAATTACCTTGCTATTGGGCGGGCGCACATATTCTTCAAATTTTTTAAAAAGACAGATATTTGTCTTGATTAGATTTGGGTTCAAAATAAACAAGGCACAGATATAATGAAACATGTTTACAGTTTGTTATTTTCACCCATAAACAATCAATGTCATTTGTCTCAAGTGATGTAATGCGAGTAGAAAGAAAGTTTGCATTAATCGCCAACCCCACACCTCCACCTTTTTCCTTACCTGTTTGATCAGCCGACTTGTCCTTACGGTAAACTATATATCTTTCATCAAAAATCTCCGTATCATGTATTCCCGGTGTTAGCCAACTTTCCGTAAAGGCAATAATATCATAATTGGATGCCGTTACGTTTTCCAAAGTTATCTGCGTGCGACGGCGGACACTGCGCACATTTTGATAATATATAGATATTTGATTATCAACCATAACTCCTAAAGAAAAATAAAATAATATAACATTTACAACTAAATTTTAAAATACAGTGCAAAATGGGCACATAATTATTTACACGCCGAAAAAATAAACAGAAGCTATGTTGGTATGTTGACAACATAAATTTTATGAAAGAACGAATATAAACAAACTTTGGCACCCGTATACGCAACATGAAATTAAGAATAAACTGAAACAAAATGCAAACATAGTAAACAGTACCTTCCATTGTTTTTAACCACATTAGGTTGAAGATAGTTTTTGTATATCGGTCATACTTGAAATGGCTTTAACACTATCACCATCTGTCTTTCGCAGAAACACTTGACCATAATGTGTCCAGAGATATTTATAGTTGTATTTCTTCTTCACATCCAGGGCGGCAGAAAAAAGCTTTCTATTTTGCGGCATTAATGATTCCCTGATGTAAACTCGCCCATCTATGGTTAATTTTAGATCAGATAAAGAGATGCCTCTATTAATTTTAAATTTGCGTAGAAATTCATCTCTATCGACCCTTCTAACAAATTTCACAATTATATTCAGATGTCGATCACCATATTGCTCCAACCTGTGCGCTGCATCAATCATATAATTATGTTGTTAGAGCAAAATTAACACATTCCCCGATAGCCTGAATTAAACTAATTATATTTTCATTAGGAAATTTTGGCACTCCCACTATTTCTAATGTATTACGCCTATGATATTGTTGCATATCGTGTAGTTCGGTCTTGCATTCCAATAGTTGCTTTTCTAATTTGAGATTTGCACTTCGCAATTTCTCAATATTATTATTACATTCTTCTGATTTAGTCGCGAGATTATCCACCGTACGATTGATATCAACGATATCGGTTTGGCAAGCTAGCATCGCCGTGGCTAATCGTTTTTGTTCCTCTAATATGGTGTCTTGCGACTGCACAATCTTATCCAATCTCTGAAGAATAGTTTCAAAGCGATTTGAGTCCCCGCCATCACCTTCGCCTGAGGTCACGCCGGTTGGTCGCGTATTTACCATGGCGGACAATCGGACGGCTCACCAGCGAATCACACAGTTAAACTATTAGGGCCTATTTGAGTACTTTACGAACCAATAACTGGGTAATATTACGGTAGAGTTATACCTTTACACAGTTCACCAAACTTTAAACGAGTTACTTCTAGCCAGACCCATTTGTTGGCAAAATAACACAGAGCCGCCCAAACGTCGACCGTTCACTCTGACGCCATTACAACATATTTGGAAGAAAGCTTCTGTGCTAACGACACCAATGCACGTGACGCAGCAGCTCCAGGTGGAAGCAGCAGCAGTTTCGGTGGTACGAGTCAGGACTTGACATTATCGAGTTCAAGCTCCAGTTCGGGTGGTACGAGCACTGATGCCGGGAACTTGATGACACCAACACCAACGCAGGAGGACAAAGGTGTGGGCGGGTCACTTACCTCACAACCCATGGAGGTGAAAAAAGGGGCCAAGAAACAAAAACTTCTCTATGAAGTGAACAGTGCCTTCATTGAGACTGCCATTGTCATGAAAACTATGTTAGAACAAAAAAATAAGCCTACACAGAGTGCCAATGAAAAATTTGGGCAAGCAGTGGCAACTTTACTGGACAATTTGCCAGATAGAGTAGAGCCAACAGTTAGGGCAAGTATTTTACAGTACATCAGCGAAGTTACAACAGAACATGTGAACCAGTAATATATTCATTACAGTTGGTTAAGTTACTTAGTTAGTTAGTTGTTAGTTAGTTAGTTAATTAGGTTAAAGAAGAATCATTTTATGTTGTTTTGTTTTATTAATAAAGTAAATTTTAAAGAGTATTGAATATTATAAATTTACACTATAAAGCCTTATATATTATTGAATTGAAAAGGTACAAAGCCTTCATTGAGGAAATATTCAGCCAGTGTATCACGCAGATGAAAAGCTCTTTGTGTTGCATTATTGGACCGCCATTTTACACGTTTCATTTGCTCGGCTATTCCATTTCTCCACTCACCAGGAATTAAATCGCCATTCTCGTCTTCTCTATCAATGTATGTATTAGGACAATACATACTATTTCCTAGTGTACTTAATTTGATAAAATTGTGAAGAGCAATTGTTGCTAACACAATGGTTTCTGCATTTTCTGAAAATGCATGGATTGTTGTACGTAATATCCGCCATCTAGCCACAAGAACTCCGAAAGCATTTTCAATTACTCTGCGTGCTCTACAAAGTCGATAATTAAATACTTTTTCCGTCAATCGTTTATATATCGACTTATTAATCCATGATTTTGTCTAAAAAATCATGCATTAATAGACCCGTTTTCGCAATGATTTTATATAGGCAACCATACGTACTAAACGTCAAATATATCTGAAATGTCAAAACTAAAGGTTAAATTATTCCGTGGATTTATTAATATAAATATTTACATTAGAAAACGTTTCGCTCAATATCTTTGTGGCAGTTTGTATTTTATACCTATCGAGTTCTCAATGTATCCTTCGGCAACAGAGGTGGATTTCCAACCGCCAAGTATTTTAATTGCCGCAAAATTGCTCCGGTATCGGCAACCATACGTACTAAACGTCAAATGTATCTGAAATGTCAAAACTAATAAATATTTTTGATGGAATTTAATAAACGTACGATTGACGGAAAAGTCTTGTAACCAACACTTATGTTAATCGGTGATTAATAATCTAGTTCATTAACGCGTTCGCTCGCTCCACTCGCTCACGCGTTAAAATCTCTCGATTATTAATCACCTTTATTAACACACTTGTTGGTTAAATAACCATTTTGTTTATATTTAATATTTGTCCTGGGTATGGTCTCATTATATTATGCTGAATTGCCTACAAAGTAGTATGGAAACTCAATTCTACTGTTCGGCAACAGGTTGATCGTTAGGGTCATTAAATACAATAAATACAGATTATAAAATAGTATAAAAACATCAAAATCATCTATCGTGAAGCTAACTACAAACACTGCAACGTTAGCTTTTGTAGGTTATGTTGTGTTTTTACGGTTACGTTTACAATAAGGTCACTAGATCAACACACTAAAGTGTAGGTACTTCCATTAGTGATTTTTATATCTATCCTTGTCGCACAATTTTCTCCAACTGGGTATAAAAAAAATCTAATCATAGTTTGACTTTACAGCAGTGCCATTACACCAAAAGGAAAATCCCCAAAAACTTATGTCTTCCCTACTGCACTTGGGAAATTTGTATTTGTCATCTTTATCTTACAATTTTCTCACGGAAAATGGAATGGCGTTACCTTACACGTAGTGTATTTTCTAGTGACCTTAGTTTACAACGCTAAGCAGCGCTCATTCTGTTCCTGTTGAAAAGTGTAGGCGTATTTTCGCGCATAGGAACAGTTGGAAACGTATTCTGTTTGACGCTTAATGTTTGACTTTGAAATCTCTCAATTTTCTAAGGGAAAGATAAATATGGAATATTGAAAGTTAAACAAGATAACTGGTTGCAGTGCAAAAGGGTGCAAAAGTAGATCAGAAGATGGACTTTTATTTAAAGCTATACCAAAAAATGGGTTTAATTGGAAAGTGTGGGTGATAAGTTGAATACTGCTCCTCCATATAATGGAAGATTGTGTGAAAAGCATTTTGCGGTGGATCAATGGGAAACTCTAAGAAATAAATTAAGAGTAAACGCTGTGAATAGCATATTTTGTGATGGAAATAACACACGAACTGAGAATATATTACAAGAAAAAGAAATATGTCAGTCTAAATGGCATAAAAATTCAACAGCAAATAGCGATGTCTTTATTTGACACATATAGAGCTTTCGGATTGCTTTTCACCATGTATCAATTGTGTTTGACTATTTGTATAATGTAATTCCCACTTGGCAATATTGACAAGTGTTAACAAGAAGGAAACGCATTTGAGATACAGTGAAACACAACTGATACTTGGTGAAAAGTAATCGGAAAACAATGTATCGATTAAAAATGTATACAAGAAAGTGTAAGGCGGAAATCAGGAAGAAGAAAAAAATGAAATGGTCCAGCAAGTCATGCAATGAAAGATTCTACAGAAAATTTAAAAAAAAAGCCACGTTTACCTGAACCTAAATTCATGTTATTTATTTGAATGTATGCTAATTCTGTAGTTATTTTGCATTTCCATTTTCTACCATATAATCCTACAAGAATGAGTATAGGAACCAAGACAACTGAAAATATTGTTTTTCGTACACTAGCATTGGAAGAGCTGCTTTGCCGTACAATTTATTAGTAATTAGAAAGTTACACTTTGCGGTATTCGTACGGCAAAGTTGTACTTTGCGGTATTCGTACGGCAAAGTAGCACTTTGCCGTACGAATTTTACTTTGCCATACAAATACCGCGAAGTGTACCTTTCTAATTAATAATGATGAGAGGATAAATTTATTATTCCGTTTTGTATGCTAGTGTACGAAAAAATATTATACGAAACTCGTATGAAAGTGGCTTTTCCATACTCGTCTCGAAATTCCGGACTCGGCCTAACGGCATCTTCCGGAAACATCTCACTCGTACTGTAAAGCTCCACTTTCTATACTTGTAACGTACATTACTATTATCCCATTTCATTTGGAAATGTACTACATTTCTTCATTCAAAATCGATAATAAATGTGGTACTTTTATCATTAGCAACACTTTTATCCCTACCAACGACGATTCGTTTTACATTTGGCAATACTGAAGTGTGATGTTGGTGACTACTGTTAGTAGGTTAGGTTTTGCGTCAGTTTTGACATAGATTGACGCAAAACCTAACCTGCTAACCTCGAATTTGACATAGACTTACAGTGTCACCAACAACACACTTTAGTACTGCCAAACGCATAACATCAACTGTGCGTGTCACTTGTATGTAAACATGTATATTTTACATTCCTTATGAAATGCGATAAAATAGTATACTATCGTAATTGTGACAATACAGCCTGTTAGGTATAATTTTTTGTTTAAAACCTTGTTATCTTCTAACATTTTCATTATTTTTTAGTATTCCGCGTTTTTTAGATTGTTGAGCTTTTCTAGTCATGAGTGTTGCACAAAAATGTTAAAAGCGTTTGCGCAGTTAGGAGTTGTACAAGAAGCTACTTTATCAAAAATATTAGTCTATTTAAATTTCCAAAAGAGTAGGGTCAATGTGGGAACAGTGAGACGGGCAGTGAGACAGAACTAATAATTTCGTATCTGGTAACTTTAAGTAGGTATGATAGGAAGGCGGGATAGAAAATCACTGTGGTTAACGCGTGAGTTATTTGGTGGGGGGAATTTTTAAGGGTAGTATATATTTTCATTTAAAAATTGATTTTAAAGTAGCTAAAATTGTTTTTTCTCATCCACTGTTGTTACGGTGCAAATTTTCCAGCTTTACAGTGATGCATTTTGGTTGCAGTCCTTTTGCCTGGTCCGTTTAAATTTTAAATTAAATTTGATATCTTGCGCGCCCAGCTCCGGCCGTCTTCGGGCGTTATCTTTAACCAGAATTGTGGAATTATCGAAGCGATGGCACTTTAAGTTTTCACGCTAGCAGGTGGTGATCGATTATTATTACATCCTTTATTTATGGTTGTCAATTTTGGATTTGCGAGTCAATGCCGCAATTCAGATCTATATGAATTATACTAAATAGATGATTTTTGAGGCTTTCACGGCCATTGTCATTAAGTAACTTACGACTTCCGGAATTGGACCGTGTCATGATTGAGATCGAAGAACTCAACGTTTCGCCCACTTTCGTAAGGGGCTTCATCAGGAGGAAAAAAGCAAAAGAGCACGGTAACTCAACGTGTTAACCACGTCAGAGGCGAAACTCGACTGAGTGGGCGAAACGTTGAGTTCTTCGATCTCAATCATGACACGGTCCAATCCCGGAAGTCGTTTGTTACTGATACTAAATAGGTTTTACCCGTATGGGGATCTTTGGCTTGAAACTACAGCGCGATAACACCAAGGTATGAACTGTTTATATGACATCTTTTATATTACTGCATTTAATGCGTTTTTTCCAATTCTTATTCCTTTCATACGCCCTGATAAACTTCTCTGCCCGCTATATTCGAGGAAGTACAGACTGGTTAGTTGTGAGAGGAAACAAAAACTTCATACAGCTGTTAGGAACCTTGTAACCACATTGCAAATCAGTTCCTTGTTCCTGTAAGATGTCACTGTTACACCCTTAAGAAGGAAGTTGTTGGAAATCCATGCTCTACAGGGATGCAGTTCTTCGTCCCATAACGTCCGTCGATGCAGAATTGTTAATGGTGGTATTGGACTGAATGTTGAGATTTTGCGATATTAGGACTGTACATTCGATTTATAATATGCTTAATTATAAATTTACTAAATCTAATTGTTATTTGATGAAAAGTAAATCCTAAACGGGAAGTTTTCTACTGACCTAATGAAATGCAGGGTACTTTGCCTGCAGATAGCTTCATGTATTGAATCGTGTTTGAATTGTTCTGCCGATTCGCCTTCTTCAGCAGAAAGCTTTCTCGTTCCTGCAATCTTGCACAAGTTATTGTTGTGCGCCCTGATGTCACATATTTAAATTAATTGCACATTCTACGGCATTGACATCGCTTGAGGTACGTTGTTTAATCAACCGAATTTCCACTAAAGCCTACGTTAACTATACGTTTCTTTTTATTTGAAAATATACCTACCCTTTTATAGAACTGTAATCGGGCTAAAAAACAAGATCTTGTGTTCTTTAGTTAGAGAGCCGTCGTAGTGTTTTCATGCAACTGCAATACACCATACCTAAATTTTATTCCCATTATCACAGTGCGATCGTGCACCTGACGTTCTCTGGCTACCCTGCCCTACGTGTTATTTAAGACTATTTTCCCAAATGTGTTGTTAATGCTAAATATAATTTTGAAACTAGATTGATTTGACAATTCATAGTTTATGCATTTTGAAATCATAACTAAACTTAGTCACAGAAGGGCATACATTTCACTAAAAGAAAACATCAAATGGTTGTTTGTTTGTAGTTAGTTTTTTAAATTTTTATTAATTAGTTTGAAATTGTTACGTTTGGATACTTGTAGCACACGTTGATACTTTTAAGCGTTTTATGCTACAGCGTTATTTAATATTTGATATTTAAATATCTTGAGTCAAATAAGACCATAGTTTTGCGAGTTGGACGTTAGGTATTTTAACGGTTATACAACGACAAAGAAGAAGTTGTATTAGCAGAATATATAAGCACATTTGATAAGATGGCTTACGGTCTGACAACTTTCAATGTGAGAAAATATATAGGCGTATGAATGTGCTGTTAAGAATAAAAAAAAGGTGCCACAATCTTGGAATAAATTCCATGCCGCAGGATTAGATTGGATGAGAGCATTCATGAAAATATGACAAAATTTAAGCTTACGACAACCAGAGGCATGTAGTTTTAACTAGATTGACATCATTTAATAAACACAATGTTGATGTTTTTTTTCACAACCTTAAGAATATTCTACAACGCATACTAACTATCGCAGATGGATCCCACATATATAACCTCGATGAAACTAGTACAACCACAGTGCACTGCCCTAAGAAAATTGTTTGCCAAAAAGGAGTAAACCAAGTAAGCACCTGTACGAGTGGAGAAAGAGGGCAGTTGGTTACTACTTGTGCGATTATTTGTGTTCTTGGATCATTTGTACCCCCACTTATGGTATTTCCCCGTAAGCAATTTACACATGCTAAATGGAGCGCCACCGGGAACCTAGGATTGGCGAATAGTTCCGGCTGGATGAACTCTGAACTATTTGCTGATGTGATGGATCATTTTATTAAGCACACGAACAGCAGTAAAGATAATCAAACACTACTGATCTTTGATAATCATGAGAACCACATTTCAGTTAATGTGGTGGAAAAAGCACGTGCAGCAGGAGTCACCATAATAACATTGCCTCCTCATTGTTATAATAAGCTGCTGGACGTATCGGTATTTGCCCCTTTCAAGGCTTTCTACAACGCATCTTGTGAGTCCTGGTTACTTAGATACCCCGGAATCCCGCTAACAATTTATAACATTGCTGAATGTGTAGGTGAGGCACACGCAAAAGCACTGATCCTTACAAATATTACTTAAGAAAACTGCATTCATCCATTCAACAATACGATTTTTACTTAGCAAGATTATTTAATGTCTTCGTTCACTAACCGCGCTTTAAATGCGAGTAATAGCAACAGTGAAGACCTTGTTGAAACACAAGCAGGAACTGCGACAACTTCTGGGTCTACTGTAGACAGAGGTCTCACTACAGCACCTCCAGAAAACGTAGGATCTGAAGAGAAAATGATGAGCGATGACGAGGAACATCACAAAGTTGCCAATGGGCCAAAGAAAAAACAACGTTTATATCTCCCAAACAAATTGGTGGATACCCTAAAGCCAAACCTCGCAAAATTACTAGGAAACCCAGAAAACAGGGTAAAAGTTCTATCACCAATACTCCAATGTGTAATGAAATCTGTTCAATGTTGTACTACATTGACAATTTCATGGAAGAAAATATCTAGGAGTTATTTTTGTTCTCTGATAATTGCCCTGGACAAAACAAAAATTACACTGTCATACGATTTTTAATGACATTAACAGCTACTCAACGTTTCCGAAAAATTAACCATAACTTCCAGTTCGAGGTCACTCGTTTTTGCCAAATGACGACTTTGGTGTCTCTAAAGAAAAATAAAAAAACATGGTTGCATCTTTATTCCTGATCAGTACTATTCTATTATGGCCAATGCTAGCCCAAATTTTAACGGTATTTATCCTTCAGACACACCACATTTATAACTTCAGTAAGTGGTTATAAAAAACTGTCTTATCCGATGAATCGTTTGGAAAGAAAGTTCCCAAGAAACAAAAACAGTCATTTACACCGTCCACATTCATGAATTATGAATACAATCAATATAAAAAAGGAGCTGTTGTAGCACATCAGTTTATTGATGGTTTAAGCTCTCATACGTTTAGTTTACTAAGAAACAAATCAGATCACGTTACTTTACCACCGACAGAAAAAGCGTATCCAAATAACTATGTTCCATTAAACCCTAAAAAAATAGACAATATCGGGCAAGTTCATTCCTCACGAGTATAAGCTCTTTTATGTTCCATAGTGTAAAAACACATTGTAATAATGCATAAAAGTTGTCTTCATTTCTACTGATTTTGTTTCATATGTTGAGTCTAATTTGTAAAAGAAAATTGTTGTTTACTGTAATTCGTTGCAAAAACTACATTTGTCAAGATCACAAACTATAGGCGTTTACGAAAATTATACCGGTAGATATCGCTCGCACCAATCGCGTTCGATAATGTTACCGGTTACACCGGCCCTGCGTTCGAAAATTATACCGATATACCGAACTCGTCTACCGGGTACATGAATTATAAACCGAGAGATTACGTCGGTAGATCAAACATGTGTCCAACATAACCTAAAAAACACGAATTGTTTACATTTGATCGCACTCGCTTTTTACTTCCTTTTACTACTATAAAGTGAGTTTTCAACAGATCTTCACGTTTTAGAGTCCCCTGATCCCAAAAAACATTTTTTTTTTCATTGGTCTGTCTGTCTGTCTGTGAACAGAATATCTCAAAAACGAAAAGAGGTATGGCATTGAAACTTCATATATAAGTTTTGTGTACTATGTAGATGAGACAGCAAGCTTTTGAAGAAAATCGCATAACCGGAAGTAGGTGTTTACTCTAGTGATTTTTCAGTTTTTTTCGATTTTTTCAAAAACGGCTCTAACGATTTTTTTAAATTTTACATTTTTCTTACATTTTTAATGTGTATTGATGTGAGATAGGTGATTTTCCAGTTGAATACTTCTAAAGTAGGTTTCTTTGTTTTTTTTTCTATTTTTTTATTAACTCCTATTTTAAATAAAACACCCAGTATATTATTACATTTTTGAATTCACCTTAAAATTCTAGAGAAAATTTGTCTCTTCAACTAACACTCGATTTTGTACCGTTTTTGTAGAATTTGTAATTTTTGAAAAATTTTAACAAATGGTTAAAAATTAAAAATGAAATTTTTGACTATAAGATCACTGTAAAAGGAAGTTGTGTGAGTGTATCACACCAGATTTTTGTATTTAAGGTTTATTACTATAATGAATCTTGAAGAAAATGCAGTAGGACAGTGTTCGGTATGCGGACTTCAAGGCGACTATGAAGAAATTCAGCGTCACTTTGAAGAAACGCACATTAGTTATATGCAGGAGGAAAGTGAAAATGTTTGTAATATTGAAGAAAATGAAGAAGGTAGGTAATCAATTGCTTTTAATTTAAACACAGCAGTTTCAGTTTTTATCTCTGCTTCTGTTGTAGATGAGGAAGAGATTGGATATGTGAATAATCCTTGTTCAGAAAATGTAAGAAAGTGGACTGATGCCAATATTAAATTACTGTTGTCGACTTATCAGGATCATTTGTATTTATTCAGATCAGCTAAAAAACAAATTCAGCAGTTTGGAAGCTTGTCGCAAATGAAGTTAACAAATTGGGTTACAAATTTAGTGGATACGAATGCGATATGAAATTTAGGAATTTAAAAAAAAACTTATAACGCATCAAAGACAACAATACATCAACTGGTAGGGGTTCCAAAACATGGCCTTACTTTAATCAATTTCAAGAGATTTTTGGCAAAGATGCAGACGTGAATCCCGAACTATTGTGCCTTGCAAGTAATGCTAGTGAACCAACTGCAAGTATTAGTGGTAGTGAATCAGGACCTTTAACTTTAGTCGAAACTTCAAGCCCTTCTAGCAGATCAGAGGTAGCTACTTAATAACTTAGTTAATTTAGTTATTCAAAGTATATCGGTTACAGTATGAAACACCTACTACGTCAACTTCAAGGAAAAGAACTTCTGATGTTGAACCTGAATGGGCCAAGCGATTTCGAGAGGAAGCTGCAGCACGTCATGAGGAAAAAATTGAGCTATTTAAAGAATTAATCAATGTTTTAAAAAACAAATAAATATTTTTATTTCTTATAAAGCATATTAGCAATACAGTTTTTCTTATTTAGACCAGTACAATCATTATTTGAATATGGAATTTTCAACGGAACCATGCTTTCATCAAATATGGCTCAATATCTTTATCGTCTCTCTCCATACAAATGTTGTGTAAAACACAACATGCAATAATTAGTGTTGGAATAAGCTGGGTTCTATAAATATTAACGTGTTTTAAAATCCTAAACCGACCCTTTAATAACCCAAATGATTGTTCAATAAACACACGTGTAGATGAATGTTTAAAATTATAATTTTTCTGAATTCTTGTCAAATGTCCAGTGTCTTTATACGGAGTTAATACATATTTAGTATTTTTATAAGCCGAGTCTCCTAAAATGTGGCTGTCTTGTGGGAAAAGATTATTTGGATTTTCTTCAATCCTTCTGCCTAGCGGGGAGTTATAAAATACTCGAGCATCATGTACACTGCCAGGATAACCTGCCAAATGTTTGAAATAAGCTTACATCGTGCATGAACATAATACATTTAATAAAAGCTGCATTTGATCATACCTGCAAAGACATCGGTAATCATATAATTTGTGTCACATACAGCCTGTAATATGATTGAGTGATATTTATTTCTATTGCAGTAAACCATTTGCTGCTTTAGAGGAGCACTGATCGGAATGTGCGTACCATCAATAGCACCTATAACATTCACAAAACCTTGCCTCTTTTGAAATGCTGCCATTGTTTTAACAGCCTGCACACCAACTGGCCATTTAATATAATTGCTTGATAATTGTACTAAGATTGCACAAATTTTATGCAGATAACACCATGCGGTGGACTTGGAAATGTCGAATCTTTCAGCGATAGTTCTGTAAAAATGTGTTTTCTTAAAATTGCTACAGATGAGCTATTAATAAAAATAGCAAACCTGAAAACTTCCTGATTAGCAAGCAAACATAAGACTACCAGCAATTGCTGTTCTGGTGCTTTTGTAGGTCTTCCGATTCCATTTTTGTTCTTTGGATTTAAATAGGGCCCTAACACTCCAATTAAATGTTCAAAGGTGTCTCTTCGCAACCTAAAGTGGCTTTTAAAATCTGTAAAATACGGTATAGGTACATAACATATTTTTATTTTTTAAGTTCTCAAAATAAAGCCAAAATAGTATACTTACCATCAAGACTATACATAAGAGCTACATTCACTACATAATTTTTTATTCCAATTCCTTTTCGTTTTTTTTGTAAAAAATAGTTATTAAGGACTGCTACTTCATCGTCACTGTCTAATAATTCCGAGACTATTGGTAAAACGGAGAGCAATGTTTTGTCGTCCATGACTGATAGTTGGTTATTTACGAAATTTTAGGTTATGTTGCCCAAATTTACCACAATTTGCGTTCGAAAATTTTGTGACCAGATCCATCTACCTTAAGTATCAGCTGACTAACCGGTATATACCTATAGGTATCTACCGGTATAATTTTCGTAAACGCCTTATATTTTTTTCAAAAATCTCTTTGACTAAAAAACTTGTTTATATAATATATATGTTATATATGTTATAGGGGTAAATTTAGAATAAAGGTTAAACCTAGCTTTACCCGGGTAAACTGTGCAATATCCAGGAAACATGGGTCAAGTCCAAAATATTGAAATTGTACATATTTCGAGCTTTACCCGGGTAAACCGCGTTCTATCCGCTTTCGCTTGGTTAAAGTTGGGTGTAGGAATTATTATTGCATCATCTTTCACCACGTGAGGTTCGAAAATGGCAACCGAAGAGAGTGGACGCGAGCGTTTTTATGAAGTCTTCAACGAGTTGGCGTCTTTGAAAAGCACAAACAGTTTTTATTTTAATAATGAACAATATCAAGAAATGTTAGAATCCGTCAGTTGGCAAAAAATGCTAAAACCAAGACCACTTTACAATATCGACGTTTGAAGAGGTTTGACATATGTTCTGTTAGAGGAGTTGAAAAGCTTATTGCTTGTGTATCATCAGGTGAATCTAGCATAAAATATTACGTTACAAACGACGAAATGTTTGACATGAAAACTGAATGTAAGAAAAAGTACAAGAATGTAACTCAAGATGTTATTAAGTTATATCTGCGCTTGTGTGAAGGGTGTCAAAAGAAAATAGAATCTGTCAAAAAAGGACTTGTGGTTAAACCAATGGTTTTTTCAAGATGACCAGCCATTGTCAAGTGGATCTAATTGATATGCAATCCCATTCGGACGGAGAATACAAATTTATCATGGTTTATCAGGACCACTTAACTAAGTTTGTTCAAATACGGGCATTAACATCTAAAAGGGCTGAGGAAGTCGCTAAGAGCCTGATAGAGACATATTTTGTATTTTTGGCGCCCCATCTATGAGTATACTACAATCGGACAACGGCCGGGAGTTCGCGACCCATGTCATTGAAGAGTTATGTTCCATGTGGAGTGGCCTTAAAATAGTGCATGGCAAACCACGTCACAGTCAATCACAAGGCAGCGTGGAAAGAGCAAATCAAGACATACAAAATATGCTCATGACGTGGATGGACGATGAAAACTGCACGCGCTGGTCAGAAGGTCTATCATTTGTCCAGTTAATGAAAAATAGGGCATCACATTATGGAACAAAACGAGCCCCGTACACCGCCATGTTTGGGCATGATATTAAAGTCGGCCTATCCACATCAGCTTTTCCAAAAGAAACTACTGAAAATATACGAAGGGAAGAAGAGCTTCGGAAAGTTGTCAAGGAATTTGGTGTAGGAGAACAGCCTCAACAAGAACAAAACGAAGACCAGTCTATGGATAGTGACCCAGAAACAGACAACCCGCAAGAAGATATTACCGAAGATGAAAATATGGAAAATGTCAACAATAATTATAGAGAAAACGCCAATAATATAGAAACTTCATAAAATCAGACCAAATGTGTAGAATGTTAACCAATATTAAAAAACCAGATTTGCAATTTCCAAAGTGCTGTGCGAGCGGCGGTGTACCCAAAAAACCATGAAATTTTCGGACTTTTTTCAGTTTTTGCTCAATATCTCTGTGAAGGAAGGATCTGACCGGTATAGTCGCACTACATACTTTTAAAGTAGACTAAATTTTCTACAATTTGAGACCAGGGCGAGCTCTATACAGCCACTGGTTCCCAAGATAACCAAAAACAGTCATAAGTGGATTTTGGGGGAAAATGCAAATAAACTGTTCTCACGTCTTTTTATGGTTTTATTTATCAAACCTACCACCTACGTCCGTAACCACTTTGGGAAGGACGTCTCTATCGGTTTTGAGGGCTACCCCGAAGATGCTACAAAAAGAAAACACCAAAACAGCGGAACCACTCCAGCGCTACGCAGCTTATTCCAGCTACGAATTGACGTTCGATGAATCCACAGTAATTAAAATTGCTCAAGAGCGTGTATTGGGCAATGAGAACAACAAGAGACGCCTAATAACTCTTCTTTGTGACGCCTTTCAGAAGGAGGGAGTTGAAGTGGCTGTTGCCGAAGAAGATGCGGATCTAGGGATCGTCGCTTTCAAAAAGAGCAGCAGCCGATCGGGTCGTCATAGTGGGAGAAGACGTCGACCTGCTCGTTCTTCTCAATGGTCTTCCTTCGGCCAGACTCCACCCCACAAGCTGTGAGAGAAGCAGGCATCAAGTGCTTTGTGGCTCTATATGGGGGTGACATCGCGAAGGATACTTTGGATTTCCTGAGGTATAAGACGTTTGTTACTTCAACGAGCATAAACCTCGCCCGTTTGCCACTGACGGAAGATGCCGCAGGCCACCATGCAGCAAGGTGCTACCTCCAAGTGCAGAAGTGGCGGGGAGTCAACTTGAATCCCACTGATTGGGGGTGGAAGCTGTCTTCTCAGGGACTCACCCCCATCCCCACCACCATGGATCCCACACCTCCTGCCTTTCTGCGAAAAATTTTATGTAAATGCAAGAAAGGGTGCTCTGGGAGCTGCTCGTGCAGAAAGGCTGGGCTCCAATGCTCAGTCCTCTGCCAGTCATGTGGTGGAAAATTGTGCATTAACGTCCCGTATGTGGAGCTGAAATGCTCGGACGATGAAAATGACCTGACTACAGACTGGGCGCCTCTCCCAGCGTCCATCACAGCCATCGAGACACCATCTTCGTGGGAGCCCAAGCCCGGGCCATCTAAGATAAAAAGAAAGGCATGATTTGGCAACCAAAACACAATATTTACATGATTTATATTAGTGTTCTTTTTTGTGTAAATGTAATTTGTCCTTATAGTAGGTACCATGATGTTTGTACAAGCATTTTAGTATGTAGGTGTATAAAACAATGTTTGATAATGACGTAATTCCCGTTAGGTATATTATCTTTTTATTTTTTCATCAAACATTTTTTTTAACAATAACAAAAATAATAAATTGTAACTGTTTGATAAATAAAACCATAAAAAGACGTCAGAACAGTTTATTTGCATTTCCCCCAAAACCCACTTATGACTGTTTTTGGTTATATGCCGTGTTTGAGGGAGCCGCTGAGCCTACAGGTACCAGTCGGATCTCAAATGAATGCTAATTAAATTTACTACAACTTCATTTCATATAATATTTGACGTGGGATGCGTATTTTAGAAGATATTTCACAAAATAGGTGACCATTTCGAAAAAATTTCACTTTTTGAAAAAAATGGCCTATTTTCGAAGAACTGTATCTTGGGAACCAATGGCTGTATAGAGCTCGCCCTGGTCTCAAATCGTAGAAAATTTAGTCTACTTTAAAAGTATGTAGACTATACCGGTCAGACTTGTCCTTCGCTGAGATATTGAGCAAAAACTGAAAAAATTCCGAAAATTTTAAGGTTTTTTGGGTACACCGCCGCTCACACAGCACTTTGGAAATTGCAAATCTGGTTTTTTAATATTGGTTTAGGTCCTAAAAAATATACAGTCAAACAGGGTAACGAAGTGTAGGAGATTGCTTCGACGCGCTGTTAGAAATTGGCACAGATCGGTCTTATTTACAGATGAGACAATAGCTACTATAGATGAAAACATTAATAAACAACATTCTTGAATAATTGCCCGTACAATAGAAGGTGCTAGTGATAGAGGTAGATAAGTTTTTTAATTAGCCCATCCTTCGTTAGGAATGGCTTGGGCTTGAATTACCTCGGATGGAAAAACACCTTTGGTGTTTATCGACCAGAAGATTAGGATGATCGCAGAAACGTATCCTACGAACGTATTGGAAGCCGTAGTAGAACCATGGGTACGTCAACATTTTGGCAATCGGCGATGGATCTTCCAGCAAGACTGCAAGGCCTCATACAGCGAATAACACTATTGCTTGGATTCGGAGATTTTCAAGACTTTATTTCGCCTTAAGATTGACCTTCATTTTCATCGAACTTGAATCCAATGGATTACGCTACATGGTCTATTCTAGAGACAGCGGCCTGTGCACAACGTCATGCTAATATCGAAGACCTGAAGCATTCCTTAAGAGTTGCATGGGCTAGAATTCTTGAAGAAATGTTGCGATCTACAGTGGATAATTTTAAGAAAAGACTGAGGGTTTGCATTAGGGCACGCGGGGGAATTTTTGAAGGTGTTTGAGTTAATTTTAGCTGTTAAGGTTTCATGTTTATAATAAGATCAAGTTTATAACAAAATAATAAAAATCAACTATGCTACCGTTTGTTTTCTTTGGCGACCCAACTTAATTGTCACCATGTAATTCAAAGTTCCCTCGATGTTCCGTTGGAGATACAGTGAGTGAGAGTGAAAGGTGCGATTTTAGAAACATTTTCATGACAGTTGTCGAGAAAACCGACGACGATTTTTATAAGCTAGCAAACAAGAGAGGAACTATAGAGGAATTGTTTTCCAGGAACCAATTGACTGTGTGTAGTGAGAAACTTGTAGATCTGGAAAGTGTATCACCGGAAAAGAAAAGTTTACGACAACTTGCAAACAAACAATCCCTTTTAGGAGGTCAAGGTTATAAACGATGCAACTGTAAAACTAAATACATGACCAAGAAATGTAAATGTAAAGCATTTGGAAATCTTTGTAACTCGAAACGTCACAGCAGCTTGTATTGTTTAAACAAATAGATTATAGTATCCTTTACTTTGTTAGGATACAGTTTTGATGTTCTTACTTTTATTTGTAAAATGTGTTTTTTTAATTAAATAAGTTTTTCAAAATGTATGGCTTTGGCATTTTTGGTACAACCAACTTGAACCAAGCAAAAGCGGATAGAACGGTTTACCCGTTTAAAGCTCAAAACATGTACAATTTCAATAATATTTTGGACTTTACCCATGTTTCCTGGATATTGCGCAGTTTACCTGGGTAAACCTAGGTTTAACCTTTATTCTAACTTTACCCGTAACATATATATTACAAACATGTTTGCACATCAATTTACAATAATTTAAGAACTTAATTTAGCCATTATATTTAAATATCTAGTTTTTTGTCTCTCCTGTAAAATTGTCTTTTAGTGACTTGTCGTTTTTGAAACGAGCGATTCAATTTTAGAGGATATCGATTCTACAGATTCTGAAGATAATGAGCTACAATGCAATGAAAGTTCTTCAAGTGAGCTGTCCGAAATAGACGAGTTTGATTTCAGCAATAAAGCAAACAAAAATGACTTCGTGCTTGTGTAATTTACAAAGCGTGTTCATTACGTAGGAAAGGTCCTTTCAGAGTTGCATGAAAACGAAGATTACGAGGTGTCATTCCTTCGCAAAAGTAAAAAAATAAGTGGTTGTTATTTTTTATTCCCACCAGTTCCCGACATTTCGTTAGTGAGAAAAAGTGACATTAAATATGTTTCGCCACAGCCACTGGTTTCCTCAGCAAATAAACGATTTCGTAGCCAATTTTAAGTTTGCTATAAATTTTGGGCCGTTAGATGTGCGCTAAGTTAGGGATATTGTTTTATTTATAGTCATTTATCTTTATTTAATTTTCTTCTTTATTATAGTAGGTATTATTTGTTGGATTAATTTTATAAAAACATGTTTCAATGTACCCCTTTCGTTGTTTCACTGTGTACCGCAGATGGTGTTTTAAAAAAAGATGTCTAATTTCAGAGAATACTACAGTTTTTTGTGTTTTAATGTAGTTAGAACATTGTTTAATCAATCTAGGTAGTTAGATTTACTTTTTTGCATTAAATTGATTTTTCAGAAATAATAGTAATTTATTATACAAGACGATAAAGTTAAATTTTATCCACGAGTGAATCGTTTAACGTCGATACGAAGTCGAGACGTTAATGATTCACGAGTGGATAGAAATAACTTTATCGTCGTGTATAATACAATATTTTTTTCTATAGCAAGAACTTTAACAATTTCAAAAGAAAATAAGGACAGTCAATCACATTTCCAAATGTCAGTAGCTAGATTGGGTTGCTACGATAATACGAAGCTGTCATATTTAATTTAAACAAAAGTTAGAAAATTAAATTACTTTATCTATCCTTGATGTTAAAGTGATACTTTATCTACCCTTGCTGTTAAAGTAAAACTTGACCTTTTGTTTTGAGTTGATAAAAGCACACTGAACATGTGCTATAGAAAAAATAACTTTTTTTCGTTTGACTGTGTAACACACTCCCCTACATATAATGAAAGTGTTGTGCCTCTTAGCAAGAAATCACCATACAGGGCATTCGCGTGCATTTGGCATGAAGGCATAAGTGATACACGCAAAGAAGACCTGATAAGCACATTTTATGCTTTTTTTTTTGAAAAGACATCGACTTTGACTCGATAATTGCTCCTGCCAAAACAAAAATTGGTGTTTATTAATCTTCCTTGTTTATTTGGTTAACTCAAATGAAGTATCCATTAACCACATTACACTTCATTATTTCCAAGCAGGTCATACCTTCATGAGCGCCGACAGATTTCACCACCAGGGGGAACTGTCGTTAAAAAACAGCAAGGTTGGTAAAACTGAAAGTGTGTTTAGAAGATTGCCTCGTTCCCATTTAAACCCATAGTTTGATTATTTTCCCCCGCAAAAAGTATCTCATGACGTCATACGAAACGCGTGAAATTTAAGATCGTAGTTTCCATATATCAATGTCAAATAACTGTTGATAAACTTTACAATTTCTGTGACTTGTGCAGTGTCTTTGTAAGTTCATTTGATTTTACCGTCTGTGAAACCAAACTAACGGTTGGTATACCTACTTTGAAGGCATTTGCAACTCTATAATTATATAATTATATTAGCAGATTAATTACATTTATGGTTTTATTTTTAAAGTTGATACAAAAGTAATTCTTGTCGACGAATTATTTATAAAAACTAAATCTTATTATTATTTATTTGGGGGAGTGTTGATTGGACCCTGCAAAAGTGTATTGATGACGTGCATAAACTGGCTTGGTGTCTCTACAGTCATATAGTTGTTTTTAAGGTACTATATTTATACGAGCAAGCTTGTCCGTCATTCTGAGTTACTGAAAGTGGCGGCAAATTCAAATGCTAGTTACTTTCCAATTACCATACGGTAAGTCGGAAAAACAACGATCATGTAATTTAATTTTATCCATCTTAAAAAAGAGTAGATTTTAAACAAATAAAAAGAAAGCAGAAAAATCGGAACGAAAACACTGTTAACTAACACGCACGTGGTTCAAACTAGAGAACTTTAATAGTACCTTAGTTCAAACAACAGTGACGAGTGACAGAACTCAACGGAACTGACAGATACAGTTGTTTTTAGTTGTTTTACGACGTCACGAGATACCCCCCCCCGTCCCGCGCGTTAAAATTTTTCGAATGTTGAGGCAACCTCCTAAACACACTTGCAGTTTTACCAACCTTGAAAAACAGAAAAAAACATCTTTCCAGATTTTGCTAATGCTGTGCAAGTAGCCAATAAAGGCAAAGTTGACGTTCAATAACTGAAATTCAATTATTTTTATTTATGGAAAGACTATAAATCGGAACAAAAATTGAAAAAATGACAAAAGATGCTTTTCTTGAATGGTATGGTCTGCACACAAGCTAAAAGAACAATTTTCTTTAAAATTTAAAACTCCTTACACCGCAGATGATTTCACTAATCTGGATTTTTTATGCAAAAAAAATGCAAAAGCTAATAGGATTTTAAACCAGAGCTCTTTAAAAACCCTGTGGTATTTTAAAAGCAAAAAAGAAAGTATTCTTACAAAGCTAGGAAGTATTTTACTAAATAACCGGAAAACATTTTGGGAGCAACTGCAAATAAGCGACGATTAACAAAATATGTATGATTAATAATTAATTGTAATTTGTTAATACAATTTCTGCTTTTAGAAAATAATTATTTTGTAATAATTAAATTTCAAAAATAATTTCCTATATTTTCTTTAGTTTCAGTAAATTACAAATATGTATTCTAGATTTAATATGTTTAATATAAATATTCCTTTATTTTCAAGAATAAATAAAGATATAAGTAACATTTATATAAATGTATCCTTCTTTGCACGGTATTTATAGTCTACAAGAAAGTAGTGGTTCTTTAAAATGCAGTGCAGTATATAATAGCATTTCATGCTAAAAAAAAGCAGTATCTGCTCATACTGCGTTCTTGCGTAGGAAGCAAACAGCATATTCTACCTCGCTGTATAAGTATCTGTAGTTTTTACGAAAAAAAAGCGTTTTAAAGTAAAAATTACTTCTTTATTAGAATTCTATAAAAGGAATTACTAAGGAATCGCGTATTTCAAAAATATGTTTACTACACTGCATTAGAAATACTCCCAAACACAAAAGTGGGTTTTACTCCAAACTGTAGTTTTGCACATACTACGTTTTTATTAAAGAGGGCAGTATACACGTTTGGAAATAAAAGTTATTTAGAAACAACAGCACTCGTTATTACCTTAAAACACAGTGAATTGAACAGGTAGTGCGCCCAAGCTACCCATGCAATTGAGAGGAACCCCAAAAGAAAACAAGCAGAACGACCTAACAAAAAAAATGGCACACGTTCTGAAAAAGTTTGGAATTCCACAATTCGATGGAACTGGATTCGATAATTGGAAATTCCGCATGGAGATAATACTGGATCAACAGGAAGTGAATGCATCAAGCGAGAATGTACAGAGCCCGACGATAACTTCAGAAAATTAAACAAACGGTGTAAGTCCTTGCTTATATAAAGTATTGCAAATTCTGAATTGCAGCATATCAAAGACAAAGCTACAGTTTACCAGATGTGGACAGCTTTGGCAGCGGTGTTTCAAAGAAAAGGCGTAGCAAACCAACTTCACTTAAGTAGGAAACTGTTAACAACGAAACTCAAAGAAAACGAATCATTGGAAGGACACTATGTAAAATTTGACGAGACCATACGCGAACTGAGGTCTGCAGGAGCGAAACTTGAAGAAGACCAATCACTCTGGATAGAAGCACGTGATCTCATAAAAATGATTTTAACTGAGCCAAAACTGTCCAATGCCTCACCTTCGATTTAGAGAAAACCCCCCCCCTACCCAGAATCCCAACTAATATTATTTTTTATAAACGCCAGCTGTGGTTTTATAACTGTGGAATTCATGCAGCAAAAGAAGATAGAGGTTTTTGTTACGTCCAGGTAGAAGGTGACGCTGGAACTGGCGGGGGAGGGGGGCAGGAAGTTGCATCTTGGTTAATAAAACACGTAATGGAAAATGTGAAAGAAGATGTGACTGAATTAATTTTATGGTCAGATTCCTGTGGAGGCCAAACCGGAACATAAAGATCGTTTTGCTACTAAAATGTATTTTACAAATGAAGCCTTCAATTAAAAAAATGTGTCATAGATTTCTTGTTCCTGGACATAGCTTTTTACCCAATGATACGGATTTTAGTGACATAGAAAGTGCTTTAAAGCATGCTCAGAGAATCTATCTTACTGACGAGTATATGCAAATAATGATATCTTATCGTAAAAACCTCCAAAATCAGCATAGTAATTAGAAAAAAAAATGGGAAAACCTATATTTGGAGTATATGTCTGTATACCTGTGAAACTTGGGCATTGACAAAAAAGACAGAGAGAGATTACATGCATTTGAAATGTGGTGGTGGCGAAGCATATTGAAAATAAAATGGACAGAAATGATAAGTAATGAAGAAGTTTTGCATAGAATACAAGACCGGAGAAGAATAATAGATACCATAGAAATAAGAAGTGGAAAATGGATAGGAACACCTGCTAAGACACCACCGATTTATAACAACCGTAATTGAAGGAAAAATTGAAGGCAAGCGACCAAGAGGTAGACCCCGATTACAATACATGAGCCAAATTATAAAGAAGGCAGGATGCGACAACTACTTCAACTTAAAGAAAATAAGCCAGGGCCGGAACGAATGGAAAAGACTACACTGACAAGGAATAACTCCTTTACTACATATATATACGTATATGTATATAACAGGTGGCGCAAAAGTCCTCACTCGATTTCCTAAGGCAGTAACTTCGTTTGTAAATAAAAAGAATTGGTTCTGTATGTTGATTTTGTTTATTTAGACGTTTATTTTTTTTTCATTAAGTCGCTAAGATAATATCGGTCAAGTGGACACCGCCAGAGTTGATGCACATTCCGGCTCGTTTCACAGCATTTTCCATGACTTTTCTCAAAATTTCTGGTGATAAATTCTTCACTTCTAGTCAAATGTTCTCCTTTAGGGCCGCCAAGATCTGTGGCTTGTTCGTATAGACCCGTGACTTCAGAATACCCCAAAGAAAGGAGTCTGGAACGGTCAAATTGGGCGATGTTGGGGGACAGTTCAAATATCCAAAACGAGATTAAGCGGCAGGGAAAAACTTGCTTCAGAATATCCACTGTCGCTCGTGCTGTGAGTGCGGTTGCACTTTGTACGGGAACATCTTCAAGTCTTTCAACAAAATTCGCTGTAAAGATCGTGTACTGATGCCCAATTGCGTTCCCCGTCGTCTGGTTGATATTTGAGGGTCGTCTTGGACATCTGCAGCCACAGCAGCGATATTCTCGACTGAACGGATACTCTGGAGCCGGCTACGTCTGCAACTGTCCCGTGTTGAGCCAGTCTCCTGGAGGCAAGCGGTTAACCGTCACAGTGTTTGCCCAATTGATTCCGCACGACCAAGAAATCGACGACGAAATTCACGTTGAGCCAAAACTGCTGACCAATTATTTGTGAAAAACATTGACGCAATTATTCCGCGTTATTGAGGAATATAGCGATCCATGGTTTATCTATGTGTATTCTGCTTCTCTTTACTTCACAAATGTCAAAGTCGCAATGACAAGACGCCATTTGCAAAAATGGGAGCATCTTCCGATAGGGTGATTACTTTTGCGCCATCTGTTATATACAGGGTGCCCGAATTTCATAGGGACAACATGGGTAACTTTTGTATTTGACGGGATAAAGAGATGGTTAAATTAGCAAAAAGGTGCAGGTTTGAGAGCTCATTAAGAATCCATTTTCAAATTTTACTTGTCATGGCCCACCTGTTTAAAATTTAAAAAAAAACAAAATCTCCTAATTTCTTTTATATGCCATAACTTTTTTGTTACTTAAGATATTGAGATGCAACTTGAACTAATTTGCATGGTAATTTAAATACGTTTACTAGCACTTAATAAATCCAATTTCATTTGTGCAAATTTTTAGTAATCTAACCTAACCTCAAAATTTTAAATTGGTACCGTTCAATTTTTTTGGCCCTTTTAAGAGAGGATTTTTTTCTGAATGCAATGATGTATTACATGATATGGAAACTTCTTCAAAATTCTGAAAAAACTGCGCTTATTCTTTTTACAGGAAGAAATCACTAGTGTCATGATCACGATAACTTTTTTTTTGTTTATCACGTTATCTGTGAAATTATGTTTCGAAACAAAAAGCAGGCTTATCATCATGCGTGCCTGTCAGTAATGTGAGTGTTATTACTTCAACCTATAATGGAAAATTTAGAAAAATATGATGTATTTTGTGCGTATTTCAAGTGCTACAAGAACGTAGAACTTAAACGTCAAATATACGGAACACACTAGCGATTTCTGCCTGTAAAAAGAATAAGCTCAATTTTTCAAAATTCAATTTTCAAATTCAATGTTAGCTAAATACAATACACCAAGCCTAGTTACCAGTTCAGGGATTCTCGATGGCGATGCTGGCGGCGGGGTTCGCGTTAGAACACCGTCACTGGCGTCGTCATTTCGGAATTGCGTAGCGGTTAACCTAGCGTTATTATGACTAGAGCTGGGATAGTTAGGAAAATTTCCTTTTTTAATAAATGGAAGGATAAAAGGCAGGCCCAATTTTAAATCCGTTTTAGAATGCTTGAAATTCAAAAATGCAAATTTTATTTTGCCTTTTTTGCATCTTTTTTAGGATTCTGCCTTTTTTGAGGAATTTCCTATTTTTCTTGCCTTTTGGTGCCTTTTATGGTATATTAAGATAAAATTTTAAGAAATTTAGTTCTTAAATTTTCAATTTAAAAAAAATATGTACTAGCATTTTAAATGGGTGCAGGCCAACTGGGCAAACGGTCAACTCTATAATCCCGCTACTTAATTTTTACCTGTAAGTATAGGGGTCAACTGGGCAAGGAACTCGCGCTAGGGCCTACACACAATTTTTTACATTACACAGGAATGTTTGTACTAAGTACACACAAATCTTAAATCTGCAAATAACCTAAATTCGTATCTTTGTACAAAAATGTTTTGCTTGTTGCCCAGTTGACCCCTAGGATTTACGGACAAACTGACCATTTTGCCCAGTTGGCCTCCGTTTTAAATTTCTGAAATAAATTGTAGAAAGTATTATTCACAAGCACTTAAAGGTAGAGGTGTAGTGGGTTTTACCCTTTATTGTTACTGCTGAAAATTCCTGAGAAGGATTATTTTTTTGAGATTAATTTTAATGAGGGGACCAGTATTGTCGGGAGAAAGTTTTCTACTGAATCAGCCAGTTTGTCACAATTTTCGAACGTGTTAACATTGTGATTTGTGAAGTGCATCGACTGTATTTCTCAGTTAAACTCAATTTCTTCTAGTTTTGCCTTTTTTTACTTTATTTTTGCCTTTTTAGTGCTTTTTTTAAATCTTTTGTTTTGCCTTTTTGCCTGCGTTTTCCGAGACCTTATTTTGCCTAACTAGCCTAACTTTAATTATCTTTTGATGTCCGCTGATCATACAATGTAGCTCTGTTAAATGCTTCTGGCGTAGAGAAGTAAGCAAGAACATTTAAAAACGGCAATGCAATTGTTTACAGAATCAGTAAAGGGCTATATTCTTAAAAATATCAAGAAAGGTGTCCACCCTGTATATATTGAGTGCAAAATATGCCCATTTTCGTCAAGAGTAAAAACTTGAGCGGTGTGGAAAGTATTACTTTCATTTAACTAATAGTTCTCGAGTTAAAGCAAAGATAGAAAAATAGTAATATTTTTTTCTATAGCAAGAACTTTGACAATTTCAAAAGAAAATAAGGACAGTCAATCACATTTCAAAATGTCAGTAGCTGGACTGGGATGCTAATATAATACGAAGCTGTCATATTTAATTTAAACAAATGTTAGAAAATTAAATTACTTTTTCGTTGACCGCTTGTTAATTTCAATATTAATGAATTATTTTTCCTAAAAATGGATGGATTAATAGACGTCATTAATACACTGTTTTTGATTAATACACTCTTTTTCATTAATTAACTGTTTTTTAAAAAAGGATAGATTGATAGATCTATTAATACACTGTTTTTGAAAATACACTCTTTTTCATTAATTAACTGTTTTTGTGATTTTGACGTTTGGATGATATTTTGCATGGAGGTTAGTTGTATTAATCAAATTTTTCGCCACAAAAAAAGATTTTGAGTCCAACGAAAAATTTTTGTAATCAACTCGTTTGTTAATGGACGATTAATAATCTCAACTATTAAAGGCACTCACTCGCTGTCGCTCGTTCGTGCTTTAAACAGTTTCGATTATTAATCGCCTTCATTAACACACTTGTTGGTTCAATAACTATTATCCATCCTTGATGTTAAAGTGCTACTTTATCTACCCTTGCTGTTAAAGTAAAACTTGACCTTTTGTTTTGAGTTGATAAAAGCACACTTTAACATGTACTATAGAAAACAATTTTTTTTTTTGGTATTCGCCCTGTATACATAAATTCGACCGGAAGTATATTCGGTTTCGTGCTAGGTAGAAATGAAGTGGTTACTGTTCCAGGAATTCGTAAAATTTCTTATTAGTAATTGTATTTACCTATTTATAAAATGCATAAATATGAGTTTTGGTAAAATTCAATATTTTAAAAATTACGCTTTGGGAACGCCGACCCTGCTGTAGGTTTCGGCATTTAGATAATTGCGACCGAATATGAAGATAACAAACTAATAATAGTTGGAACTTGCAAGGAAATTCTACTAAATGCTAGTAAACAATTTATATTGGGAATACCTAATTGAAAAAGTAATTTGTTGTGCAATTACAATTACCAGGTAACTGGTAATTCAATTTCTATTTCATTTGAGTAATTAAAATGTCTGGTAATTGAATTACTGAATTGGGTGGTAATTGGTAATTAATTACTTTTCACTGCCCTCGCCCTCGCCTAAGAAAGCCAAGGAAGTATTGTAATCGTAAAAAAATCACCTTCGGAGTAGCGATGTGTCGATCCGGTCGGATTCGATACAAAAGATCGAATCCGGGGCAGGATCGATTTGAATCGAGTCCAAGTTTCGGTCCGGATTCGTTCCGAGGAACGAAAAGGTCGCGAGGCGTCAATTCTCGCGGACATTCATTCCTTTGGCATTCCGTTATTCAATCCATTTCAATACAGAATACAATACAATGTGTTGATGGGGAACGGCAAATGATGATGGTGTTCGTTTTAGAGGCTCGACGTCGACAGGCGACACATGATACGGCCGAAGTTGCATGCTTTTTTATCAGTTATCAGTGATTTATGGCTTTTGGCGGCTTTGTATGTGCCCAATTGATGTTTGAGACATATAAACATACTGAATTACCGACTGCGTGACCACTCACCAAAACAAAGATACGCGTTTTGTTCGTTCCGGGTCCGGAATGACCGAGGACCCCGAGTGTCTGAAATGCGCATTCAATTTCGATGTCGATCCGGGGACGAATCCGATGGACTCTTGAATCATTAACGTCTCGACTTTGTCTCGACGTTAAACGATTCACTCGTGGATAAAATTGATCCACTTGCGGAATGGGATTGAAATGAACGAGTCCGCAAAAGTATCGAAAAATCGAAACTTCCCATCACTACTTCTGAGATTTCGCAAAAACTATTTGTTGGAAGGAGACCATATTTTGTATGGTCATTAGATGTTTGTCTCACTGGAATCCGAATATAACTTCCGATTTCACTAGAAATAACCCCAATTTCCGTTTTTAAATTAAACACACTATATATTTTTACATCTTTCGGAATCAAGATGGCTTTCTGAATATGATCCACCTATTTTGGTGGAAAACTCTCAAAAGTATTTTTGAAAATGTAGTTTTCAATCAAGAGGTTTGAGACCCACAAGAAATGCTTCGTAACTTTGTGAGCCACAATTGTTACATTGGTATTATGCGATGGATGTCTGCGTAAAGCCCTTTACCGATTTTTATTTTTATTTGCCCAGCTCTGTCGTACGGTTACAGAAGTATGTGTTGCGTATATCTGTGCCAATTTATAGTAGATTAAGGGTGCATATTAAAATCTGGAACGTATAGGTCGATATACGAATCTGTTAATAATTTGTATACTATCACGTTCCACGTGATACTTATATCGGATTTTTATTTAAACGTGATAACATTTTAAATTTGACTATTCCCCTCAGATAATATAAACCAATCCCATCAATCAATTTTCAAAATTTGAACCAATCAGAGTCCAATACAGCGAATATTTTGCACTAGTGCAATATCCGGGTATTTGCACAAGTGCAATATCCACAAGTGCAATATCGAGTATTTGCGGGAAGAAAAGCAAACCAGCTAGGTACATAAGAAATTTCAGAAAGAAAACTGAAAACTCTTTAAAAATGAACAGTGTGGTAGACAAAGGATGACATTTCTTCGAGGAATAGTCTTGCAATATTCCTCGCGTGCATTGTGTATAATTCGAGTATTTCTCTCGAACGCTTCGCGGATATAACTACTGATTATTTCCTTCATATCCACAAGAATGCGTAATCACTATGGTTTCTGTAAGGTCAATAATGACAAATATTCAAACGTCAACATTTAACCGCGGTTAAATATGTGTCAAAATTAAATCGCTTTTGCATAATTTTAACATGATTATTAAAGGTGTTTTACCAACTGAATTTTATCTATTTATTCAGGAAATAAACACGCCGAACATCCCGCGTGCATGTAAACTAACCTGAATAAATTTAGACGATTTTCTGTCAGAATGTTTTGCTGTGAAGAAATATATCTCGTAAATTTTCCGCCCCAAATTCTTGTTGAGGGGCAAATTTACTTGACTAATTTCCTAGCAAAACATTCTGACAGAAAATGTTAAAAATGTAATAGACTATTTTAATGCACTTGTGATATTACTGTTGATAAACCGTGCTGTACTGGATTAAATTACATATTTATCATAAAGTTACCAGTAATCCACGATTACATTTTACGATTACTCCCTATGAAAGAGGTCCGTTCAATGTTGCTAAACACAAGCCCTATTTAAGGTAATTATGCACCTGGAAAGATAAGAATGTGTAGCATTTCCGAGATGCTTCAATAGTTATTTCTGTATTAAGGGCATAATCAATAGATTATAGCACGGGGGAATATTTAATGCGCGACGTGGATCATTTTCCGGGGGCTATAATCGTTATTATACGCATGGACATCCAATATTTTATTTTATTTTGGTACTCAAGATGGACAAAACTTAAAGAATCAGTATTTCGGCTACTGACTACTGCGTCACCGTTGTGCTGGCGAGCATTTTTGGTGTGCTATAGTTTCTATGCAGATTATTGATGTTGCTTTTCACATTGATGTCTGTTATACTGCTTAGCAACTATATACGTCTTCGGGCCATAAAGCCATATTACGCCCGCTATCACAGGCCAACAAAGAAGATTGTGGTTCCAAAATTAAGTAATAACGATGTTATTTTAGTGCGACTGTCAATGTGGCGAGTAAGCTCGCATTTCCGGCTACCTCAAAAACAATGAGGCGTGAGGGCAACCGGTCTCAGCCGCTTATACCGCGGACGCTGGAGAAATATGGCACACTTTGCCGTGAAAACGAGAGATTCGGTAAAATAGAAGATATAGAGTTTTGTAGGGGAGCCATTGGAGCAGGAAATTTACTGTCCGTCTTTTTTCTATCTGAAGACTTGAAGCATTTGCTTGCAGAGGCCAAGGAGATTCACGTGGATGGAACATTTAAAACTAGACCGCGAAAACCACAAAGCAGTCAATTATTAACGATAATGGTTGTGCATTATGGATATGTAAGTAATATTGCGACACTTTTTTAATTTCCACCCCCACACAACCTGGTTTACGATGTTTGTATTTCGCTTAAATGTGGTGGTCTAAACTAAAAAAATACGGAAATTGCTATTAGATCTTTACACGTATATTTAAATTATTTGGAAAAAGGGGCTCAAAAATTTAAAAAAACCGTTTCAGGATTTTCCTTGTGCCTTCGCAGTAATGGCGTCAAGAAAAACGGAAGCGTACGACAACGTGTTCGGAAGTTTGAAAGAAATTGTGCCACAGTTTCAACCACAACTTATAATGACGGATTATGAAATGTCGCTTGTAAATTCGTTAGCCAGAAAACTTCCCAGACGCGAGAAAAACTGGCTGCTTTTTTCATTATTGTCAGGTATGTTCAAAATATCATTTTTGTAAAATCGTACTAAAATATGGTCATTTATGCATTAATTTGCGGGCGTAAATAGTGCCGTTTGCGCCCTAAGGCCTAAAAATAATTTGCGGGCGTAAATAATGCCTTTTGCGCCCTAAGGCCTAAAAAACCAGCATCACATTGGCAACCAACAACAATTTGATTTTTGAGAACGAATCGTGCCATTTATTTTTCAAAGCTTTATGGTGGATTTTACAAAAAATCTTGTTTGCATTTCGGGCGTGAACGCCGCGGGCCAAAATCGCCTCCTTCACGCCCTTAATACAAAAATAGCTATTAGGTACTACTAGGACAACTATTAACTCCGCATACATACATAATACAAACACGTTTTATTTTCAGGCAGTTTTAAGGAAAGCACGCGCGCTATAAATGAGCGGTGTGTTAAAAACAAACAAAGATGCGAAAAAGGGGTTAAAGATGATAACGCGTGTAGCATTACTACCACCAAATGCTATAGAAGTGGGTGTTAGTTATGTAACTAACTATTTATTCCAGAAAAATCTTCGCGAAGACTTCCGGACCCTTTTAAGGTGAGTTTTTTTGATCAAGTATAGGGTAAGGTAAGGTATATTCGTGACATAAGTAATTTCGTGATAGTTTTTATAAAATTTACCACGCTCTTGCCTATTGCAGTGGAGCTGCGATTTTTGCAGTAGTTGTAGCAGCAATGTTACCTGAGATGACCTGAGTATGCACATTTCGTTATCGTGCACCATATGACTAATAAGAAACTTCGCAGTTTAGTTAGCCTGCTTTGTTCTCAGAGCGTGAATCTAAGAGCAGCACTTTCATTTTTATTTAATTAAAAATTATACATTAAAGGTAAGCTTCTGAAATTTACATGAATTATAGTATTATGATTATAGAATCATTCCATAAAATTATTTTTACGATTCTCACTATCATTATGTTAAAAAAGCTTAAGTCCTAGAACCTTTTTCTTAGGTGTTTTCGCATTGCTTTCGCTTGTGTAATGCAGATGCCACTTTGTTAATTTTTTATTCCTGCTTTGCTTCAATATCTGTCTATAGTGTGTTTAAATTAGTAGAATACAGTTAACAGGCTTAAAATTTAACGCAATAGTATTTTGTTTAAACATATCACGAAATTGCATAATATCACGAAATTGCTTATTAATTTTTTTATGTAGCATCGAAATGCCCAAGGGTGTGGAAGAGAAGAAAAAGAAATACCGTCAGTATGAAATCTCGGAATTACTGGAAGCATCTAGATTGGTAACGGAAATGCATATGACTATTTACAAAGCCAGTAAACAAACTGGAATACCATGGAGCACCCTCAAAGACTTTTTATTAAAAAATACTAAAAGCAACAACAGGATCGTTTCCAAACTAGGAAGACCATATGCTCTAACCGCGGAACTGGAAACACAGTTGTTTGGCTATATCGTAAAAATGCAAGAATTGGGATTTGGCTTAACGGTTAAGATGATTAGAAAGGTAGCTTACAGATTAACTGAACAAACCGGAAGAACTAATTTCTTTAATAACAAAAGTGACACTGCAAGTCAATGGTGGTGGACTCAATATAAAAAAAGATTCAACCTCACACTTCGAGTTCCAGAAAATCTTGCAGCATACAGAGCATCAATGGCAAATCATGAGATAGTAGGAGATTTTTTTACTAAATTAGAATCTCTTATGGACAAGCTAGGAATCAAGAACTTGCCCGATAGATTATGGAACTGCGACGAAACCGGGCTCTCATACGTGGTGAAGCCAAATAGAGTAGTGACATGTGTAGGAAAGCGCTATGTCTATAAAAGGGCGTACGCTGATAGAGGGGAAACCCATACTCTTTTGGGTTGTATATGCGCCAATGGATCAAGGATTCCACCACTGATAATTTTTAAAGGGGTCAGTTGGAATGACAACTTAAAACGTGACTGCCTTCCAAATGCTCTGGTAAAGCTATCCCCAAAAGGCTGGATTAACACCGAAATATTTTTGGAATGGTTTCGATTTTTTATTAAATCAATTCCGCCATCACGGCCGGTAATTCTATTTATGGATTCGCATGCTTCGCATATTAACCCTGATGTTATTACTCTAGCAGAAGAAAATGAAATTTATTTATTCACATTTCCGGCTCACACTAGCCATATCTTACAACCATTAGATGTGGGTGTTTACAAATCCCTTAAATCTCATTGGTCAAAGAGTTTGGATGATTATATGAAAAAAAAAACACTCTTGATAAACCAAATAGAACCAATTTCCATACCATATTAAATCCTGCCTTCGTTTCAAGCTTTTCAACATCCAATATTGAAAATGCTTTTAGAAAATCTGGAATATGTCCATATGACAAAAATGCTATTTCTGAACATGATCTTGCCCCATCTTTACTTACATCAAACGCGGAGCTTAAAGAACCTACCTTAAGAGCAGAAAAAAATGTTGAAATAGACAAAATATTATCCCTGCCAACTAAACCAGTGCCAGCTTCTACCAAAACTAATACGAGAAAGAAAAGAGATAGTAGAGCAAAATGCCTCAATTTCTTGAATGAGCCCTCTATTTCGTCTCCGACTCAGTCTTCAACGTCGTCATCAAACCAACTGTCTACATCATCATTCAATAAACCTTCTACCTCATTATTGAAACAAAACAACAACGCAGCTAAAACCATACCAAATCCAAAAAAGAAAAGTTCTCGAAAAGATGAAGACTGGGAGTGCGGCGTATGTGGAGGCAGCTATTATGAAGATTGTAAGAAAAAGGCAGGAGTCAGCTGGGTTCAATGTTCCTATTGTTTGGTACCATACCATATCAAATGCCAACCATCTGGAGATGCAGAAGAAGACATATTTATGTGTGACATGTGTGACAGAGATAGTGATGAGTCAGATTAACTTTTCGTGACATTTGCCATATTATTAATATTTATAATCATGTCTTATATTTTATTTTTGTAAAAGTTTATGTATCTATTTCGTTAAATAAACCATTTCTCTTTATACATAACAACTTGAACGACTATTCAGAAGGTTCACGAAATTACCTACGCCTTATCACGAAATTAATTACCTGTATCACAAAATTACCTAACGTCAAGTAACTTTTTTAGTTTATTTTTTTATAAAGCAAAATCAAAGTCTTGCAAAAAATACCTGTGACAATTTGTGTTCAAATCATACAACTTTGTCATATAGGTGCTGTCATCGCAAAATGTTATAACTGTCGTCAGTAATCAATAGAAAACTTAAAACTATCACGAATATACCTTACCTTACCCTAGCTATGCTAACTTACAAAATGTATTAAGTACAATAGTCAAATAAAGAATACAACAACTTTCTGCTATAAACCACAAATCTGTTAGCTATCTTATCATTCATATGAACACTGACAAAAATTATCTAATCCTAAAATTAATTGAAACTCTTAGGCTTCAATCTGCGCCATCACCACCAACTGGGATTTACTATGCTTTACTGTTTTATCACATCGTATATTTTAGATAATATCATCGAAGTCAGTGGCTAGAGAAAGTTGGCGCTGATGCACTTTCTGTGTTCAACAGGGCCAGGAGGACAAATAATGATAACGAGTCCTTCCATGCAAGCCTTCAGCGACTAATTCGTATACGCAGCCCGAGTGTGTGGCAGTTTACTGGTAAATTATATTTCTGTTTAGTTGTTGATTAAGTTCAATATGTATTATATTACGCGATGCCTAATATCATTCGTATAGTACTTCTACATTTAATTTTCTTTTCTAGAGCGGTTACAAGAAATAACTGCACATACTGCTAGCGAACTAAGAGCATTCGTCTACGAAGGTGAAATAATCAGGACACTGGGGAAAAGAAAGTACCGACTGAACGATGCCAGGATAAAAAGGGCTTCAACAGAATTTAACAGCGACCATGGTGTGTGAAAATTTTTAAATTCCACATCATAGTGTGTAGAACAATTATTTCAAAACTGCTTCGCCGAAGAAGAGGAATCATATGATATAGGCGACGATGATGAGGAATTCCTTCTAGCATCTCTCGCGGGCGATGTTCCAGCTGAATTTCATATCGGTATGTTGTTTAAATGAAATAGCATTTTTACTCGTGCACGTTTTAACTTGACTACTCTTTGAAATATACTCGTCTGTTTATGAGTGCCTTCTTCCTCTGAAAATAAAATTAAATTACGCAGGTTTAAGACCAACTATCAAACTTTTATTATAATCGTTTTAAGCTTTAAAGTGGAAGGGAGGTGCTGCGTTATGGATTCTCATATATTACACTAGACGTTCGTAAATATCCGATTATGCACCTTCTAATGTTAAACGCCTGTATATAATTATCCATACTCATAAATATATTCCTTTGATTCGCAGGCAACATTGATACAAACGAGGCGGAACATGCAGACGTAGAAGCAGCCGAAGCGGAAGCAGCGGATGAACAGCTACAATCTGATCCTGGCAGAAGGAATATGGCTATGTGCATGATATGCCAAACAACACCGCCAACAACGCTAGTGTTGCCATGTCGGCACTTTGGGTTGTGCGACGAATGCTGCACAACCAGGCAAAGGCTAAACGATACCCCGGCAAGGCCGGAAGACGTTGCTTATGATAACGGGGTGGACCATTCTATATGTCCAATAGACAGGATTCCGGTTGAGCAATACATTAAAGTGGTGGCCACATAAACTATAAATCTTCTTCGCCACTCCTAGGTTTTGTTTCCCTTTGTCGCCAATGTGCATTTTTTGTCATTCAGCGTTCATATGTGTATATAAGCCGTTCACGATCTTTTTGGGTCAGGTGAGGCTATGACCATCTAGTAATTTTGTTGGCAGAACCTCTGTTGCAACTAAACTCCCTCATGGAAATTGACACTTTTTGTGTTAGGTTAGGTTGTTTTCAGTTTAAGGCTATATTTTCTGAATAGATACATTGTTGCCGGATATTCTCTAGTCTTCACATCTACTCGCGTTCTTTTAAATTTGGTGTGTCCTTTTTAAATTGGAAGTAGCATCGTTCAATGGATATTTTTTGTTGTAACCAAATTATTTGGGCATTTTGACTTTTCCTTTGACGGAAATTAGCGCCAGCGTGGCTCTGATAGTTAGAGCATCGGACTGCGGCGCGGAAGTCTGGAGTTCAAATCCCAGATCGATGCCTGGCGGGCGGCCTACCCAGTCGCTTTAAATAATTGGGAACCTGCGTTCGAAAGAACAAGGGGTAATAATGCGACTGTCTAATGCGTGGTGCTCACCACATCACCACGTGTCATGAATTTGACACGCGACAGTCGGGTGTGAGAGCGAGGATACGGAAGCTCTAACCTTCCGCCTTGCAGGCCAAGCTCCTTCATGGGGTGTTAGTGCCTCACCCCATTTGACGGAAATTAAAATTATTTTTACACATTTGATAAATCATTTATTTTCTTACGAATATTAAAATAATAAATCTGGCAATGTGGTGGCAAGAAAATGTCGAACAGACACTGACAGAAAAAAAAGTTGCATC
The DNA here is from genome assembly GCA_940337035.1 of Agriotes lineatus. Lineage (NCBI taxonomy): Eukaryota > Metazoa > Arthropoda > Insecta > Coleoptera > Elateridae > Agriotes > Agriotes lineatus. Next base: position 16,013 of record CALNHX010001974.1, on the reverse strand, counting down.
TGCTACATCATCGAATCAGTTAGTCCAACATGAAAAGAAAAAATCATAGCCAACTCTGTCCCAAAAAGGTCGTGAACGGCTTATAGTCTGTCTGATTTTCACATGATTCAGAGGGGTCTAGGGCAATTCACCGAAAACAGTTTACCGAAAACATTTTACCGAAAACAGTTCACCGAAAAACAATTTACCGAAGGAACAATTCACCGAAAGAACAATTCACCTAAAATCCATTTTTCTAAGGTATGTTGTCGTTATTGTAGTCTCCAACACTTCTTGTGTTTTCGACACACAAAATTTAGAAACCTTATAAGGTCGTTAAAAACTAATCGTTCAAGTTAATGAGGGCCATTAGTAATTATCATTAACTCGTATTACTTTATATCATAAAAGTAGATTAAAACTTTTAAACACGCCAGCATTTGCTGCAAGGTCCTAAGCCTTGATAAAGTGTGAAGGGAAGTTTACACCAATATATGTTAGAAGGATATTCTTTACAAAAGTACCAAAATAATATATAACATATCTAAAATTTTAGGTATATTTATATAATATAAGGGATTTTAGGTGAACTGTTCTTTCGGTGAATTGTTCTTTCGGTAAATTGTTTTTCGGTGAACTGTTTTCGGTAAATTGTTTTCGGTGAACTGTTTTCGGTGAATTGCCCGGAATCCGATTCAGAGTAGGTTGTGAGAATTCATTTCTTTAACAATGTACAAATTTAGTTGCCAACCAAACTTGACATATCCCCAAAATTTGAGGTTATTTTTTTGCAACTGCATAATTTGACACTGACCATCGCAGTCACATCATTAACTTGAATACAAAATGCCAAAAAATGTATTGACGAAAACGAAACAAGCTTTATCGATGCTTCTAAAGTTAAATGAAAAAGAACTGACATTATTCGAAATGTTTGTTTGTTTGTTATGGACAAGGCCTAGGCATGTGGAGTACCAGGTACCTTAGACACCGACTGCTTTGGTCATATGGTCAAAGTCCTACTTAGAATTTTGCCGATCGAAATGTTAACATTAAATTTTGGAGAAATGTCAGGTTTGGTTTCTGACAAAATGTTTACACTGTTAAAAAATCATTCCAGCTGCCTGCTCTGAATCATGTGAAAATCAGACAGACTATACTTATCTATCAAGGTGGCGGGTAAATGTATAGTACATTATATCTTTTAGTATTAGCGTTAGGTAATAATACCAATGGGTCCAAAATTATACAGTGTCTTCCGAAATGATCGAACGTTTTTGAATGGTCTTGGTTATACAACGTATGAATAATATGGTGGTGGCACTGTAAGTCTATGTCAAATTCGAGGTTATCAGATAAGGTTTTGCATTAGTTTTGACACAGACCGAGGCAAAACCCAACCTGCTTAGCTCGAATTTGGCATAGACTCACAGTGTCACCAACATATTATTCATACGTTGTATAACTATAACCATGACCATTCAAAAACGTTCGATCATTTCTGAAGGCACTTTATACAGACCGATCAATAAAAAAACCAATTAGGGCAGGCTGTGATATGTGTTATACGTTTGGCAGTACTGAAGTGTATTGTCAGTCTATGCCAAATTCGAGATTAGTAGGTTAGGTTTTGTTTGTTGTTTGATACAGACTGACGTGAAACTTAACCTGCAAATCTCGAATTTGACATAGACTGACAATACAGTTCAGTACTGCCAAACGTATAACACATTTCACAGCCTGCACTAATTGGTTTTTTTATTGATCTGTCGGTATAACAGCAATAAGATAACATGAACAAGAAAAGAACACGTTTTGCTTGAGTAAGAAAGAGATAAACATAGTAGCAAATATTCGAGTAGGCCTAACGCTCATTTTAATTATGACAGATGTCAGCCAAACATGCCTACTACAATAATTTTTTCGTATGGTCATCTTTTTCTTACTCAAGCATTCTATTTTGTTGTTCATGTTATCTCATTGCTGTGGTGGATATTATGAACATATGCAGTCAAATGAGCTAGAATACAATTTATGAGCTTTGTATGCATTAGACTGCAAGAGACATATATGATTTAAAATCTAGTATCCTAGGATTCGCTGTTTTCTGAAAATAAAACAACCCGATTCTGCGGATACTTGATGTTATTCGCATATTAGTCTATTTCTGTCTAACACATACAAATCCCATAAACTGTATTCTAGCACATTTGATTACCTATGTTCACATTTTCCGCCACCAATCTGCATAATTGTGGCTCCATCCGTATATGTATCCTGTGTAGAACATCTTAGACATAAAATGGTGGTGGGTTGTTCAAATGTAAATATTGTGTACCTATATTATAAGAATGTAGTATATCAACAATAAATTTAAGATATAAATGTATATATTGTGTATATTATAAGAATGTAGTATATTAACAATAAATTTAAGATAAAATATGTAATAAGTTTTTCTTATTAATACAGATGTAACATGTGATTCAAAATTAGATTCATCAAAGCAGGCCAGAAAAAAAATCACGTATGTCTGCTTGAATTTGTGACATTTGAACTATATGCTATTGTAACTAATCCATTCAAATATTGATAAAGAGCAACTAATCTAATCATTCAAAGCAAGTTTCAGGTAAACTTTGTTTTTTAATTTAAATTATATAAATAACTAAAATATTTTTCAGTGTTCAGTGTTTAATAGATAATTGTTATAAAATAAGTTTTATTTATTTCTTGGTTTTGAAGGTCTTCAATAATTTGGAATCTTAAAAAGTCGTTTTTATTTTTTTGCCATTAGTTTTCGTATTTAGATTTTATTGCACTAACTTAATGTTAACTATAAATAAACAATTGCAATGGTAGTTGCTTAGATTGTTTTTTGTTTTCAAAGCCTTCTCAACTGGCAAACTTAAGCAGTTAGTTTTCGTATTTTGTATAGGAAGTTATACATTTTTGAAAAGCTAAACGAAATCCCAGATCGATGCCTGGCGGGCGGCCTACCCAGTCGCTTTAAATAATTGGGAACCTGCGTTCGAAAGAACAAGGGGTAATAATGCGGCTGTCTAATGCGTGGTGCTCACCACATCACCACGTGTCATGAATTTGACACGCGACAGTCGGGTGTGAGAGCGAGGATACGGAAGCTCTAACCTTCCGCCTTGCAGGCCAAGCTCCTTCAAGGGGTGTTAGTGCCTCACCATTATTATTAAACGAAATCTCATTTTAATGGTGTCATAGCCAACTATGAGCCCCATAAGAAAAACTGAAGTTCACCGTTGTAACTCAACTACGAAAACAAAAATCTGAATACACCAGTGGATTTCTATTAAAAAAGTGCCTTAAGAATGTGCAAATTAAATTCCACTAACCCATAAAATAGACGAGTTATTTAAAAAAATCGAAAAGTCAAAAATTCACTTTTTTGCTACAGCGCCTGAACTACGTTAACTATCCTAAGTTTATACAGAGAAAATTCATGAACTGCGAACACGAGTAAAGCAAAGTGAATTTACGATTGCCTAAAAAGACACCAAGACCAATGGATAGTCGATCTAGGGTACTCTGATATTAGTTATATTAAGCCAAGGGTGGTTTGCGTTAATTGTTTAAGTAATTGTTCAACGCAGATGGCGTATTCACGCATAGTGTAAGTACCTTTTGTAATTGAATAATAATATCACAGTTAAGTTGTATGGGATACTGTGTTATTCTGTGATTAAATTCAGATGATAAATTCAGATTTGAAGAACAGGATTTTCAGAGATTAACAATAAAGTAAAAGAAGGTAGTTTACAAAGTAAAACGCATTCTGAAGAAATAAAAAATGTATTCTGAACAAACTAAATAATAGTAAAAAGATGCAAATAAAAGTAAAACTATTTTTATTTCAAACAAAAAAATTCAAGTTTTTAAATGAGTTCGTGTTTGAAGAGCCCGCCTTCTTGCGCTAAATAATAATCCAAGCGATCATAGACATTCTTCGCACATTAGCCAATATACTAGGACTAATGCTTTAAAACGCTTCTTCAATTTTCAATTTTACCCGGAAAACCATAAATTTTCGATTCTCTGTAGTCTCATAAGCAGAAATCATTGGAAGAGAGATCTGAAAATTTAGCTCGCCACAAAATGGTTCCTCGTCGAGTCAACAGCCTAGTTGGTAATGTATTGTTCAAAGATCCTTAAACTGCAACAGTGTTGTGAGTGTGGCTGCCATGCTACCGCAACCAAAGTTCATTAAATTTCTCATTCGCTATACGTCCAATTTCTGGAATAATTTGCTGCTAGTATTTAGGGTTGATTAGTATTCCATCAATAAAAAATAGATCCGGCATTTCTACCCAAACATTTAAGTTTTGGTGGTACTGAATCAAGAATTCAAAATACCTATGCAGGTTTTCTCGCGGCCAATAATGCATATTCTGAGAGTTATGACGACTTTGGACTGGAAAAGGTCGACTCATCAGTGAAAACGACTTTCCGGAGGAAGTGTTCACCATTTCTATCACAGTTTCACAAAATTCATACGTCTGAAATGGTCGTCTGGAAAAATTTCGTGTGTCTTTTGCAGTTCTTAAACTTTTCGTAAAATAATTTTAGTAGTGGAAGCATCTAAATCTCCTAGTTCAACAGTTTGGTTAAGGGAGTAATCTGGAAGGTCATTAGCGGTAGTAAAAACCATTAGTTCCTTTAAATCCTTGTCTTCGTTGGGAAGACTACGCTTTTTATGCTTTTGGGGAGAAACACATCCAAATTTTACAAAATTTGAGGTAACTCAGTACAACGTTAATAACGGTGGAGAACGTCTATTTTCAAATGTAGTTGTGAAAATTTTTTAAACTTCCCGAAACGTTTGAACCTGATAATAGCATTTTACAGTTTGCACTTTTCTGTTGCCTCGCAGTTATCCATTTTAAGATAGAAATAATGACAGATATTACCTGTGGACAAAGTCAAATTTTCAGCATTTGTAAATTGATCATATCGTCTGCCGTGTTCGTAGTATAGAAAATCTCTCTGTATATGGGGTTTGGTGCAACTTTAACTAAGGAGTATTTCATCCCATTTAACCAAATCTCTATCTCTCGTAATAAGGGAGATCCCCATGTTCAGAATGAGTCTGTGAACACACTGTATAATAAACCCATAATATATCTTTTACAGACAGTATGCTACTGTCAAACGGAAATAACTGTGCTACATATGCAACCTCCATTTTGGACGCAAACTCATCTGGTAAATGCTACTTCCTTCCTGTTGTTTTATATTAAGAGTTTTTTAAATAAAAAAATTAAAGTTCGCCATTTTGGATTCAATGACGGTCAATTATCACTTTATTTTATTAGATTATAAGTTGCAGTATATGCGCGATATAGAATATGAAATAGATATTCTGGTTTTTAAAACATATTTACTTTATTTATATTTTAAAATAACTTATCCCCAAATAGCCCCCTCGCTCCTCCCAGTCGCGGGTCCCAGCATAAGGAACAAAATGGCACCACCCTCAATACTCAATCACAAAAATGCACACGGGATATCAAAAATTGTAGTTAGAATATCATTAGTTTACAGGTGTTGTTTATGCTGACAGCAATTGCTAGTTGAATTTATTATTGTTGTAACTTAGAAATAACAACTTGAAAACAATTCTCGCTATTTGTTTGTCAGTAAAATATTCTACATCCTTAATTTGTACCATACCCACTAACAGGATTCGGTGATTTCGACTTCTTTGACGTTTGGTACACGCCCACTAATTCGGCGATTTGCCCATTTTCGGCGATATGTCCACCGACAGAATTCGGCGTTTTTTCCACGCTAACTAATTCTGCGATTTGTCCATTTTCGGCGTTGTGTCCACCGACAACATTCGGCGTTTTGGGCATTTTCGGCGTTTTGCCCACGCTAACTAATTCGGCGATTTGTCCATTTTCGGCGATATGTCCACCGACACAAACGGGGGTTTTGAACAAACTCGAGCGATGCCAACTTTCCGATCCATGTGGCGTCATTTTACACGGTTCGGCGATTTGTCCATTTTCGGCGATATGTCCACCGACAACATTCGGCGTTTTGGGCATTTTCGGCGTTTTGCCCACGCTAACTAATTCGGCGATTTGCCCATTTTCGGCGATATGTCCACCGACAGCATTTGGCGTTTTGGACATTTTCGGCGATTTGTCCACTCAAACGAATTCGGCGTTTTGGGCACGATTCGGCGTTTTGGGCATTAAAATACGATTCGGCGTTTTGTCCATTCGGCGATATGTCCAGGTCCCGTCACGTTGACGGAATTGTGTTACAAACTTCAAAGTGACGCATATGTCAGAGGAATAAACATGGCGGACGTGGCGGTACTCTTGTATATCTACTGGCTCTGATGTTTTCGAACGGCCATCCATTGCCTCATTTATACCGACCAACACAGTATAGTGATAGGCTTCACCAAACAAGCTTCACGAGCTGCTTAGTGTTTCTGCACGAGCGAAGTAATCATTTTGACCAAACGTGTTTCCTTTTCATTGATATAAAACGAATGTAAGTATATTTACTTTTGATTTATTTATATACTTTGGTAGCTTTTGCACGCAATAACGTAAAATTTGATGGTTAAAGTTATTAAATGGGAGCAGTACTTTAAAGATATACTTTGATGCCGCCGGGTGGGATGCTTGGGCACCAACTAGGGTGGGAGCATTGGGCATGCCCATTACTCCCCAACTTTTTTATTTTTAACTTCCTACGTGACACTGGTTTTGAATTTTTAGGAAAATATGCCTTTTTGGTATAAGAGAAAGACCAGTCGAATAGACATACCATACGACATAATTGAAAGGGCCATCAAAGAAGTGCGTACAGGGTCAAAGATTCTGCCAACAGCTAAGAAATATAATATTCCAAGAGCTTCTCTTCAACATTACCTAACGCTAGAGAAGCCTTTTCAAAATCCAAGTAATAAATATGTTACGCATCAAATATTCACGCAAAACGAAAAAAAAGCACTGGGGGATTATTTAATTCGATGTTCACAGTTGAATTACGGTTTGGGAAAAAGCAGATCTTGAAAGTTTGCGTATGATTATGCAGCTGCTCGGAGTAGACGTGTTTCCGAAAATTGGCATAAAAATAAATCTGCGTCAAAAGACTGGATGCGGGGCTTTATGAGTCGAAATAAAAATTTGTGTTTGCGTACACCTGAGGCCACCAGTTAATCGCGTGCCACTAGTTTTAATCGCAAAAACGTAGCTGAGTTCTTCGAAAATTACAAAAACGTGTTGTAAAGCTATACATTTTCATCAGAAAGTATTTACAATGTTGACGAAACTGGTCTCACGACAGTTCAGTCTACACAGAAGGTGATAGCAGAGAAAGGATGAAAACAAGTAGGACAAATGACATTTGCCGAAAGAGGCACCCTCTGGTTACATTATGTTCCACTATAAATGCTATTGGGAACCATATACCACCATTCTAGATTTTTCCTCGCTCTGACGGAGCAGCTTATACGTCTGGATGGATGACGACAAGCAATTTTGTTTTATACCTCAAACATTTTGTAAAGTTTGTTAGGCCTTCGAAGGACTTGCCGGTCCTTATGATATTTGATAATCGGTAGAGGCTTATTTATTTCTTCCTGATTGTTATTATCAGCACTATCATATTTTTTTTTCTTGAACCTGGTAGTACCTACTTAGTAGCTAGAAACTAGTTCTTATTTTTACAAATGTAAATTATTTTATAACTATTGGTATAAAAGAATGAATCCTTGTTCATGCTCATTACAATAGCAAATGGTTGTGCAAAAAAACCCTCTGCTTATTGTAATTATTCTATTTATATAACTTCTTTATTTATTCAAATTTTTGTAACACTGGTGGTGAGGATGTACATTGCAGTGGGCAATCGGCGCACATTTTGAAAGACTTGCCCTCGTCAAATTGCTACATATATAAATGCAATATCATTGTTAAATGGATATTCCGAGTTTTTGGATTATTTTACAAACAAAAATCTGGATTTAATAGCCATTTCAGAAACCTGGTTAAACGCAATTATACCTGACCATACAATACTACTACACAATTAACAAACTTTACGAAGAGACAGAAATGGAAGGGGGGGAGGTGTCGCTTTTTATTATAAAAACACATGGAGAGTAGCTAAAATTAACATAGATATAACTGTAATAAAATCTAGTCCAACATTGTATAGCTTTAAATCTAATTTAAAATCGTACCTAACAGAAAAATGCTTTTTTAGGATACTGCATTAGTAACTAGCGTTTACATAGTTACAAACGAGTCCGATAGATAAAATTTACCGGCCTAGACCAGTAGTAGAACTACCGGCCGGTAAATTTTATCTACCGGACTCGTATCCTAAAAAATCTTATACGATACACGACCGGTAGCATTTTTACGGCCTTGCCAAGTATTGGCCAAGTATTGGCGCGGCCATAAAAATGTTGCTACCGGTCTAATAACGTAAATAGCTATTTTTTCACTACCTTATTTGTAAGTGATCCTTACACTGTCAAGTTTGAGGGATGTAGGAAACATTTACAAAAATTGTTACGGTTTCCTTGACAATGTACTTACTTCCCTAGAGAAGTGAATTACTTACATCCCGCATGTATTACAATAACTGATAAGATGCCATGTCTGCCACTTGGTTAACACGAAGAAAACCATTATCGTTCGTACTATTATCAATTTTTAATCAGAATACAATCAAATTACTCACAAAACAGCATTTGCAACCGTATTCACTCATTTTTTCAATAACTTTTCACAGTGCTTTTATAACTGTCAAACAAAACGTCACAGCGCTATAAGGCTACTACAATTTAGCAAATGTCATAATTTTACGCCAGGTATTACCTACCATTTACTTTACATAAGGAAATATTGGTAGTGAAAAAAATTATATACTTTACACAGGATGTAGGAAGATTTACACCACCTCGTTCCTTGCTATCCTCGTTCGCTTCGCTCACTCAGACATCAAACGGTCCTCGGTGGTGTAAATCTTACCTACATCCCTTGTAAAGTAATATATTATTATTCAATACCAGAATATTTTAATGTGTAAATGTAAAATTGTGTGTTATACGATTTATCTGTGTAGCAAATTTGTGACGAGTGCATGCACAATTGTTATTTATGTATATCCGCACAATAAAAATTATTATTAGTATTAAAATACAAAAACATTTGAATTTTGAAACTACACAATTGCGTCGCGTGTAAGTATAACGTTCTCAAACGAAAGGATGAAAACGACGACAAATTTAATAATCTCGTAAAAGCCCGTGAATATGGTGGAAAAAATTTAACCAGATTCAAATATTGTAACTACCAACTTGTTATAATATTATACGACATATTATAGCTCAGAAATCTGACAAACAAGAATTGTTTCATTACGTTATGAAGACCATTAAAAGCAACGTTAAATTTGATTTCATCCCATATGAACATTCAGCTACACTTGAAGAGAACATTATACGAAATTTTAGCAAATTAGATATTTTTAATTATTGTAATGGCATTAACCGGAGAAAAAGGAGAAAAAATACAGAAATAGTACGTATTCAACATGTAATGCGTCAGGTTACTGATTCATTGCTTTATTTGCGTTTGCTGAACCTCGCCTTGTGATTCATTTTTGTGAATACAAACAAAATGAATAAAGTCATTATTATTATTATTATTATTATTGCAATAATTACATTTTGTTTACACATATCAAGTTAATAGTATATTACGTAACGAGAGTTGTAAAGAACATATTACGTACAAGTGGATGAATTACATACGAGCGACGAAGGAGCGAGTAATGTAAATCCACGCGTACGTAATCTCTTTACAACTCGAGTAATGTACTATACTTTTTCTACGAGCATACATCTTATAATTCACAATTTATTAGAATAGTCTTGAAACGAGTGCAATTTTTAAATAAAAAAAAAGTGTAGTGGTGCACCTGATTTCACTAACACTTGACGTTTGAGACGTTTGACCACCGTTTGACAAAATAACAGATAACAACTAACATTCTTGTGGACAATAAAATAAGATTAAAAGATTTTATTGTTAATTGTATGTTGATTCAGAATAAAATATGGACAGTGGTCGTTCGTTACAGCAGCGCTACCGTTCGTAAAATTACCGAATACCCACAGCAGATGCCGAAAATCCCCGATTTTACCCGCAAATGCAAAACAGCAGAAAGCCCGCGAATTCAAATAATTTTATTTATTATGTTTATTATTTTAATACTCCATAACTTAATAAAACTCCAGTTTTAATTATTTTTCTGTTTATTTATTAAAAATACAACATAAATCCTTTGAAGTAAAACAAATCTGGTGTGATATACGCACACAACTTCCTTTTACAGTGATATTATAATTAGCCAAAAATTTTGATTTTTAATTTTTAAGCATTTGTCAAAATTTTTCAAAAATTACAAATTCTACAGTAACCGTACAAAATAATACAAATTTTAGAGGTATTCAACTGGAAAATTACCTATCTCACATCAGTACACATTAGAAAAGCAATAAAAATTTAAAATGTTCAGTTTAGAATCAAAGGAGTAGAAAGCTATTGATATTTATTTAATATTGTTTATCTACTTTGGTGTAACAATATGATTATTATAACACCGAAAACAGTGCTACAATAGAGTCTATTAGAACACCGTTTTTGCATTGTTATTTTCATATGAAAAACATGAAAACAGCCTACCTTGTTTCACATAACTGGCAGATAGTCACATTAATGAAATGTCAAAATTAACAGTTTTTGATTATTTTTTTATGCAAAGTAGATAAAATGGTATATTATACTCGTTTAATAAGAGGAAGTTTAGCACTCGTTCCATTGAGGCGCGACGAGAGTAGCGTAGACGTGCTACAATTGTCCTTCTTATTAAACTAGTATAATAATATACTATTTTTACGTTTGAAGGGTAGCTTCAGCTTCATAATACCCGAAATTACCCGTAATATTCAATACCCGCGTAATTACCCGCAAATGTCTGAAATACCCGCATTTCGGGTAATTACCCGCAGATTGGCAGCACTGCGTTACAGATATTTGAAAGAACGTCATTTCGAAGTTTTCGGAAGTACCTAACATAACCTGCACGTTTAGCCGACTCCTCTGACTATGAAGGTAATTTGAATTATTTGAAGACATTCTTTTCTTTTAATTAATTAGCATTTATTTTAGGTACCCCTCAAACGAATTTGAGCGCAATAATATTTGAAGTATGAACAAATATTACAATGTAGGTACCTACCTAATAATTTACAAAGATATGCCACTCGAATGCAGGAAAATTACTTACCATCGTTTCATTTGAGAATTACCTACAAAGAGGATTAGTTTTTCTGTACTGTTAACATTAAAATAAATAATACGTAGCAGGTTTTGGTCTATATTTTATTAACCGTTTAATACAACACATTATTTTTCAGTATAGTAATTATAATTGATTGTGAAATTATGGCACTTTTTTAATATTAATGGTCTAGAGTCTAGACGAACCATTGTGTGATAGGGCAGTTGTAGATGTTGTTGGTCTGTTTTCCTCGACCCCCCCCCCCCCCCCCAAATAGGCCAATACAACATTTTCAGAAAAAGACCGAATACTGCTTTTTAAGCGCCACTCCATGAATTTGCGATAAACATCTTCGTACCGCGCTTTGGACTTCTCCGAGAGCAGACTGGCTGTGGTGTGTTCTGCTAGTTGCCTGATTTCTGGGGGCGTCCCTGCAATTTCTTCATGGCAGTCACTTTCACTCATTTTAATAATAAATAATTAAGTTTAATACAACAAAATACCGCGTTATAAATTCAACAACGTCAAATGTCAAATTAATTTATCTCGTGGTCTCAGGTTACGTGATAATTCAAAACTTTTTCATAACTCGTACGTAATATATATATAACGTGCTAGTTCCTTTTTCCATTACGTGTATGCGTGTTCATAATGCCATAGTTACTGATCAAACAAGCGGTTGCGTTCTTGGCTTCTTACTATTATGGGAGTAGAAAAAATAAATTTTTTTCACAAATTACAAACGCATACTATAAGTGCACTTTGTACTAGTATGGATATACAGGGTGAATGAGACCACCCGTATCAATATTTTTTTTAAAGAACGGTGAGTCGTAGAGAGTTGGGATAAAAAAATTATTCTAAAAGTCATACTAAAGAATCGAATGGTGATATTATTATATGTCGAAAAAGTCAGCATCACGAGTAGTTTTGTCCACAATGTCCAGAACTCCAAAATTTTAAATGGCACCATAAGTCGAAAAACATTGTTGAAAAGATCGTTAAAAAAGAAGAAAGTTTTGTAGGAAAAATTATTTTATTACTGCCACCCCTTTTAAGTAATATTCGATTAAAGTTATTAAATTTGAAATTCGTTGTTAACAAAAAACATTGAAAAGTCGGCTTTTAAAATCTAGTTACCGAATTAAACAATGTTACAAGTGTTCAAAATGTTATTGACATTAAAGCTAACGATCGAAAACATTGGCTATTTCGGCGTCCTATGCTCATCAAAAACGGTGGTAGACTGGTCATCCTTCTGCCGGGAAGTAGCACTTGACTGGTGCCAGAAAAATTCTCAGTCAATAGAAGGGCCCGGCGTGATTGTCGAAATCGATGAAGCAAAATTTGGGAAAAGGAAGTTCAACAAGGGAAGGCGCATCGAGGGTCAATGGGTTTTTGGCGGGTTCGAGAGGGGCAGTAAGAAAATTTTCTTGGTCCCCGTGCCAAAACGGGACAGGGAAGAGTTGCTGGGAGTTATTCGAAGTAACATCCTTCCTGGTACATTGATTATGTCAGATTGCTGGAAGACGTACGACACATTGCACGATGAGGGTTTCGAGCACCTCAGAATTAACCACAGCCTGCAGTATGTTGCCCCAACGACCCTCGCGTCCATACGCACAACATCGAGCGGACATGGAGGGATGTCCGGGGCGGCATACCGAAATATGGGCGCAAAGAGGCACGTAAAGAGGTACGTAATAGCAGGGCTCGAAGCCGGTACATATTTTATGTAAAAGTACATATTTTTTAGCTTGGTATATAAAATTACATAAATTTAAAAAAAGGTACATAAAGTTCATATTTCCCGCGTTTCGACCATTTTTGATATTCTACAATATATGTAATAAGGTGATTACTAACTTTTAAAAAGTTGGAAAATAAGCTATTATCAACTTTCAAACTTTCCAATCGGTCGGAAAAGTGGTTGTCGTGGCAGCGCCAGCGGTTGAAAAGTAATCAATTGCCGATCGCTGTCTAGTAGGTAGGGACACTGTAAATCTCGTTCATCCACTCATGCGCGTCACAACCTATGGAATCATAATATAATAATAATTCTTCCAATTATTGTTTAGAATAAAGTGGTTGTGAATAAAATAGTATACATACCGAGGTGGAAAGTGTTTCATTCGTGTCTCGAGATAAAGTTGACCTCGACGCTTCGCGTCTCGGTTAACTACTTAGTCTCTCAACAGTGGTAATGAAACACTTTCCACCTCGGTATGTAATATACTATTACTTACAGTCGGTTAATAATAGGTACGTTTCTAACCTTCAAAACAGTAGGAAAGCGAGTCATTGTTTACTGTACTTTACGTCACTATCAATGAACTTGTCATTTTACCTAGCAACAGCGTTGCAGATTCCTTTGAAACTGCGATAAAAATACATATTATTTGAAACTTACATAATTATATGAAGAATAACAAAAACCGATTGTGAGTAAAATAGTATACATACCACGGTGAAATGTTTCATTCCTGTCTTGGTTAACTATTTAATCTCTCGACAGTAATGAAACACTTTCAACCTCGGTATATAATATACAATTATAAAAAGTATTTGTTTTGTTAATATACAGATATTGGAAAATTAAAGTTTATTTTGTTACTTTATCTATCGCCTTTTGTATAGAATATGGTCTACAATATTTTTTTTTATAATACGTTGATTTTTATTTTATACTGAAGTTTGGTGACATTGATAATAAGTGGTACATATTTGGTACATAATTCTGAAATTTTTGGTCACTATTTACATAAGTTTCAATGCAAATACCACTTTGAGCCCTGTAATAGTAACAGTCGCACTCTCGATCTCGTTTTAGCATCCCTATCTATGACAGTAACTGGCTGTGAGTCTCCGCTTCTTAAGCAAAGTGGCCATCATCCTTCTCTTGAAATTTATTTTAATTCTGAAGTCACGTTACGCGGTGGCTTTGCTGGTGAAGAGTATAATTACCAAAAAGCAAACTTTCATCAACTATACTTGAATCTCAGGGATACAAACTGGAACAGTTTAAATGTATATAAAGATGTAAATGCGATGGTGGAGGAATATTATCGATTATTTTATATTGCATTGGACAATTCAGTTCCTAAGTCTAAACCTGCAAAAAAGAGATATCCGCCATGGTTTAACAAAGATATAGTCAAAAAGATAAAAACCAAATCTCGGTATCACAAGTTATGGAAAAGGTTTCGCCAGCAAAGTTATCACTTAAACTTTATCAAATATAGAACTGAAATCAAACGTGATATTAGTATTGCTTATCGTAGTTATATTAATAACATTGAACAAAATATAAATACTGATCCGTCTGTTTTTTGGTCTTTTCTAAAAAACAAGAAAGAAGGAAACGCATTAAATATTCCTATGCTAAAATTTAATGGAAACTTGTTAAAAACATCAGCGGAATCGGCAGAAAATTTTAGATCGGTATATGCAAACACGCAACCTAATCTAGATTTTCCATTATCGGAAGATCAAGTGGGTTGGTTAGATACATTAAGCATTGATAAAATCTCTTTAGAAGAACTTTATGCAGCTATTAAGAGGCTAAAGCCTAAGAGGTCGGTTGGCGTAGATCAAATACCTTCATTTATAATAAAGGCATGCTCGGATAGTTTAACTTATCCGTTGTTAATAATGTTTAATTTAATAATAAAAACATGCGCCTATCCTGATATATGGAAAACAACTAAAGTGTGTCCTATATTCAAAACAGGTGACAAATCAGATATTAAGAACTACAGGCCAGTTTCTTTGATTTGTTCCTGTTCGAAAGTATTTGAGATTATATTACACACCAGAATTTTTGAACACGTAAAATCAAAGATAACACCATACCAACATGGATTTACGCCCAATAGATCTACCGAAACTAATTTATTACTATTCACCCAAAACGTATCAGAAGCGATAAACGACAATATTCAAACTGACGTGATATACACCGATTTCGCCAAAGCGTTTGACAAAGTATCTCATGCTTTGTTATTAAAAAAATTCCGAACGTTTGGTTTTGCTTTAGAACTCATTCAACTATTCAGGTCTTATCTAAGTAATAGGAATCAATATGTAGTGTTTGGTAACTCTAACTCTAAAAAGTACGTTGTTAATTCTGGTGTACCGCAAGGTGCAAATTTAGGCCCCTTGCTATTTTTAATGTTTATAAACGATTTGCCAACATGTATTATCAACTCGGAGTGCTTGATGTTTGCAGACGACCTTAAACTCTGGAAACAAATTAAAACATCAGATGATTGCTAGGAATTAAAGGAGGATTTGAGCAGATTAGTGGAATGGACATATGAAAACGAATTGCCTCTAAACATCAGCAAATGTTTTGTTTTAACTTATACTAGGAGACTCCAGCCATTTACTTTCAACTATGTAATGAACGGTGTAAACCTAAATAGAAAGTATGAGACCGTGGATCTAGGAATATTGTTTGATAATAAAATGAGTTTTCAAAAACATATCTCCACAATGAAAAATAAAGCTAGGAGAATGCTAGGCTTCTTAATGCGCAACTCTAAAGGATTCCGTAACACTACTACCTTAATAAAACTTTATAATTGCTATGTTCGTTCTATCATGGAATATGCTTCTTTAGTGTGGACACCGTCATATGCTTGCTATATTGACGAAATAGAGAGTATCCAAAAACGGTTTTT